>VZRN01000001.1:41952-51984 GCA_013397935.1 Dasyornis broadbenti
CGCCCTCTCCTCTATCCCGACATTCCCCACAGCAGCATTCCCACCCAAAGGACGGCTCCGGCCTCTCCCGCAGAGCCTTCCTTGTTTTAGAGGAAGCGGGAGAGGCAGGGCAGGCTGTGACCCCCTCGTGTCCCCTCGCGTCCCCTCGGGATCCCGAGCAGGAGGGGGAGAGCCCAGGAGGGTCGGGATGAGCCGGGACACACCGGGTGACTTCCGGGGCTGGAATCACCGCCGGGTGGGACAACCCAAGCCGCCCTGGGAGTCTTTTTAAGTTGAAATAACCCAAATTCAGGAAAAACCACCCCAATTTTCCCAAGCCCCACGAGGTGGGAGCACTCGGCGGGAGAGCTCCGGGTTTTTTTTTTACTTACCGCCACAGATTTTTAGTTTCTTTCCAAATAGTGGAAGGGGGGAAAAGAAAATTCCCCCCCAAAATTGCAGAGCAAATCCCTGGAAGCCCCGGCGAGGCGCCGCCCCTCCTGCTCGCAGTGATTAGATTTGTCTTTGGATAGGTTGGAATTGTGTAATAAACTCGGATGACGTTGTCAGTCTTTTATACAGCGCTCCTGTCGCCTTCCTACGGCGGGATTTGGGATAATGAGGGTACGGGAGGGATTTGGGGAGGTCTCTGGGCCTGCTGTCCCTCACCCTTATGCTCCTCCAGTGGGCTCCTGTGCTTCCCAAACCGGCTCTGAGGTGCCGGAAACACTGGAGAATTCCCAGGAGGACCCACATTCCCGGGCACCAGGTAAAAATAAATATTTATTGGAAAATAGTGAATTGTTCCGGAAGGACGTAGAAAAAAATAAGGAATCTTCGTACCTTGAGGTGGCTCGAGCTCTGAGGAGTGAGTCCAGGTGGAGGGGAAAGTGGGAAAGGTGGATGTGCCCAGGTGGGAGTTGGTGAAGTGGGAAGTGGGGAAAGGGAGGGATGAGTCCATGTGGCAGCAGTTCCCTGGTGAGGCGGGAAGCGGGAAAAGTGGGAGGGGTGTGTCCACGTGGAAGTGACAGAGGTGGGAGGGATGTGTCCAGGTGGCAGCAGGTGAAACGCGGAGTGGGAAAGGTGGGATCCTCCCCCGTCCCGGGGCTGGGAAGCGGAGCTGGCATGGGAGAGGCCTCCCCGTGTCCCCGTGCCGTGTCCTCAGTGGGGATCCGCGCTGTGGGAAAGGACAGAGACAGCAACGTGTGGGCGCCAAACCAACCTGGCAGCTCCCGCGCCGGGTCCCCCAGCTCCCGGGATGCGGCACCTGGAGAAGGAGAGCAGCGCCAGGAAGCCCAGGAGCAGCTCCAGGCCGTAGAAGAGGAGCAGGATGGCGCTCAGGAACGCTTCCAGGCGCAGGGAATATGTCTGGAGCAGCAGGTAGTACACGGCCAGCACAGCCGCCGGCACCGTAAGCGCCAGGCTGAGGGACAGCGGCACCTTCCGCAGGCACAGGTTCCCCTTGGTGCCTGTGGAACACAGGGCTGGGATCAGATCACGGAAATCACGCAGGGTTTTGGGTGGGGAGGGAAATTAAAAGTGCCATTCCCGTGGGCAGGGACGCCCTCCGCTAGCCCAGGTTGCTCCAAAACCCATCCGAACGGAACATCCAGAGATGGACTTTGGGGTTGTCCCAAGATTCTGCACTCCCTGTGGAGCCTCTGGAATTCGGGGGGGGACTCACCAAAGAAGATGCGCGTGGCCTCAATGCCGAGGTAGAGGAGGAGCAGCACCACGTCCAGCACCAAGTTGGAGACGGGATAGGGCAGGAGCAGCACTGCAGGAGAAGCACCGCCCTCAGCACCACATTCCTGCCCACCGCGGCGGGATCGGGAAGAGCTCTGGAGCGAAGGACTCACCTTTGTACACAAACACGAACGCTTCCAGGAGAAAATACGTGGCGCTGTACCAGCCGTTGAGGAAGAGTAGGACCTGCAGCGGAGCCGAGGAGCGACGGCGGCCTGAGGGGACACGGGGTGGCCATGAGGGGAGGGCACGGGGCGGACGTGGTAGCGCGGCCCACCGAGCACTGCAGTGCCTTGGCCGCCCCCCAGCCCCGTTCCCAGCGCTGCTCCCATCCCGGGTTCCTCCCGGTACCCTCCGGTATCCCCCGTTTCTCCCCCGGTCCCGCTCCCACCCCTGGGCGCCATCTTCCATCTCCATGGGAACCGCAGCCGCCGCGCTCGCCCGCGCGGGGGCGCTGAGGGCGAGGGCGCTGAGCGTGTGGCCGGAGCCGCTCTATGCCCCTCGATGGTCTGGCGGCGCATGAGCGCCGCCGCTCTACCCGCACCTCTCTATGGTAGGAGGACTGATCGGTTGAGTCGCGGGTTCGCGCCCCCGTCCTCCACAGCCACGCCCCCTCCGATCCATTGGGATAAGAATCCCACATGGGAATGTCTCCGGTTTGCGGCTGCAAGCGCAGCGCTGGGCTGGGTTACGGTGCAAGGCTGTTGGGAGTGCAGCCGTGACACCGGGTGAGCACAGACACCCGGCAGCCTCTGGAAAACACATCCGATTTATTCCTTCAGGGTTTCCAAAAACATTCCATTCCCAACCGAGGCCGTGGTGCTGAAACGCAAGGATGCCCCACAAGCCTCCCACTCACTCCCAAAATCCCAAGGGCCGCTCCCCAGTGAATGGATGAGCCGGAGCCAACCCCAGAGCCTGTGGGGTGCGAGGAGACACCAGAGGATCCCGGAGATCCATCAGCCACGGAAGTGGGCAAATTCCTTGCGGAGCCAGAGTGAGTCCTGGTAGAAGAGGGGGTCTCCCAGGTGCACAGCTGTCCGCTTGTAGAAGTAGCAGTAGAGCACGGCCGCTGCAGGGAATTTCGGGATGAGAGAGGGCCCCCTGCACCCCAAAAGGGTGCAGGATCCCACCCTGATCCCGGGAGTCCTTACCCAGCCTCTGGAAAACGAACAGGGTCTGGAGGCCTTCGGTCCAGATGAAACGGCTGGAGTCGCGCCAGCGCAGGTTCTGAGGGGGTTGGAAAGCTGCGAATGACCCCTGGAGCAGTTCTGGGGAACACCCCCACACCCCTCATCCCATTCCAAAGGTTCTGGGCAGGATGGAGGGACATCAAGCCAGGAATAACACCTGGAGAAGTTTGGGAAGCCCCCTACCCTAAAGGTTAAGCAGCTCAGGGGATTTACGCGTTGAGCCGGGCCCTATTCCGGCTTCAGACTGCAGATCCCTGCAAATCCCTGCAAATCCCCTTCCCGGACAGCGTGGGCAGCACTGGAGCAGCCACGGTGGCTCCCGGTGCCCCAAAACATTCCCTGTGCTCCAGGGCAGCAGGATGGGGGGAACTTCAGGAACTGCTCCGTTGGGAGGGGGCCAGGAAGCAGTTTATTTGGGAAAGGAAAGGGGAAGGTGCCGCCAGGACAGATCCAGGAGCCTGGACAGCCCTCGGAGCTGTGGGAAGGGAGGGGGCTGACACCAGGTACTGGGATTAATGCCAGAAAAACCAGGAGCTGGTGGCACAGGCTTTCCCTGTGGGGAAAGAGGATTTTCTGATGGGTAACAGCCCTTAGGGAAAGAGCTGGGATGGGGCTGGGATTGAGCAGGGCCCTTCCAGCCCAATGCCAACCACGGAATCACGGAATGGAACGCTTTCCACGGGACACCTTCGAGCGGGAGGTGGTGAGAAAGGACCGTGAGGAGCTGAGGGTCACGGAAAAACAAATCCCTCGGGAGCATCCAGCAGCTGTGCCCACCCCATCCTACCATAATCCAGACGTGGAAGGAGATGCTGAGTGCCAGGTAGGCTGCAGAGAGCAGGATGGTGCCCTTGAATTTATGGAAGAGGAGGTTGACCAATCCCGCCTGGAACACGTAGGTGTTGAAGAACATGAGGAAGACGATGATGACATTGAAGACGATGGCGATGTCCTGGATGCTGCCGGAAAAACAAGAGGGATTGTGGGACCCTGGATCTCCTGGAGCTGCTGCGCCACCTCCTCCCTGGCACTCACATGAAGAGCACGAGCTGCACGGCCGGAGCCGTGCGGAGCAGCTCCGAGAAGGAATTCACGAAGAGGTCGTAGGAAAGCAGGAGGAACTGCAGGAACAGCACCAGGCTGTAGTTGCTGGGCTGGAGCATCCTCCTTCCCGGGCCTTGGAGCCCTCAGCCCCGGCATTCCCAATGGATCATGGTGCTGGGGGGGGGCTCAGCGGGGTCTCTCCCGACATCCCGGATCTGGAGAGGGGGCACAGGGATTGGGATGGATCCCAGAAACCAGGAAAACCCAATGAGGTGTCCTCTCTCTCCTCCCCCGTTCGGTCTCTACTTTCCCCCTCAAATCCACCCCGAATCCCAGGTGAGAGAATCCAGGGATGAGGGAGAAGAGCAGTCCCAAGGAACAGCGTCCAAGCAGGTTATTCCTGGCTGTTCCCAGTTCCATGGGCAGTTCTGAGCAGGTCTGGGCATGTCCTGCTCCGGGCATGGGATAGAGAGTGAGGAGACAGACGGGAATTTTTGGACACGGAGCAGGTACAGTCCTCGTGGAACACATCTCCCACGGGAACAGCCCCCCTGGGTCATCCTGGCTGGAGAGGGAGGGAGGGGACAGGGATCCCCCGTGTCCCGGCAGGAGAAGGGCTGTGCTGGAGGCTGAATTCCCTGAGAGGGAGGCATGGACACGGATGGGGGAAAATGGGCCGGAAGGAGACGGAAAGTGGCTGGAAATGGGGGAAAGGGAGCTGGATATGGGGGCGAAGAACTGAACGGGACGGGGAAAGAGCTGGTCATGGAGAAAAGACACGGATATGGGGATTAAGGAATCACTTCTTCCCCAGCCCCCGCGTCACTCCCCCAAGCCACTACTGCGGAGCCCCCGGGTTCCCTCTCGCTCCCCTCTCCCCGGCACCCACCCCACTCCCGAGGTCGCCCCCCGGTACCCCCAAACCCCCTGGGTGCCGGGGGTCCCGGTCCCGCGCGTCCCGGTGGGTCCCCGCCGTGTCCCCCGCCCCAGGCGCTCACCCGCCGCCGCCATCTTGGTCCCCATGGCAACTGCCGCCGGGGCCGGAAGCGATGGCGGAAGTGGAGGCTGGAGGCCCCGGGGGCCGCTCTGGCCGCCGTTCCCCTCGGTGGCAGCGCATTCGGGCGGGCGGGGGGGAACCATAGAGATGAGCAGGCAGAGCGGCAGCCGTCAAGATGGCGGCACCCAGTGACGAGGAGGGCGCGGTGGGGCCCAGGTACGGCCCCGGGGTTGCGAGGGCCAGGGGGCGGCTCCGGGATCGGGAGACCTCGTGGTCTGGGATTTAGGAAACGTCAGGACCGGGCGCTGTGTCCCCAGGTTCAGGGGACCCCCAGGTTTTAGAGGGGCTGTGGAGCCACGTGTTCCCAGATTTCGGGGAGCCATGGCACCCACTATTCCAGATTCGGGAGATCCATGAGTCCCTGTGTCCCAGGGTTTGGGGAACCGTAGGGCTCTGTGTCTCCACCCCTTTCCTGTCTCTGTGTCCCGTGGGGCAGTCGATCTGAGGGTGTCAGGACATCCCCCGCCCCCGGAGGGGACAGAAATACCCATTTCTGGCGGCACACGCAAATCACACGCAAATCACACGCAAATCACGTGTAAATGAGCGCGGCCGGGCTCCTGGCAGGGGGACAGTGGCAGGTGACACCGGGAGCCCCTCGCTGCCATTCCCTGGGGGATTGTGCCCGGGGAATTGAGCTCTGCATGTGCTGTTCCACCCCTGATCTCCTCCCCAGTGCAGGGCACAGCTGGACTCTGGTCATCCCCTCGGGGTTCCCAGTTCCCCTTTCCGTGGCTACTCCTGGAGAGGTCGGAGAGCCCCACCAGGCACCTCAGTCATCCCCAGATGCCTTCATCCTGGATCCATCCCTGCCACCATTCCCAGGCTGGGAAGCAGTAGCTGAGCCACCATCCCTGTCTGGGAAGCAGCTCCACCCATGCCACCTTTCCCAGTCCAGGGAGCAGCTGCGTCCCCACCACCCTAAGTGGGCTCCCAGTTCCCCTTTCCGTGGCTCCTCCCCGGGACCACATCCGGAGCCTGAGCCGGCTCCTCGCTTGCCCACAGGTGCCAGCACCGCGCCATGGACACGCTGGACGTGCCCTTCCTGCCTTTCTGCGGCTTCCTGGGAACGCTGGGATTGCTCTGCGTGGCCATGGTGGGCACCTGGTGCCAGCACTGGCGCGGGGGCTTTTCCCTGGATGGCAGCTCCCGGACATTCAACTGGCACCCGGTGCTGATGGTGACGGGCCTGGTGGTGCTCTACGGCGCAGGTGAGCACAGGGAGCGCGGGGATCCCGGCACGGCTCCTTCCTGACTTTCTCCCCCCCTTCACAGCCGCCCTGGTTTACCGCCTTCCCAACACCTGGAGCGGCCCCAAGCTTCCCTGGAAGGTGCTGCACGCCAGCTTGGCTTTGGGAGCCTTCGTCCTGACCGTGCTGGGGCTGGCGGCCGTGTTCAGCTTCCATAATTCCCAAGGGACGCCCAACATGTATTCCCTGCACAGCTGGATGGGGCTGGGAACCGTCCTGCTCTTCTCCTGCCAGGTGGGAACCCCCCCCGATCCCCCAAACCCTCTGGCATCCCGAGTTTTCCACCCTCTTCACCTTCTCTTCCCGCAGTGGGCAGCGGGTTTCGGCGCGTTCCTGCTTCCCTGGGCTCCCGCCTGGCTCCGGGCGCTCTACAAACCCGTCCACGTTTTCTTCGGCTCCTCCATCCTCATGTTGTCCGTGGCTTCCTGCGTGTCGGGAATCAACGAGAAGCTTTTCTTCAGCCTGTGAGAGTCGGGGTGGGGCTTGGGAAGATCCCTCGCAGGGCCACGAGGGCTCAGGGCGTGGATTTGGGTTGGATTTGGGAGCGACCGGCTCGGGGAAAAGGGAACCGAGCGCTTCCTCCCTCAGGTGTGTGGCTGCCGGCACACTTCCCTGCAGGATTTGGGGGGGGATTTAAGGAAAGGCTGGATGCATCCAGGCCATCCCCAGCCCCTCTTCCCTGCTCCAGGAAGAACGGGACCACGGCATACAAGCTCCTGCCGGCCGAGGCCGTGTTTGCCAACACGCTGGGGCTCCTCATCCTCGTTTTCGGGGTGCTGGTGGTGGGTGCCCTGGCCAGGCCCAGCTGGCAGCGCCCGGATTCCAACTCCCCGGATTCCCGCCAGGTACGGGACGCGCTGGGCGGATTTGGGGAGCCGAACTGGGAAGCTGCCCCCGGAAGGTGGGGGAGGATTGAGGGATCCAGGCTCATCCCCGTCTCCCGCAGCCCCTGCTCTCCGCCGAGCGCTGATCCCGGGGATCGCCCAGCATTCCCAGGCTGCATCCTTGTGCCTCCACGTGCCAGCTCCTGCCCGGAGCCCAGGCCACGCCAAACCCCAGCGCTTCCCGGTGCCATCCCTCAACGCCGCAGCCGGAGCTGCCGGAGCCTCACTGGGACAAAGAGGAGCGTCCGTACCGCTCCCGCTCCAGAGGATCCGGCTCGGGGCGGAGCCGCTCAGGGATCTCGTAGACGTGGAATAAAGCACTGGCTTCTGCAGAGAATTCTTCAAATCCCTGGGGAGAAGGGAGGGTCTGGGAGCTGAGGTGGGATTTTGGGAGCGTGTCTTGGCCAAGCCACGCTGTCCCTTCCAAGGGCTTGTCCTCGCTGGCTCCTTGGGGTCACCCCACGGGATTTGGGATCGCACTCTGCCCCAGCCCCGCTTCTTCTTCGTCCCTCTCCCAGAATCCCTCCCGGACCCCGTGCCCGGAGCCATGTGAGCCCTGTGGCTTCCCCTGCACACCCCGCATTTCCTTCCTCCCCCACAGTCACAGGATCCCCGTTCCCATCTCCCATCCCGGCCTGGAGCAACGCGGGGCACCCCCACAGCCCCACGCTCCGCCGTCCCACCCCTCCGAGCCGGCGCGGGGGACACGGAGGTTTTTTCGGGATGCACATCCCTGTCACCGTGGCGGGACGCAGGGGGTTACTGGGGGCCACATCCAAAGGTTTATTGGGAAACGCGTCCTTGGAGGAGCTCAGGAATTCTGGGACACGCCTCCCTGTCACGTGGCGGGACACGAGGGTTTACTGGGATACACCCACGAGGGGACACGGATTTTTTTGGGGATCCGCATCCCCGTCATTCCCGGGTGTCCCGGAGCCCCTGCAGCACGGCTCCCAGCACCGCCGCCACCGCCACAGCCCCGGGATCGGGCTGCTCCAGCCGGGATGAGCGGACGTAGCTGGCTCTGCCCGCCCCAGCCTCCATGTGCCGGGTGGCCTCTGCTGCTGCCTCTGCGCTCTGCCAGGGAAACCAGCGTGTTTTCCAGGATAACGGCAGGGATTCCCGTCCGATTTTCCC
Source organism: Dasyornis broadbenti (assembly GCA_013397935.1). Classification (NCBI taxonomy): domain Eukaryota; kingdom Metazoa; phylum Chordata; class Aves; order Passeriformes; family Dasyornithidae; genus Dasyornis; species Dasyornis broadbenti. The sequence continues at coordinate 50,243 of VZRN01000001.1, forward strand.
GCCATCCCAGCTTTCCCTACCTGGACAGCAGCTGCCAGCACCCGGAGCGGGTCGGCGCCGGGACTGCGCAGGGAGCGCAGAGCCTGCGTGGCTGCCCACAGCGAATCCAGCTGGGAAGAGCGGGAATTAGGCTGGGAAGCAGCGCCGAGGCCGGGTGGGAACTCCCTGGCATCCCCTGGGAAGCCTTCCTGGCCCCTGGGCTCTCCCAGCACTCACCATGGTCCGGTCTCCTGGCGCGGCTCCTCCGTACCTGTGTGGGATGCAGGGAAATTCAGGGGGAATTGGGATTCTGGGGGGGGGGAATTGGGATTCCACAGCCCCCAGCGCTGACCTCTGCATGGCCTCAATCCCGGCATCCATGGCGTCGGCCCACGCCGGAAAATCGCTGCGGCCCTGCAGGCTCTGGGCGGCCGCCGTCAGGAAGAGCCCGTAGAGCTTTGGGAATACCGTCAGTCCTGTCCTGGGTGTGTCCCCCGCCATTCCCATTCCCATTCCCATTCCCATTCTCATTCTCATTCCCATTCCCATTCCCATTCCCATTCCCAATCCCAATCCCAATCCCATTCCCGCTCACCACGCCAGAGGAGCCTCCCATCTGCTCCAGCAGCACATCAGCCAGGGAGGAGAGGAGCTGGGCCGGGGCGGCCGGAGGCGGCTGGGAGCGCATCCATGCCCGGATGGCTGCGGGAACAGAAGGAAAAACGGGATGGGGGTGGCCTTGGAGTCCCCTGTCCCCCGTGGGAGAGCCCTCAGTTCCATGGGGGCGCCGTGCCTGGATGCAGAGACGTTCCAGGATACAGGAAGGGGCACGCCCGGGCTCCTCAATCCCAAGAAGGGATGTCCTGGGGATCTCCCCACTCCAGGGAGGTGCCATCGGGGCACCGCTCCCCACGACTCCCTGGATAACGGCCCCCACACCCACCTTGGGCCGCCCGGGCGTGCGTGTGGCCGCAGTCGCCGTCTCCTGCTCCCCGGTCCAGCTCGTTGAGCTGGTCCTGCATATCCAGCAGGGTGCTGCACACCCGCTCCAGGACCCGCTGCGCCCGCGCCGAGCCGGGCCCTGCGGAGAGGAGACGCGACCCTGAGCATTCCCGAGGGAAACCCCGGCACGGGGCAGGGTGGCGAGGGACGGGCGCTCTGTACCAGTTCCAGCCCCATCCTGCAGCTTCCTGGGTCCCTCCCTGGGCGCTGGCACCTCCTCTCTCCGGGCGGTCGCCGGTCCCGCGAGGGCGTTGGGCCACGCCGTGGCCGTGGTCTCGGCATCTGGGAGAGCCGGAGGTGCGTGGCGGCTCAGGCTGCCGTTGGATCCTCGCTGGCGCGTTCGGCAGCCGGGAATTCCGCTCCCGGCCGTCCCACTGAGCCCGTGCCCCAGTCCCGGGCCACGTTCCCACCGGGAGCTCACCGATCAGCCCCACCAGCTCCTCGTCCACCAGCATGAGGGTGAGGGACACGCCGGCCATTTCCAGCGCCGTCATGAAGGATCCCACCAAGGCGCGGGCGATGCGGACGCCTCGGCTCTCTGCGGGATCCAGGAGCGAGGTGAGGGCATTCCAGAGGGGCTGGAGACAGGGAATGGAGCCCCGAGCTCCCGCCCTGCACTCACCCAGGCAGCGCACGGCAGCCCCGGCCACAATTCCCAGCTCCAGGCAGGACAATCCACCCAGGTTGTTCACCACGAGCACCACGGAGGATCCTGCGGGACGGGGGCCGGGATGAGACTGGGATTTGGGGGATTTGGGGGA
>VZRN01000001.1:61436-76994 GCA_013397935.1 Dasyornis broadbenti
TTCCTTCCCTTCCTTTTCCTCCCCTTTCCTCCCCTTTCCCCTTCCCCTTCCCATTTTTTTGGGATGGATCCCTTGTGCTTTCTCAGCCTCATGCTCAGCTGGGCCGCTGGGTTTCTCCAGCAAACCGGAGGAAGGGGCCGGATCCTCAAATCCGGGATGCCCTTCCTCCTGGTTCCCGAGCCGTGCCGGATCCCGATATCCGTTCTCCTTGAACCACAGGCTTGCTGAGCGACAGGAAGAAGGTGACCCTGGGCACGCAGCCGACGGTGCTGAGGACGTTCCGCTCGCTGTCCACCACCAACGTGTTCGCCTGCTCCGACCGCCCCACCGTCATCTACAGCAGCAACCACAAGCTGGTCTTCTCCAACGTCAACCTCAAGGAGGTCAACTACATGTGCCCCCTCAATTCCGACGGATATCCCGACAGGTGAGCCCGCCGCGAGTTCCCGTTCCCAAGGGATGCGGAGGACGGGGAGCTTCTTGCTGGTTTCACTCGGGGTTTTCCGTGATTTGTTTTTGTTGTTGTTTGTTGTTTTATCCCCCGTGAAGTTTGGCCTTGGCCAACAACAGCACCCTGACCATCGGCACCATCGACGAGATCCAGAAGCTGCACATCCGCACTGTTCCCCTCTACGAGTCGCCCAGGTGGGGATTCCTGGGATGAGGATTCCCGGGATCGGGGCTGGGGTGGCTTCGCCGTGCCAGGAGCAAACAAACGGCTCTTGGAACGGCCTTTCCCGGTGCTCCCGCCCACACTGCTCTGTGTATCCCACAGGAAAATCTGCTACCAGGAGGTATCCCAGTGTTTCGGGGTTCTCTCCAGCCGGATCGAGGTGCAGGATGCCAGCGGCGGCACCACGGCGCTCAGACCCAGCGCCAGCACCCAGGTGAGCTCCCGGGCCGCGGGGATCAGAATTCCCGATCCGGGTGCTCCTTGGTGGTCTTCCCTCCCGAAGCTGTGAGTCCAGTGCAGTTCCTGAGCCAGGGAGCAATGGGACGATGGGATCTCTCCGAGGGGTGGCACAGCCGCTCTTCCGCCTGCCGCCTGTTGGATTCGGCTGCTGCTCCTTCCGTATCCCATCCAGGCTTCCGTGTGGCCTCGCAGCTTTTCCTTTTCCCAGGAATCCAGCTCCGGAAGCCACAACTCCGTGCAAACTCACATCAATCCCGCAGAAGGGAACGCGTCCCTTCCCTCATTCCTTACTCCCGCTCTTCTCCCATCCCTCCTCCTGCTCCCTGGCTGCGCCGATATCCCGGCTGGCAGCGGGACGGGACGGATTTTCCCGTTTCCAGGCCCTGTCCAGCAGCGTGAGCACCAGCAAGCTGTTCTCCAGCAGCACGGCTCCGCACGAGACGTCCTTCGGAGAGGAGGTGGAAGTGCACAACCTGCTCATCATCGACCAGCACACCTTCGAAGGTACCTGTCCCTTCCCAAAATCCAGCTCCTCCCATCCCGGGGGAGCTCCAGCCGCAGCGTTTTCCCGGAGGAACGTCAGCCAGAAGGTTCAGGGAGCTGCAATTTTTGATGGGGAACGGGACGAGGAATCTCTGGGATGCGCCTGAAGCTTTCACCTGAAGAACTTTGGGATCCAGGTTGTTCCTCCCGTTCCCACTTTTTTTTCCCCAGTGCTCCACGCTCACCAATTCCTGCAAAACGAGTACGCCCTCAGCCTGGTGTCCTGCAAGCTGGGCAAGGATCCCAACACCTACTTCATCGTGGGCACTGCCATGGTGTATCCCGAGGAAGCCGAGCCCAAGCAGGGCCGCATCGTCGTCTTCCACTACTCCGACGGTAAGAACCAGGACGTTCTCGCCTGGAAAAATCCCGCTTTTCTTTGGTGGGAGATCAGGGACGAGCTCCTCAGAGCCCGGAGAGCTCGTGTCCCAGGAGCAGGCAGTTTTACCCTGTAGGTGCTGTGTTCCCTCTCCCCCACCTCCTGGAGAAATCCGTGAATCCCTCACCAGCCCTGGATTCTGGGAATTGCTTTCCCACGAATCCTTTCCCGTGAATCCTTTCCCCTCGAAGACGCTCCACTTGTACGCCCTCAGAGAGAGTTTTGTGGGCTGTAAAATCCGGGGCAGCCCAGCCGAACCCCCTTGACTCCCCCACCCTTTGGATAAACACCCGAGTGATTCCCGGCGTTATTCCAGGGAAGCTGCAGAGCCTGGCGGAGAAGGAGGTCAAGGGCGCCGTGTATTCCATGGTGGAATTCAACGGGAAGCTGCTCGCCAGCATCAACAGCACGGTAGGCGGGACCCCGACTCGTTTTGGGAATCTGGGTGTCAGCCAGGCGTTCTTTCAGGAGCACATCCCAGCTCCAGGCTGGAGTATCCCGATCCGTGTCCCATCCCGTCCCGTCCCGTCCCGCAGGTCCGCCTGTACGAGTGGACGGCGGAGAAGGAATTGCGCACGGAGTGCAACCACTACAACAACATCATGGCCCTGTACCTGAAAACCAAGGGCGATTTCATCCTGGTGGGAGACCTGATGCGCTCCGTGCTGCTCCTGGCCTACAAACCCATGGAAGGGAATTTCGAGGAGGTGCGGGAGCGGCGCCGGGAACGCGTTCCGACAGCTCTGGGCACAGGGAGCGGTGTTGGAGGGGCTGGAAGGAGGAGTTTGGCTTGAGTGGAGAAGGTTTGACACGGATCCCCTGTGGTTTCCGGAGGGATGGATCCATCGGTTTCCAGGGAAGCGGCTGTGGGAAGAGCAGCTGGCGCCCGGCGGGTGGGAAGGTGCCATCTGGGATGCCTGGCGTCCACTTGGAATTCTGCTGGAGTGGCTTTGGCACGGGCTGCTCCACACTTTCCCGGGATGTTATCCAAGTGCCACTCGGACTGGGACCATCTCCAGGCGTGCCTTTCCCGCTCAGCTGCTTCCCGGATCCCAGCCCGGATCCCAGCCCGGATCCCACCTCGCTCCTCAGTATCGGCGTTGGGTGCGATGGGGATGCAGGATCCCGGGCCGGGTCACCTGGACACAGCGTGTCCCCTCTTGGCCCCTTTCCAGATTGCCCGGGATTTCAATCCCAACTGGATGAGCGCGGTGGAGATCCTGGATGATGACAATTTCTTGGGAGCGGAGAACGCTTTCAATCTGTTCGTGTGCCAGAAGGACAGGTGAGGTGGACGGGATGGATTGGGGACGGGATGGGATGGGATGGGGCGATGGGATCTTCAGGAAAACTGGAGGAGCGTTCCCAGCTCCTGGAGTGCCCCCACCCGGGGCTGAGCGGTGTTCGGGATTCCAGCGCGGCCACGACGGATGAGGAGCGGCAGCACCTGCAGGAAGTGGGATTATCCCACCTGGGAGAGTTCGTCAACGTCTTCTGCCACGGATCCCTGGTCATGCAGAACCTGGGAGAGACTTCCACACCCACCCAAGGATCCGTGCTCTTCGGCACCGTCAACGGGATGATCGGTGAGGAGCTGGGGGGCTGGAGATTCCCGGTGGAATCCCGGGATGCTTTGGGTTGGAAAGCTCGCCCAGCTGCACATCCCGAGCCCCCGCATCCGTCGTTCCCGCGCAGGCCTGGTGACGTCCCTGTCGGAAAGCTGGTACAACCTGCTCCTGGACATGCAGAACAGGCTCAACAAAGTCATCAAGAGCGTGGGGAAGATCGAGCATTCCTTATATCCTTTGGCATTCCAGCCAGGAATCTGTGCCGGCTGGGGTTTATCCGCTGGAGAGGGCGGGAGCGGGTTTGCCGTTTCCCTGGGCAATCGTGGAATTAAAGCTGGGAAAGCCCCCTGGGATCCCGGAGTCCAGCCGTGATCCACGTCCAGGGCTGGTGCCATTCCCCGTGGATTTGGCTCCTTGACATCCGGCACCTGGAGATCGTTCCACACCGAACGGAAGACGGAACCGGCCACGGGATTCATCGACGGGGACCTGATCGAGAGTTTCCTGGACATCAGCCGGCCCAAGATGCAGGAAGTGGTGGCAAACCTGCAGGTGAGCTCGGGAATGCGGCCTCGGATCCTTTAGGGAGCTCGCTCGGGAATCCAGTAAATCACGGGAATCGTAGAGTTACGGAACGGTTCGGGTTGGAAGGGACTCGAAGACGCCTCCCCGCTATCCCAGGTTGCTCCAAGCCCCGTCCAACCTGGCCTGGAGCACTTCCGGGGATGGGAAGCCACAGCCTCTGCGGGAAATCCTAAATCCACAGCTTCCCGAATGATCTGGGAACGCTCTTTGGCGCCTGCCAACGTCTCCAACGCCTTTTCCTCCCCGCGCAGATCGACGACGGCAGCGGCATGAAGAGGGAAGCCACCGTGGACGACCTGATCAAGATCGTGGAGGAGCTGACCCGGATCCATTAGCAGGATTCGGGATCATTCCCTGCCCCTTCCCTCCACACGGAGCAAGGGAATCCTTTCCCCGCTGTGCCCGACGCCGGCGGCAGCAGCCGGAGGGGTTGGAATCTCACAGCGGGAGCAGCTTGTTAGGAATTCGGGGGGCGTCAGTCATCTCCTGCTGGGATTCCGGAATTCCACGGATTTGGCTGTGCCCAGAACTGTCCCTTTCCTTGGGTGATCCGCTGGGATCTGATGCCCTCGCCTCGATTCCCTTTTCCCTGCTGCCCTTAGACATTTTATTACTTTTTTTTTTTTTTTTTTTTTTTTTTCTTTTTTTTTTGCTTTTGGTTTTTCTTTCTATCCTGGGGGTTTTTTGGGTTTTTTTTTTTTTTTGATTCCTAGTGTTTTTTTGGAAGAGGAATCAAAGCTGGAGGAGCAGCCGAGGCTGGAGCCGAGCGGGATAACTCTCTCCATAGGATCCATGCCTCGCTTGGGGGGGGAGAAGTTCTGGGAAATTCAAGCTGTTGCTGATTTCGGAGTTTTACCAAATAAAGTAGTCCAAGAGGAAAGATCCGCGTCCCGAGGAACGCTGCTATCCCTGTCCTTGGGGACACCTGTTTTCCAGGTGCATTTTTCTGGCTTTCCTTGGATTTGTAGGAAATTTTCCTTCCTTGCGTGGCTGCCGGTGGCGCTGGGTGCCTGGAGAGGCAGATTTTAACGGAATTTTTTAGGAAACCTGGACTTTTCAGCCTCTGGCTGCTCAATTATAACTCTCCTCCTGGTCTCCCACCTCCTTCACATCTCCCATGGAATTTTACCCTGGATCTTTCCCAGCTCTCCCCAGCCTGGCTCTCTCCTGGTTAAGCCCCCTCCAAGTCCCATTCCAGGAGGGTTTTCCCCCAAATCCTTCCCCCTCCAAGAGCCAGCTCGTGCTGGGAGCATCCCTGGCTCCCGCGTCCATCCCGGATTCTCCGAGGAGGCCATATTTGGACATCTCCTCCCAGAGCTGGGCGAGCAGGGAGCGACCTCGGACTCTGCGCTCCCGCTTTCATCACCTCGGGCTCTGTTTACCTGCCCGGAGCTGCTCGTTCCCGAAATTCGGGAGGCGCGGGGGAGCGGCACAGCGCCGATGCTGGAAGCGCTCTCCTTTTCCCGCTAAATCTGGGGGTGCTGGTGCCGACGCAGCGTCGGCGCCCGGCTTTTTTTTGGGATCGAAGCGCCGCTGGCCGGGGTTGGGAGCATTGCTTATCCACTGCCACTGGCCGTGGAGCTGCCTCCCGGGAATTTGGGATCACATTCCCCATCGCAGGAGCTTCCCACGGCCGCGCTGGGGTTCCTGAAAACCCAGCGTGACTCTTCCGCCGAATTCGGGAGGGGACTGCGTTCTGCCGGAGGGATCCCAACCCTCGGGCAGGATTTTGCCGGGAGAAATCCGTGCCGGATTGGGAATTTTGGAGGCAGCAGCGCCCTTTGCTCCATGGGATCAATCATTTACCTGCCTCCGACCTTCGCTCCGTTCCCTGCCCTGGGTTGGGGGCGAGGGGCCCGGGGGATCCGGGGCTCACCGGCGCGGGGTGTCCCGCAGCATCCCTTTGCCTCGCGGCTGCATCCCGGCTCCGCTCGGCCCCTTTCCCCGCCGCCTGGTTCCCCGTGCAGGGCTGGGAAGGCGGCCCAGCGCCTCCAGGAGAAGGAGGAGGGGTGGGGAGAGGCCATGCCGGAGCTTTGCCAGATGTGGGAAAGGAGAGAAGGGGGGGACGCCTTCCCCACCGCCTCCCGAGCCTTGAGGGGACCCCTCTTCCCGGCCCGCGGCCAGCGCGGGAATGGCCGGGATGCCACCGCTCCCGCCGTGGAGCGGGACAGCCTCGGGGTGACCCCAGACCCCCCGTGTGGGTTTGGGGGGGGGTGGGTGCCGCTGGCGACCCCCCCCCGCTCTCGCCCCGCTCCAATCCCGCATTGTTCCCGGCTCGGCGGGAGCAGGAGGAGGAGCAGGGCCAAGGGCCAGCGGGAAGGCAGGCGGGAGGGAAGGCGGGCGCCGGGACGCGCTGGAGCCGCCTGTCATGTTGGTGGAGCTGCTCCTCCAGGCTGCCTGGGTGTCCCTGCTGCTCTCCAGCGGCCAGGGCAGGGTGTATCCCGCGAGGAAGAAGCCGGCCAGCTTTGCCGTGGAGAGGTAGCGGGATTCCCCCCCCCTTTTCCTTCTCCCTCTGCCAGCCGCACCTGGGATGGGCAGCGTGCGGAGCTCCGGCTGTGCCTGCCTCCAGCTCCAGCGGGGCCGGCACCCCGCAACTCCCTCCCTCTTCCCAGGTCCAGGGGAGCAGGACCCTGCTCCTCTCATCCCTGTCCTGCTTCCCACATCCCTGTCCTGCTCCCTGTCCAGCCGGGGCGCGTTTCTCCCATCACCGCGTGCCGGGATGTTCGGGACGGCTGGGAAGCGGTTGTCCCCTCTCTGTCCCACCTTATCCCCTGCTCCATGCCGTGCTCTGCTTCCCGGGATGCGGGCACACCCTGACCGCTCCCGCTGTCCCGCTGTCGTCGCTTTCCTGGGACCTTTGCTCCGCGCAGGGGGCTCGGGACAGGGTGGCCTCAGGCTCTGGTGTCCCACAGGCGCCGCGTGGGGCCCCACGTCTGCTTCCCGGGCTCCGGCAGCGGATGTTGTCCCGGCTGGATGCTGTCCCCGGGCAGCGGGAAGTGCACCCTGCGTGAGTACGGGGCCCCGGGGGGCTGGAGGGGATCCTGCTCCCATTCCCAGAGCTCCTGTTCCCGTTCCCGCAGCGCTCTGCTCCTTCGGCTGCGGCGGCGGCTCCTGCGTCGCTCCCAACCTTTGCGTGTGCCCGGATGGAGAGCAGGGAATCACCTGCCCAGGTACTTCCCGGGCACGCTCTGCCCTCTCCATGCCACGAATCCCAGCGGATGGAGGTGACCACGGCTCCTTGTCACCTCTCCCCGCCACTGTCCCCATCCCTGGGGGAGCCGGGTGGGAAGCGGGTGCTCCCGCTGTGGCCTGGCTGCCCTGCGGACGCCGTGTCCGTGTTCCAGAGCGGCCGGGAACGTGCGGGGAGTACGGCTGCGACCTGTCCTGTAACCACGGCGGCTGCCAGGAGGTCGCCCGCGTGTGTCCCGTCGGCTTCTCCATGGCGGAGACGGCCAACGGCGTCCGCTGCACCGGTGAGCGGGCTATCCCGGCGGGAGCAGCATCCCGCTGGTGTCCACACCCCGAATCCTGCCGTCCCCTTTGTCCCCGCAGACATCGACGAGTGCCGGAGCGCGGCCTGCGAGGGGCCCTGCGTGAACACCGAGGGCGGGTTCGCCTGCGAGTGCGGAGCCGGCCAGGAGCTCTCGGCCGACCGCCGCAGCTGCCGGGGTGCGCGGGGGCCCGGGGGGGCGGCCGGGGCTCCCGAGGGATCCTGACCCTCGTCTCGACCCCCAGACACGGACGAATGCCGGGCCACGCCGTGCCAGCACCGCTGCGAGAACAGCGTGGGCAGCTACCGCTGCTCCTGCCGGCCCGGCTACCACCTCCATGGGAATCGCCACTCCTGCGTGGGTGAGCAGCACCGGGGCTCCCCTCCCGTCAGCGCCGGGGGACGGAGGCGGCCCTGAGCCCCTGCATGTGCGAGCCCCGTGCTTATCCCTCGTTCCTCTCCACGCCACCAATCCCAAGGGATGGAGGTGTCTATCGCCCCACAAGCCCAGTGCTGCTGCCTCATCCTCACCCCCGTGTGGGCCACGCTGAGGGCCCGTCCCGGCGCTCCGGGCCCCTTCCCTGGGCCCCATCCCGGGGTGCAGCACCTCCTGCCCCATTCCCTTATCCCGCAGACGTGGATGAGTGCCGGCAGCCGGGCGCGCGCCGCTCCTGCCAGCACAGCTGCCACAACATTCCCGGCAGCTTCCGCTGCTCCTGCCGCCCCGGATACCGGCTCAGCGCCGACAGGGTGTCCTGTGAAGGTATCCACGGCCTTCTCCGGGCTGGGGGAGAGGCGTGGGATGCTCCCACCTCCCTGCCTGCCCCAAGTGACGTCTTTCTCCCCTTGACCTCCCTCCTAGGGTATCCCAAATCCATCCTGGCCCCATCGCCCATCCTGCAATCCCTGCAGCATCCGCCCACGCTTGTCCTGCTCCCTCCCGGCTCCCACCTGCCCCCGAGGGGCTCCCCCTCTCCCCATCTCCCCGTGGCAGCTCCCGGTACCCAATTCCCTCCCTCCTCGCCATCCCTGTCCCCTGAGCCGTCCCCGCGTGCCGTGGGAGCCCCCGGCACCTCCATCCCACTGTCCCCTCCTTGCTGGCACCGGGGGATCCCTCGGGAGCCCGGCGCTCGCTGGACGGAGCCGGGATGCCGGAGCTGCACCTGCCAGGTGAGCATCCCATCCTCCCACCCCTTCCCACGGCCCCATCCCGACCTGGGATGAGCCCCCGCGTGTCCTGGCAGGGGGGGCGAGTCCTCTGTGATGCCGTGAGCTGCTCCGTTCCCTGCTCCCACCCGCTTCCCGCTCCGGCCGGGGGGTGCTGCCCCACCTGCACAGGTGAGTCCCGGCCCCTCCAATTCCCGGGATGGCTCCCCTGAGTTCCCGGGGGGACGCCCCTGACCGCCCCACGGCTCGCAGGGTGCCTGCACGAGGGGGTGGCCAGGGCCGAGGGCGACGTCTTCTCCCCGTCCGACGGGAATTGCACCGTCTGCGTCTGCTTGGTGAGCTGGATTGGGATGGGAGAATCCCCCCTCACCCCTGGGAACCTCCCCTTATCCCTGGGGACCCTCATGGCTCTGCATCCTGGCTCAGCCGTGGATCGGGATGCTCTGGAGCGGACAACACCCTCCCGCCGTCCCTCCATGGGGGATCAGGGTCCTCTTTGCCAGCCCCGCGCTCCCCTCCGCAGGCCGGGAATGTCTCCTGCCTCTCCCCGGAATGCCCGCCGGGATCCTGCCCCGGCCCCTCTCCGGCCGACTGCTGCTCCTGCGCTCCAGGTGATCCCGGGACCCCCAGTCCGGGAGGTGTGGGCACCTCCAGGCTGGGCTGGGGGTTTGGGAAGAGCCGTGCTGGGATCTCCAGCCCCGCTGCTTCCCCTTTTCCCAGAAAAGTGCCATTTCCGGGGACGCACGTACGTGCACGGAGCCCGGTTCAGCCTGGATGGGGACCACTGCACCACCTGTGTCTGCCAGGTGGGTCCTGCGTGTCCCCAGGGATGAGGATTCCCAAGGACGAGGCTCCCCAGGGATGCACCCGCCGGGGCTATCCCGGCTTCGCCTGGGGCTGGCAGAGGGTGACCCATTCCCATATTCCCAGAGAGGGGAGGTGGAATGTTCCTTCACTCCCTGCCCCGTGCTGGATTGTCCCCAGCACCAGCGGCACCTGGGTCCCGGGCAGTGCTGCTCCACCTGCCGGGACCCTCCGGCCGGTGAGTCGGGATGAGGGACAGGGAGAGGGATGGAGGGGAAAAGCCGCGGGAAAGGGGAATGGCAGCGGGGAGAAGGATGTGGGGGACACCTGGGGATGGTTGGGGATGGGAGGCGGGGAAGGGCAGGGCGGGATGCGGGAGACACGAGTGAGGTGGGACGTGGGGATATTTGATAGCGGGAAGGGCGGGAGATGGGGAATACCTGGGCGCAGGGAGGGTGGGATGCTGGGAATCCCCGGGGAGAGCAAGGGCAGGTTTTCCGGGAAGCTGGGAACAGGGATCCTACCCAGGTTGCTCCCTGGATGACAACGGCGTGGAGTTCCCCGTCGGACAGATCTGGTCTCCGGGCGATCCCTGTGAGTTATGCATCTGCCAGGTGAATGAGAACCTGCTCTGCTTCATTCCCTCTTCCCTATCCCTGCCCCGGCGCACGGCTCCTGCCCCGTTCCCGCCCTCGGGGTGCCCCAAATCCCCCCAGTGCGGCGGCTTCGGGAATGCCGAGGTGTCTGTCAGGGTGTTCCCGCCTGCAGGCAGACGGCTCCGTCAGCTGCCAGCGCACGGATTGCGTGGAGACGTGTCCTTATCCCATCCGCATTCCCGGCCAGTGCTGCCCCGACTGCTCCGCAGGTGAGGGCGTGCCCGGAATTCCGGGATCCCGAGGCGCCCGCGGACCCCCTGAGCCCCTCTCCCCGCAGGCTGCACCTACATGGGGAGGATCTTTTCCAACAACGAGACCTTCCCGTCGGCGCTGGATCCCTGCCTGAGCTGCATCTGCCTGGTGAGGGCCGGGCCGGGCATTCCCAGAGGATTTGCGGCTCCTGCCCGTGGGCTGAAGCCCGGTTTTTGGCTCCGTTGCAGGGAAAAGCTCCGGGGGCGCTGCGGGGCTCCTAACGCCCGGCCCTCGGGGGTCTCTCCCGTCTCTCGCAGCTGGGCTCGGTGGCCTGCTCGCCCCTGGAATGTGCCATCGTCTGCTCCTACCCCTTCCACCCCGAGGGCCGGTGCTGCCCCGTCTGTGAGGGTACGAGCTCGGGGGTGGGGGGGGTTCCAAAATCCCCGTGAACCCCGCAAAATCCCCCTGAACCCCCCAAAATTCCTGAAACCCACCCCCCAAAATCCCCGCTGACCCCGCTCTGGACCTTGCTCCCCCCAGACTGCAACTACGAGGGCAGGAAGGTGGAGAACGGCCAGAGCTTCGTTCCCGAGGGTCAGCCCTGTACCCGCTGCACGTGCCAGGTGAGACCCCCCCTTCCCGTTGCCACGGAATCCCGGTGCCGCTGGATCCCAGGAAGGGCTGGCAGGGCTGGCTGATCCCTGTTCTCCCAGCTCGGAGAGGTGAGATGTGAGGAGAGCCCGTGCCCCAGCTCCTGCTCCGAGCCCCCCGTGCTGCCTGTGGGCTGCTGCCCATCCTGCCCAGGTAATGGCATCCCAGGATCCACCCCCAGGCACTTGGATGTGTCCCGCTCTCGGGCAAGAGGTGGGAAAGAGGTGGGTGCTGACCAAAATCCTCCCTCTGGCAGCCGCAGACGCCCGGCTCCCGCTGCAGGGCAGTGACCTGTACCCCTCCTCACCCCCATCCTCATCCCCATCTTCATCCCAGTCCCCAATCCCTGAGGATTCACCCCCTGGCACGCCTCATCCACCCCGCCACCGCCTGGCCCAGCTCCTGCTTCCCACCGCATCCCCCCTCGGCCCCTCTCCAGGGATTTGGGGGGCCGGGAAGCCCCCTCCAACCACTCCGAGTCCCTCCGGATACTCCTCGGCACCCACTGTGCCCCCCGACCCGCCCTGCGAGGCCACAGCTCCCGCCGAGGCTCAGGGATCCCCCGGGAATAAGGATCCCTCGGACAGCCCCAGGTTCCAGGTGCCAGGTGTGCCTGGAATGCCGTGAGGAGGAGGAGGAGGAGGATGAAGGAAAGGAGGAAAAGGGGGTCTGCAGGACCAGCAGGCCTGGCCCTGGGGAGGGGGCAGCTGTCCCCCTGCCACCAATAAAGTCACTCTGGTATTTATTCCCCGGCCTTTTATCCCTGCACCCGCCAGCCTACGGAGCCCTGGGGTTAGTCCTCCGGGAATTCTGGGATGCGTGGCTTCCCAGGATGACGAGGCTGTTCAGCCCCCTCAGCCCGCGGGGGGTCTGGGGACAGGAGGAACGCGTCCTGCCCCAGGGCCCCGAGGCAGGGAGCCCCCAGGAAGGAGCAGAGCCGCAGCCCGGCTCCCACCCTGCGGACACAGGGCCACCCTCGGGGCGTTCGGCTGAGCGTGGCACCAGGGACCACATTCCCGGGGCCACCGTGGCCTTTCCCAGAGAAACACGGCACAGGGCGGCTTCTCCACACCTTTATTGTCCTCAGCGGTGGCAGGGGCGCTGGGAAAGGGACGAGCCCTGCCGGCCACCGAGCTGGGAACACCCGGGAACGCCGGCCCAGCTCAGGGCAGCCGGGACAGCCCCACCCTGTCGTTGGCCCTGTCGAAGATGACGTAATATTCCCGGATAAAGACATCCCCCAGGATCCAGAGCTCGCCCTCCTCCGTGGGCGCATCCATGCCTTGCAATCCCAGGCTGCAGTAGCCGTTACTCTGCTCCGAGCACACGGAACGGGGCGGTCAGCAGCTGCCGGATCGCTCCCCGTGTCCCCACCGACCCATTCCCAGCGGGATGCTCACCCTTAACACGTAGGCTCTGGGTGGCACCGGGAATTGTTTGCCGTGGATGTGGAAGATGAGGTCGGGAAGGCTGCGGACAGCTTCACAGCTGATCTGTGGGAAACACGGCGGCCACGGGGAGCTCAGGGACCATTCCAGCTGGGATGAAATTCCCAGGGAGCATCCTGAGGCCTCACCTCACCACTGGAGCTGGCGCCGAGGCGGCTCAGGAGGATCCGGAGGGCCCGGATGGGAATAGCCAGCAGAGTGGTTCCCGTATCCACGATGGCCTGGCATCCCGAGGAACAGGCCACCGGAGCCCCGCTGACGGACACGCTGGGAAGAGGGATGCAGGGTGAGCCTGGACTCCCCAAAACCCCGGCTGGAGCGCGGGGAATACCGGGAATACCTCTCCATGCTGATCTGCCAGTAGGTTTCGGCGGAGAGCGGGATCCAGGAGATGCCTTGGGTGGTGTAGTAGGGATCGATGGCACCGAAGAGGACAAAGCTGCCAGCCTGGCTGTCCCTGGAAAGGGGGATCCATCCGGGGCAGTTCCCATCCCACCACCGCCCCCGTTCCCGTGGGAAAACAGAGCCGGTGCGAGGGAAAAGGGGCAAAACCTCCGCAGCTCCGGCTGGGATTTACCTGCTCAGGTAGACAGAGAAAAGATGCCTGTTCACGAGCTCTTCCACCATCATGTTGTCAAAGACCGGCGTGGCTCCGGAGGAGGCGATGCTCGGGAATGCCAAGCCCAGGATGCCGTCGAAGGGGGTGTAGTAGAAGGCATCCCCCGGCTCCGTCTCCGCCAGCCCGAAAATCTGGTTGCGGACGTTGATCCCGGCGACCTGGGAGAGGGAGACAGGGGTGGAAGGGGCACGATCCCGTGGGATCCCACGGGACGAGGGGGCTGGAGCGCCCGGCACCGTACGTTGACGATGTCGTATCCCAGGACTCCGGTCATGCTTCCCGTGCCGTAGGCGATGAACAGGGTGTCGTTGGTGCTGAGGAACGTGGAGGATTCGGAGGGATTGAAGCGGTTGTGATTCCCTGCGGGAGCGGGAAGGACGGGGGATTGCCCGGTGTCCCTCGGGAAAGGCTGGGCTGAGCCATCCGGGGCTCCCGAAGGACACATTCCGGCCGCGTTCCGGACACCTACTGCAGGCCGGGCTGGAGCAGAAGATGGAGGGAACCCAGAGGTTGGAGGAGCCGGTGTCGAAGACCACGGTGAATTCCTGGGGCGGAGTCCCGATGGAGATGGTGCCGAAGTACTCATCCTGGTGGAACGGGGTTGGGAAAGGGTTACCGGGATGGGGAGAGGAGAACGGCTAAGGGGCTACGGGGATGGGTTACCGAGTTAAAGGCATGGATAACGGGATAATGGGATGGATAACGGGATCCGTGCCCCCCGTGGCTCCCAGTCCCAGCCCCTCACATCCATGTAGTTCTCCAGGGGCTCCACGGCGATGCCGGGGAAATACTTGGCAGCCAGGTTGTAGGGATGCTGCTCCAGGAAACTCTCCAGCAATCCCTGCTCCTGCAGCCTCTGCCGCAGGGACTTCATCTTCCTCAGCGGCACCCTGCGGACGGGGACCGGGATGCGTCACCGGGGTGATTCCGAATCCCACATCCCTGCTTTTCGGGGACCCCGCCCCCGGGGCTCACCTGGTCTGGATGCCCTGGGCCAGGGCCACCAGGGCGAGGAGCAGGAGGAGCTTCATGGTGGGAACTCACGGAAAATGCGCCTCCGATCCTGGCCCTGCTCCTTATATCCCGGCTGCGGTGTTTGGCCGGAGGCTCCGATAAGAAAGGCAAACTGCTCCCGGGATGGTTATCAGAACGTCCTTAAGGAAGGCGGCGGGGGGAACGTCAAGCCGGGGGATCCCCCGGATTCCTGGGGGGAATTCAGGCCACGGGGATGTTGGGACGGGCGGGAAGCGCTCCCGGTTATTTTCTGTGGGCGCTGCTGGGAATGCGGGGCTGTGTTTGTCCCCTGGACCACCCCCGATTCCTTGATCCAAACACTTGCAGGGATGGGGTAGCCACAGCTTCCCTGGGAAATCCAGGGATGCCAGGATTCCCAGGAATGCCTCACCGCCCTAGCAGGGGAGAATTTCTTCCCAAGATCCCATCTAACCCTGTCCTCCGGTAGCAGGGAGCCATTCCCCCTCGCCCTGGCACTCCAGGCCCTTTTCCAAAGCCCCTCTCCAGCTCTCCTGGAGCTCCTTAAGGCACTGGAAGAGGCTTCAAGGTCTCTCCAGATCCTTCTCCTCTCGCCAGGGCTCCGTGAAGGATTTTCACGCTGCCAGGTCCAGATTTTCCATTCTGGGATTCAGCCAAGCCCTTCTCCTTTCCAGCCCCCTGCAACGCATCCCACCCTCGCTTGCTCCTCAGGGATAATCCCGTGTTCCACCCCATTTCTCCCAACGTCCCCCACCCAGGGTGTTCTCCATCTCACTCCCCCGCCCCCGACACAACCCGGCATCGTTTCCTCGGATTCTCTTATCGTTCCGAGCCGGGATGGGGCCGATTCCAAGGGAGGAATGCCAGCTCCAGCCTCCTCCAGGCCAAGGTGACCGTTCCAGGAGCCTCGGACCCAGCACGTGGTGCCGTCACCGAAGCCAAGGCGCCCGCTCCCGCTCCGGTGACCTTCATCCCGAGGCATCCGGAGCTTGGCTCTCCCCCAGCTCGGGGGCTTTGGATGTGGGAACGGAGCGATGGGACAAGGGGGAACGGCTCCGAACTGGGAAAATGGGGCGTCCAGATGGGATGTCGGGAAGAAACTCTTCCCTGGGAGGGTGGTGAGGCCCTGGAATGGATTTCCCAGAGAAGCTGCCCCATCCCTGGAAGTGTCCAAAGCCAGGTTGGAGAAACCAGCCCGGAATGCGTCCCTGTAAATTCTGGAGCTCCTCAGTTTTCCTCCTTTTTTGGCCAAAACAGGAGAGAAAACAAAAATATTAAGTTTTCCTCAGAGCTGTTTATCCATTGAATTCCCAGAACTGCCATCCCCGGGGCTCAGGATCCCTGTTTTTTACAATGGAAAAAAAAAAAAAAAAAAAAAAATTTGCCCAATTATGGGAAGTTTTAGGACAAGCTTATTGTGCTGCTGGTAAATCCCAGCAAAGCAGAACAATGGATCCGACGGGGATGGGATTTTGGGATGGATGATATCCACAGAGGGGAGAAGCTGGGGAATCCAGGACTGGGGAAAAAAAAAAAAAAAAAAAAAGAAT
>VZRN01000001.1:196876-210612 GCA_013397935.1 Dasyornis broadbenti
CCCCGCTCTCGGGTGACACAGGGGTACTCCGCAGGCTCATTTGGGGTGTCCCTGCCCCCTCCCTGAGGTGCTGTGTGTCCCCCACAGGTGACTCTTGGGGGATCTTCACTTTCCTGTGCGCCGCGCTCTGCAACCTGCCGGCGCTGCCGGCGCTGAACTGCTCCGAGGAGCTGGGCGCCGGCCAGTCCATCCAGCAGACCTACGACCTGACCCGCTACCTGGAGCACCAGCTCCGCACCCTCGCCGGCACCTACGTGAGTCCCCGATGCACCCCTCGGGATATCCGCCCCGTGCCCAGCTGCTCCCACGCCGGAGGTCACGGAAATGCCTCATCGCCCCCCGGGCGTAGGGCGGCTCCCGGGCACCCTCCCCTCTGCCCATGATTCCGTCATGGGTGCGGGCATCTGCCTCTCCCTCCCCGCCGGCGTCGCCGACTCAGCCGGAGGTTCCCCGTCCCTGCCCTGACGTGCCCTCGGCGGTGCCGGCACGTTGGGTGCCAAGCGGTGACGGTGGCACTGCCGGGGCTGTGCTGGGAATGTCCGGCTGGGGGAGAATGGCGACATAGTGGGAAGAGGGATGGGATAAGCAAAGGGAGGGCTGGGATGAGGGGGATATGCTCGAACTGGGGACAGGGTGGACGTGGAGATTGGGGACATGGAGACCTCACGCCTGGCACCCCCATTCCCTTCCAGCTGAACTACCTGGGGCCCCCCTTCAATGAGCCCGACTTCAACCCGCCGCGGCTGGCGCGTGCCGAGCGGGTGCCCAGCGCCACGGTGGACCTGGCCCTGTGGCGGGGCCTGACGGACAACGCCCGCCTGGCCGCCAACTACCGGGCCTACAGCCGCCTGCTCTGCTACCTGCGTGTGCTGGACGGGCAGGTGGGCACGGCCGAGCTGCGCCACCGCCTCGCCCACTTCTGCGCCAGCCTCCAGGGGCTGGTGCTCAGCATCGGCGGCGTCATGTCCTCGCTGGGGTACCCGCTGCCCGCCGGCCCGGCCGGGCCCCCCGCGCCCCACGGGGCGCACGCGGCCCCCAATGACTTCCTGAAGAAGATGGATGATTTCTGGCTGCTGAAGGAGCTGCAGACCTGGCTCTGGCGCTCGGCCAAAGACTTCAACCGCCTCAAGAAGAAGGTGCCGCCTGCCGTGGTCACCCTGAGGCTGGAGGCGAGGGGGTTCTGAGCACCCACTGGGAGGGGGACAGGGCTCCTGAGTCCACAGTGCCACCGTGGTCACCCAGTCCCCGCTTCTATCACCAGTGTGCCTTGAGAAATGGGGCTCCTGACCCCAAAACCACCCCAAAACCTCATCACCTGGCAGTGCCTTGAAAGATGGGGCTCCTGACCTCAAGCACCACCACAGCCACCCTGCAGCCCCTCTGTCATCGTCATCATCATCATCATCATCATCATCATCATCATCATCATCATCATCATCATCATCATCCTGTGCCTTAAGGGACAGGGCACCTGTCCCCAAGTGCCACCATGTCCCCTCTCCACCACAAGCATTCCTGACCCCCAAATGCCACCACAGCCACCTCACAATCCCACTTTCATGGCCGTGCCTTTAGGGAGGGGCTCCTGACCCCAAGTGTCACCCCACGAGCCCTCTGTCACCAGACTCTGCTGTAAGGGATGGGTCTCCTGACCCCAAGTGCCACCAAAGCCACTCCACATGCCCTCTCCACCACCGGTGTCCCTTCAAAACTGGGGCTCCTGATCCCAGAGTGCTGCCAAAGCCAGCCCACATCCTCATCATCACCCGGCTGTGCCTTAAGGGGTGGACTTCCTGACCCCAAAGTGCCACCACAGTCACCCCACAGCCCATCTATCACCAAGTTGTGTCTTAAGGGACAGGTTTCCTGACCCCCAAGTGTCCCCCCAGGGTGTCCCCAACCCCCAGGGTGCCTGTCCCCTTCCCTAAAATCTCCAGAGTGGGTGCAAACCCTGCCCATCCCAAAAAAGGACCAACACCCTCTGAGCATAGGAATAAGCCCCGCCCCAGCCAGCAGCAAGCCCCGCCCCTGGAGCAATAGGCTCCACCCCAGATGGCAATAAGCCCCGCCCACTCGCCTGTGTAGCAAGTCCCGCCTCCTCCCTGCAACATGCCCCGCCCCTTTCACCCAAGCCCCGCCTCCCCCACGGTTGCTCATGGATGCAGAGGTGGGGCGAGGGCAGGGGGCGTGGCCGGGGCGTGGCCGCTGTCCCGGTGCGTCTATGAGTGTTTATTTATTGGAGATGTTTATTTATTGGGGTATTTATTGCAGAAGATCTATTCTTGTATGAACGAATAAAAGCCTTTCTCCAGCGCCCCGCCCTGCCCTCGCACACTCCCGTGGGGACCGGAGTGAATGGCTCCAAAGCCGGAGCTCCGTGTGGAATTCGGGATGTTCCCATCAGTGCCATCAGTAGGGATCAGAGTGAACGGCTCCAAACTGAGCTCAGTGTGGGAGTTGGGGTGTTCCCCTCTCTCATAGGATGGGGATCCAGGCTCCTCTGGGCCCAGGTAACCACATCCCAAGGACACGCACCCCTCACCTCGGCACCCCCTCCCTGGGCACTACTTTGGGGTGCCCAGGATCATGTAGTAGGTGCCGGGCTGGGGCAGAAAGCCGATGGCACACAGGGCACGCAGCGAGGCCGTGTTGTTGGGCAGCACGGAGCAGTAGATGGGGAAGCCACGGGAGTGCAGCTCCTGGCCCAGCGCGGCCAGCGTGACCCCAGTGAGGCCGTGGCCGCGCCAGGCGGGCACCGTGTAGCCGTGGCGCAGGCAGCCCTGCCCGTCCAGCAGGGTCCAGGACACCGGGTGGCCATGCTGGTCCAGCAGGCAGGCGGAGGGCAGCGTCCGCACCAGCCCCAGCAGGAACGCCTGGCTGTGGGCATTGCCCCCCATGGCCCACGTGGCGTTGAGCAGCGAGATGTGGGACGGGGACATGGGCACCAGGCGCAGGCCCGGGGGCACCCTGCAATGGGGTACGGTGGAGTGGGGAATGCTGAACCCTGTTCCCAGTGGGGATGGCAGATGGGATGGGATTGGGAACCCCTGTGGCACCCAGTGATGGAATCTGGGCCCCTTGTTCCCCCTAGGGATGGGATTGGGTACACCCCTGTGCCACCCAGGAATGGAATTAGGGGATGCTTTTGGCACCCAGGGATGGGACTGTGAACCCCTGTGCCACCCAGGGATGTGCTCAGTGAACCCACCCATGTCACCCAGTGATCCCTATGCCACCCAAGGATGTGCTCGGGACCTCTGTGCCACCAAGGGATGTGACTGGACCCCTAGCACCCATATTCCCCCAGGGCCCATGTTCCCCCAGCGCCCATGTCCCTCCGGTGCCCCATGTCCCCCCGGTGCCCCATGTCCCCCCGGTGCCCCTCACTTACTGCTTGCGGGGCTTGGGGGGCTCAGGGCTCACCAGTGCCTGGTACTGGATCGTCTCCACCTTCAGCCCCCTGGCACCGGCCACCTCCTGCACAGCCTCCTCCAGCCCCTCCTGCATCCCTGGGACCCCCTGTCAGCCTGGCAGGGGACGACAGGCAGGGGGTCCCCCACAGTGCCATTCTTACCCAGCATCTGGAAGGCCCGTGCCTGGGTCACCGCCTCTGTGCCTGCCAGCAGTGCCCGCAGGGCTCTCTTGTCCCGATAGAACACGGACAGCTGGTTGATGTAGTAGTCCTTGGGGTCCCTGTGCTCCTGGGGGGGACATGGGGCTGAGGGTGGCACCCCAATTCCCAGCCCCCCAGAGTGAGGGGTGCTGCTGCTAGGGCAGGGGTCTTAGGGCAGCACCTCAGGGCGCAGGCGGGTCAGGACAATGCTGAAATGGGGCCAGGAGTCCACCAGCACCTCGTGGGAGGCCGGGTTCCCCCTGGCCACTGTCATCACGGTCCCCAGGACCTGCAGGACAGGGTCGTTGTCACTGGCAGGGCAGAGGAGAGGGGACAGAGGGGTGTCCAGAGTCCCTGGAGTCCCCTCATCTGCAGGGGAGAAGGAGCAGTGGGGTCCTTGTGGTCTCCATAAGCAGCAGGGCAGGGGACAGGGGACAGAGGGGTCCTTGTCACCAGCAGGGCAAGATG
The DNA here is from genome assembly GCA_013397935.1 of Dasyornis broadbenti. Taxonomy (NCBI): domain Eukaryota; kingdom Metazoa; phylum Chordata; class Aves; order Passeriformes; family Dasyornithidae; genus Dasyornis; species Dasyornis broadbenti. Next base: position 200,958 of record VZRN01000001.1, read on the forward strand.
GGGAAGCAGAGGGGTTCCCAGGGTCCCCAGTATTGGCAAGGCAGGGGAGAGGGGACAGAGGGGTCCCTGGGGTCACTGACACCGGCAGGGGAGAAAGGACAGAGGGGTCTCAGGGATCACCGACACTGACAGGGCAAGGGTGAGGGGACAGAGGGGTCCCCAGGGTCCCCATCAGCAGCAGAGCAGGAGGGAGGGAAGAGAAGTGTCCCTGAGGACTCTGTCACCAGCAGGACAGAGCAGAGGGGACAGAGGGGTCCTCGGGGTCCCTGTCACCGGCAGGGTGGTGGGCAGGCTCTTCCTCAGGGTCTCCTCCAGGAGCTGCAGCTGGGCTGGGCACTTCAGGATCAGCATGGCTCCGTGACCGTGGGCAGGCGGTGTCACCGGTGCTCTATGGGGTGCTGGTGGCACTGGGGCAGTGTCCCGGAATGTCCCAGCCGAGCACCCGTCCCCAGGCAGCCACAGGGCTGGCCGGGTGCCCAGTGCCCAGCAGGATGGACCCTGCTCACTGCCCCTCAAGGCAGGGGGCACTCGCTGGACCATGACAGCTGGTGGTAACCCTTGTCACCGAGTGCCACACGCTCTGCAGACTCCCACTCCACAGCCCCTCGGGACCCACAGACTCGGGTTTGTTGCAGGGTGAGTGCACAGGAGCTGGGGACCATGCAGGGCTGGGGACTGTGGGGAAAGGGATGGGGACAGGGACAGGGGCCACCTCTCAGGGTCTTGTCCCCCTGTTATTGACGGTCTCTCAGCAGGACCATGCAGATCCTGACGTGCCCAGCCCAGCTGCAGCGCTTGGAGGGGATGCTGAGGAAAAGCCTGCCCCTCGCCTTGCCGGTGACTGTCACCCCTGCCCTGTGCCGTGATGGGGACCCCAATGCCACCCCTGTCCTTCCAGTGACATGGACACCAGTGTCACCCCAGCATCACCCCTGCCCTGTGCCATGACTGGACCCCAGTGCCATTCATCTATTGCCATAATGGGGACCCCAATACCACCCCTGCTCCTTGCCCTGCTGGTGACAAGGACCCCAGCGTCACACCCACCTCTTGCCCTGATGATGGGCACCCCCACGTCACTAGGGACCCTTTTGTCACCCTGTCCCCCATACCTACCCTCCTCCCCTCAGCTCTGACCCCATATCTGCTCCCACAACCTTGCCAGCTCTGACCCCACACCTGCCAGCATTTGTCCCATATCTGGCCCCTCTCTGACTCTCCATCTGTCCCCTCCTTGTCCCCCCATCGCTGACCCCTCTTTTCCCCCAGGTCTTTGGGGCGGTGCTGAACATCACCCGGGGCAACCCGGGCCAAATGGAGGTGCTGGTGGACAAGTGGCCTGAATTCGGTGCCGTGCTGGCCCGGCCCAGCAGAGAGGTGGCCAGTGGGGACAGGGGGCACTGCAGGGGAGTGTGTGACACGGTGCCCTGGCACGTGCCAGGTGTGCTCAGGGCACCCGTGGGTGCCCCCAGGTGCCGGTGAACGATGGGTACTGGAACACACAGGCAGCGTTTTACCGGGACCTGGGGGCGTACCGGGCGCTGCTGGAGACCCCCGGGTGCATGCGCTGGGACGCCGCCTTCACCCTCATCGGTGCCCTGGGGACACCGGGGTCCTGGGGGAGTCCTGGGGAGGAACTGGGCACGCTGTGAGGGGTGCCAGGCAGCACTGGGAGTGTGGGACACTGGGGAGAGCTGTTGGAGGCGGGGAGGAACTGGAGGCACTGGGAGGTACCAGTGGAAGCAACTGGGAGTGCTGGGGGTCACTGGAGATGAGTGTTTGGGTGCTGGGGAGCACTGGAGGCATAACTTGGTGTGCCGGGGTGGGGTTCGATGGGCGATGTCAGCGGGAGGTGTTGGGGAGGGATTTAGGGGTGCTGGGGAGCACCGCGGTTGGATTTGGGGGGCACTGGGGAGTTGCACTGCTGAGTACCCTGGAAGCCAGGCCCTGGGGAGCACTGTGGTTGGACTTGGGGGTGCTGGGAGCAGGATTGGAGTACTGGGCACAGTGGGAGCAGGGATTTGTGTGTTGGTGGTAGAGGGTAGCCCCTGGGGGCAGTGAGGATGACACTGGGGTCACATAGAGGGGCAGGGGACACGGATGGTGGGGTGCAGGGGGAGCAGGAATCCCTGACATCCCCATCCCCAGGCCTACAGGACGGGGTGACCACGGTGTCCCAGGACCTGGCGGGGAGAAAGGGCGTGGAGCTGGACATCATCGAGTACTACTCCTACTGGCACCCTGACCCCAGCACCATGCCCGAGCCTCGGTGAGAGCCCCCCACTTACCCCTGCCTCACCCACATGGGGACACCCCTGAGCCCCCCACTGACCCCTGCCTCACCCAGGCCGGCCCCCGGGGTGCGGGTGGGCTCCCTGCACCCCTCGCACGTGGACCTGCTCAACGACACATGGCGCTATGGGGGGAACGCCCGCAGCCGGCGCTACCTGGCTGACATTTTGGAGCGCTTCCCACAAGTCTGCCTGCAGGACAGCAGCGGGCAGCCTGTCGCCTGGGTGCTGTCGGATAGTTTTGGGACGGGTGTCCACGGCTACACCCTGCCTGAGCACCGGCGGCGCGGCCACATGCAGGTGGCACTGACGGTGGCGGCGCAGCGGGCGCAGGCCCGAGGGTTCCCCTCGTTCGGGCACACGGCGCTGTGGAACCAGCCCATGCAGCAGCTGCAGGAGATGCTGGGCCACCAGCGCCTGCCTGGGATCTGCCGCTACATCCTGCACAACCCCGGCCTGGACAGGGACGAGCCCTGAGGCCCTGCTGTCCCCGAGAAAAACTGACCTCAAATTAAAGAGCGGTGTGGAGTCTCTGATGGCTGCTGTGGGGTTGTGTCTCCCCTCAGCACTGACCGTTACACCAGGGACATGGCCCAGTGGCTCACGTGTCACCACTGAGGGACACAGTGGAGTCCCCCGGGTGTGACCCCGTTCCAGGGCATGCACCTCAGCTATTCTCGGTTTCCCCAGGGAGGGCAGGAAGCCTCAGGCAAATCTGCACTGGTGGCACCTGCAGTGTCACCACAGCTGGGGGTGGGACGGGCAGGCACTGGAGGGACAGACGGTGACACACAGGACAGAGTGGGATAGGGCAGAGAGTGACGGTGTCACAGCGTGAGTCATGGTTTGAGAGGCCGATGGGGACAGACAGGGGGGTGACAGTGTCCAGGGTAATGGGGAGTGCTGGGATGGGGGTGGCAATGTCGATGGGGACAGGGAGAACCACAGGGGTGCCAGCGCCTGAGGGTGATGGGGGCCGAGTGGAAGGAAACAGTGCCCAGAGTGATGGGGAATGCTGGGATGGGGTGACAGGAACTGTCACAGGCGTGACAGTGGCAGGGGGTGATGGGCACAACAAGGAGGCAACAATGTCCAGAGGGACAGGAGTGACAGTGCTGGGGTAATAGCGAACAAACACTGAGATGGAGGTGACAGTGCCCTCGGGGTAACAGGAGTTGCCGCGGGGGTGATAACGACAGCTGGGGGGTGACAGCACACGGGGACAGCCGGGGGAAGCCGGGGACACTCAGAAAGAAGGGGGACGGGGACCCCCGCGAGGCTGGCAGTGGCCGAGGGTGCCCGTGTCCCGTTCCCCAGTCCGGCCCCGCCGCTTCCGCCCGGCCATGGGGAGGGGCGGGTCCCTCCCGCTGGTTCCCGGTAGCGGCGGGTCCCGCCCGGTTCCCGGTATTGGCGGGGCCGTGCCAGCTCCATGTCGCACAGGGTCATGGAGCAGCCCCGGCGCATCACCGACTCCTTCCCGCGGCGGCGGCGGCGGGGCCCGGGGCGACCCCCGGGCAGGCTCAAGGACAAGAAGGACAAGAAGGACAAGGTGCAGGTGAAGGTGCGGGACAGTCCCAGCGCCCCCTCGCAGCCCGACCCGGACCCGGCGCTCCTGGAGATGCTGCGGCGCTTCGACCTTTCCTGGGAATACGGACCCTGCAGCGGTGAGCACCTTCGGTTCCCCCGGTTTCCCCCGGCTTCCCTCAGGCCCCGCTGACGCCCCGGTATCCCGCAGGGATCACCCGCCTGCAGCGTTGGGAGCGGGCGCAAGAGCTGGGGCTGAGCCCCCCCGGTCCCATCCGTGACGCCCTCCTGGAGCACCGGGACAACCCCGATGTCACCTTCAGGTGGGTGTGGGATGCGGTGGGGGCAGTGGGGGGCACAGGGTGTTCTCTCCCGTTACCCCCCGCCCTTCCCGCTGACCCCTGTTGTGTGCCCCCGCAGCCTCTGGCACGAGTACGAGCTCTGAGCCACCGCGCCGAGGGAATAGAGGGACCATTCCCGATGCCCCCAGACCCTATTCCAGGAACACCGGGCGGATTAAAGCTGGTGTGAGCGAAGGAAGGGGTGCTGTGTGCTGACTGGAGGGGCACGGGGCGGGGTGAAGCCCTTGGGGTGCATGGGGAGGGCAGGGGATTGTACTCCCCCCAAAAAAGAGCCACATGGGGTGTCCAGTCACACAGTTTAATGCCACCCAAGTGGGACTCAGGGAGAAAAATCAATTCTTGGGTGGAGAAAGGGAGGTGGGATTTTTTTCCCCCCAGAAATGGGGGAAAAAAATGGAGAATGAGGTATAAAATCAGGTGAAAGTGAGCATAGAGGGGTGAGACAGGTGGCTGTGGATCGTGGTGATGTTGTTCCATAGTGGGGTGAGAAGAGTGACCGTTTCCCAGGGGATTCATACATTTAATAGCCCTAATTAGCAGCTTTGCTGTGTGCAGATTCATAAATAACAGGATGTGTCTGTTAATTATTCAGGTTATTGATGCCTTCATTCACCAGCTTTTTCTGTTGGTTCATGAATAAAATTACTCGTTTCTATCCCAAGACTGCAGTGGAGCGTCAGAGCCAGCAGTAACCCTGGATAGGGTGAGATGGGGTGGGGGGGCCACCCACAAGCCCCGTCCCACTCGCACTGCAGGCTCCCAGCCCTCTAGATAGTGTTATCCAGCCGGATCTTGGCCTGCTGTTGGACCTGCAGTCCCTTGGATATTTTCTAGAAGGACAAGATTTCTGTGCTGGGCACAGAACAGAGGTGTTTAGGTGGACTCCCAAAAAATAAGCACCCTACACCCAGCCAGCCCAGGGTTGTGCTCTCCTGGTGGGGAGAAGAAAGGAGATTCCCATGCTCCTTCCTTGGCAGAGGTGCAGTAGAGGGTCAGTCTCAACCTGGTGGGTGTCCTGGGTATGGGGGAATGTCTGGGATGCCTCCAGCCATAGAAACAGCAGCAGCCTCAGGGGGAGTTCCAGCCAGGAACCTCCTTCCCTGGGAGGGTGGTTTAGGTGGGATTTTGGGAAGAAATTCCTCCCTGTGAAGGTGGTGAGGCCCTGGCACAGGTTGCCGAGAGAAGCTGTGTCTGCCCTGTTGCTGGAAGTGTTCCAGGCCGGGTTGGACAGGGCTTGGAGCAACTTGGGCTAGTGTAAGGTGTCTTGTGGGTCAGGGATGACATGACACAAGGGAACACCATGGTGGGAAGGGGATGACACCATGACAGTGAGTGGCAGGAGGTGGCCCAACCTGCCCCTCTGCCACGGCCATAGCAGGTTGCAGGCTTTCTGCCCAATTCACTCCTTCGCTGCTGGGCCCCAGAACTGCCCCGATCCCACTTCCAGCACCAATTCCAGCTCAGGCTCCAGTCCGGGCCTAGGCCGCAACGGTTGCCGTGACAACCCGGAAGGGGCGCTCTCGCGCAAAGGCTGCCGGGAGTTGTAGTTCCCTCCGTGCCGCACAACATGGCGCCGCTGGGTCCCTCTGCCCGCCCGCCTTCTGCAGCCCCCAAAGCGTTCAATCTGGTCCCTACTGACGGCACCCCATCCTCCAGCTGCTCAGGGCCACAAAGCCATCAGGGGCTGCCATTTCCACACTTTATTGTCAGTGCAGGAGCGGTGTCGGGGTTCTGTGCATGGGGAGCTGAGGCAGAAGCACCTCCCACCCTCACGGTGTGGGCGGGGCGTTCGGATTACTGGCCACGCCCTCATTCTTAGACACCGCCCCTTTCCTGTGTTGCCATGGTAGCGGGGGGCTCTTTCTCTCCCACGCCCCCCCCATTATGGGCCGGGTTCATCACTGTGGGCGTGGTCAGGCGCATGGGTGTGGCACTGGGCGTGGTCGTCAGTATGGGTGTGGTCACAGAAGGGGGCGGGGCCTCCATCCAGGCTGGCCTGGCGCACCACCCCGCGTGGGCGGGACGAGGGTCGTGACCTCGGCGAGGGACCGCCCGCTTCCTCCGCTGCCTCAAACACCTGTGTGGGGACAGCGGGGTCATCCTAGGCCGCTGTCACCCAGCGGCCACACCCCGTTTCCCACCCCAGCCGCCACTCACCTCCCCGGCCAGGGGCTCCTCCAGCAGCTCGGGGGGCTCGGGGGTCTCCAGCAGGCTGATGCTCCGCATGACGGCGCACAGGGAGATGCGGGGCCGCCGGGAGGCCCCCAGCAGCCCCCCGCTGGCTGCCTCCTCCTCGGGGGACTGTGGGGACGCCAGCGGGGAGGACAGCGGGGACAGGCCACTCATGTCCTCCTCAGGGTATGGAGCCTGCTCGGCCGTCCGGGGCTCCCACAAGATGCTGTGCCGGCTGCAACAGACCTGTCAATCAGTACTTGGCCACGCCCCCAGCCACACCCATTTGGGGGCAGCCCGGGTCTCCTCCCCCACCAAATTCACGTCTGTTTGCATAGGGCGTGGCCATAGAAGTCCCACCCACTCTGCACAAAAGGGGTGTGGTTCCAACAGGCCCCTCCCTCTTATCCCATAGGGGCGTGGTTAGCCCAGCCCCCACCCACTTGTGTCCATCCCACCTATCCTCATTCACCTGCTCCCACCCACCTGCCCTCACCCACTTTGCCCCGCCCCCTGTCCCCACCCACCTGTGCCCACCTTGTCCCCACCCACCTGGCGCTCAGGATGCCCTGGTAGAAGTCGAGCTGGCGCATGAAGCCGGGGTTGGGCAGGACGCCGGGCCGGCAGTGCCGGACGTGCCGCAGCGCCCGCTCCAGAGGCCACCCGAACTCCTTCATGGCATAGGCCAGCACCGTGGCAGCCGAGCGGCTCAGCCCCATCCGGCAGTGCACCAGTGCCCGGCCTCCCGCCGCCCTGTGGCACCCACGGCTGGCACCACGGCACGTGGGGAGCTCGGGGACACTGTGTCCTCAGGGCTCCCAGTGTCTCCCCAGCCACCCTGGGCTCCCCAGGGACATCGTGTGCACAGAGCTCCCAGTGTCGCCCAACCGTCCCAGGGTCTCCAGGGCTCCCAGCATCCCTCAGCCATCCCAGGGCCTCCAGAGCTCCCCATGTCCCCAGCCACCCCACTGTTCCCCAGGATCCCATGCCCAGTGCACTCCAGCACCTCATTCATCAAGACCCCTTCCCATATCGCACTCTCCCCCGCCCCACCTCCAGCCCCTGCCCCTCTGTGTCCCTGATGTGCCCCCTGGTGTCACCCCCCACCCCGTGCCCACTGACCGGACGCGAGAGAGGAAGAGGAAGGTGTCGTTCCAGTGGGGCAGGAGCTCGGCCGCCTCCTCATCGTACACCCGCACGTTCATGTACGTGAACAGCGCCGGGAAGAAGTTGTCGATCTCCCGCGCCACGTTCAGGATGTGGGTGACCCTGCAGTGACACGGGTGACACCCCAGTGGCACCCCATGATGACCCCACGACAGTGCCGCCCACCCCGTGCTCACCTGTTCTGCTGCAGCTCCTCCAGGTTGGCCGCGTTCCACTCGGAGCCCTGTGTGGTGAAAGCAGTGAGGGGCGAGGAAATCGCCACCCGCCCCGCCCGCCCCGCCCGTCCCACTGCCCACCAGGAAAAGGTGCGAAAAGACTCGGGAAGGCCGATCCATCTGCGCCAGCACCAGCAGCATCTCGTTGTCGATGAAATCCTTGTGCTCGGCCAGGCTGTGTCCCGTGCGCCGCTCCAGCTCCTCCCGCACCTGGGCACCGCCCCAGGTGAGGGATGGCCCTGCCCTACCCGTCCCCAGGACACCCTGCCCGGTGCCACCCACCTCCTTGGAGGTGACGCTCTCCAGGTCGGCCGTGGCCATCACGTCCCGCAGCAGTGCCCGCACCGCCTGCTCCGACAGCTCCGGCATCGCCGGCCTGGCACCGGCACCGGCACCGCCTTGTCACTGCCGGCACCTGCCCCACCCAGACCACGCCCTGCCAGGCGCAGCAGCGATTGGCCAGAGGGCTGTGGGGCGTGGCAGGGAGCTTACCGGAGGGGCGTGGGCGAGGAAGGGCGCACGGACTCGAGGTCGGCCATGGCCAGCCACTCGTTGAGGCAGCTCTGCTCCGAGCCCAGCGCCGCCGCGTAGCCACGGGCCCAGGCCAGCGCGGGGCCGCCGGGGATGTGCCCGCCCCGGGCCGCGTCCTCGCAGGCGCGGTGCAGCTCCTGCAGCACGGCCCTGCCGCACAGCACCTGCCACCCCTGCACTGCCACCGCCACCCCGACACCGTCCCAACGGCCGTGTCCCCAGGGGTGTGGGTGCCACCAAACCCTTCCCAGCCCCTTCACCATGACCGTGCCCAGGTGCCCGTGGTGGTGCCTGTGGCGGTGCCTGTGGTGATACCCAAATCCCCGTGTCCAGGATGATGACAGCGTCCCCTGTGCCCATTGCAGTGCTGCATCCCCCGCATCCATTGTGGTGCTCAGATCCCTCATGCCCATGGCACTGCCCATGTGCCCAGTCCCCGAGGCGGTGCCCACCCACCTTGTGCTCACCATGCCACCCACACCCCCTGTGCCCGTGGTGGTGCCCACTGCCCCCGTGCCCCTGGGCCTCGCTCACCACATGGTCTGCACAGAGATGGGCTTGAAGATGCGGGTCTGTCCCCCCGACGTCACGCTGAACCCCCTGGGCACCGCAGGGACACGTGTGGGTCAGGGTGGGCACCCCAACACCTCTAAGCTACTGCCCTTCCCAGAATTCCGGCCCACCCTTACCCATCGCCGTCGAGGAACACTTGGGTGTCGCTCCAGAGGGGCAGCACCATGCCCAGGGTGCAGTGGGTGGCCCTGGGGCGGGCAGAGGTCAGGGGGTGCTGACGCCTCCCCGGGCCCCCTCCGCGCCCCGCTCACCCCTCGTGGGCGAAATCCACTCCCAGCAGCGCCGTCTCCACCTCAGCTCCGGCCTCCTCGGGCCGCACAACCAGCAGGTACCGCACCCGCCGAGGCCGCACTGACTCCAGCCGCACCGCCTGCCAGATAGGGGGGCATTGGAGGGGGGATCTGCCCCTCCCAGTGCTCCCAGTAGTCCCAGTGACCAGGCAGGAGCGTTAGGCTGGGCCATATCCCCTCCTCATCTCATCCCGTTCCATCCCTGTCTCCATCCCCTCCTGCCCTCATCATGTCTTCATCCTATAACATCCCCATTTCCATCCTATCCCCATCCCATCCTATCCCATCCCCATCCCATCCATATCGCATTCCCATACCCTTCCTCGATGTTCCTGTTTCCATCCCAATCCTGTCCTGTCCTTTGCTATCCCCATCCTGTCTCCATCTTCATTCCATCCCATTCCCATCCTGTCCCATCCCACCACTTTTCTATCTTCATCTTATTCCCATCCACATCCCATCCCTATCCCTGTCCCCATCCCATCCCCATGTTCCTGGAGGGGGAATCCATGCCCTACCAGCCGGATGGC
>VZRN01000001.1:227535-261388 GCA_013397935.1 Dasyornis broadbenti
GGGAGCGGAGCGCGGAGCGGGGCGCGGCCACACCGGGACACGGGGCGGGGCCGGCGACACCGGGCGGGGACAGCGCCACCGCCACGCCTGCCCTGGAGGGGCCGTGATACCGGCTGTGTGTGTGACATTGGGAGTGTGTGTGTGTGTGTGACACTGTGTGGGACACCGCACGTGAGTGTGGCACCGGGTGGGTGACATGGATGCGTGTGTGCCACCGGGTGTGAGTGCCAGCGTCGGGGGTGTGTGACACCATGGGTGTGACACCGTCTCTGTGTGTGCCGTTGTGTGTGTGACACCGTGGGTGTGACACCGTGTGAGAGACACCACGGGTGTGTGTGACAGTGGCGCTGTGTGTGCCACTCCACATCACGCAGAGAGTGACACATGTGCCGTGCGTGGCAGCAGGGGTGACCGCAGGTATGTGACACCGTGGGCAGGCTCCCTGTCCCCGGGGCCAGGAGGGCACACCTGGTGGGGACAGGCCCTCTTAGGGCGCTGAGATGCGCTTGGCCCTGGTGCATCACCGGGGGGAGACACGTAGTGGCACTTGGGGACTGGGGCACAGGGAGGAAGATGTCCCCTGCCCTGTGCCTCGCCATGCAAATGTCACAGCCCAGCCGCTGTGGGGACCTGAGCCGCGATGTCCCCGCAGGCTGGGGACACTAAATATCACCCTGGTGGCCCAGGAGTCTGCTGGGCGAGAGTGCGTTTCCCAAGGGGCGCAGAAGGCAAGAGCCTCACAGGGCCCTGGAGGACCTGTGGCCCTGGCAGGAGGAGGTGAGACACGGGGACAGCTGCCACCACCTGCCAGGAGACGGTGGGGACACAGGGACAGCTGCCACCACCGATGGTGCACCAGGTTTCCTTTCCAGCAGCTGAGGAAGCCACAGTGCTGGAAACAGGGGGACACAGGAGGTCCCAGCCCTGGTCTTGTCCCCTCTGCTTCTCTCATAGACAAACGGGCAGAGCTCATACTCACGGATTTTAGTTGGTCTTTTTTTTTTTCCCCTTTCATTTTTTTTTTTTTTTTTAATTCCAAAAATCCACCCCCAAGAAATAAAGTATTTCCCTTGGGAGGCTGGGATTTTCCCTCCTCCCACAACAGCTCACCGAGCCTGGTGGTAATACGGTATGAAAAAAGATCCTTTCTAAAAACGCACGATGGGAGAAAGCTCAGGAAGCAAAAAGTCCCCAAAATACAAAAATTAAAACAAAAAACCAAAAAACCGAATAGGTGCTCTCCCTCTGCCCCAGCCAAGAACCCCCAACCCCAACCGAGAGAGTGCAAGACTTGGTTTGCTTTTACCCTTAATGCTTACATTTAATTTTAAAGCACAAACATCAGAGATGGACTCTAAATCGCCAACAAAAAAATAGATATTTACAATATTTCTCCGGGGAAGGGAGGGAAGGAGGGAGGGAGGGAAGGGGGGATTGAAACAAAACAAAACCACAACCAAACCCTTAAACAAGTGACTTTGCTTGCAGGAGTTGTCTTTAGGGAGCAGGCTGGGTTGGTTTTAAATCACTGAGTGATTTTTATTATATATAATTCTCTTTTTTTCTTCCTTGTGGATTTGCACCACGCCGGGGTGGTGAGGAGGGTCGCACGCCGGAGTCTCTGCGGCCGGAGGGGAGGGGACACAGCGGGCAGGCGGTGCTGTCCCCGCGGAGGGACCCCCTCGCCCCTCTCTCAAGCCCAGCTCCGGAAATTTTCTTTCTCGTTGCAAAACTCAAAATGAATCCAAAGGAAAAAGAAAAGCTTTAATTCTTCCGACGTCGTTCCCGGGAGCCACCGCCGAGAGAGGCCCGAGGCCGAAGGCTCCTCCTCTCGCCTGGGGGTGGTTTCCTGCTCCGAGCCCTGCGGCTCCGCTGCGGCCCCACTGCCCCTTGTCCCAGGCACTGCGGGATTGTCCCCTCGTGTTCCCCTGCCGGGGACAGGCCCGGCGGGCCCCCTCTCCTCCCTTATTGCTTCTGAAGCAGCGGGGGGGGGATGCGGGCTGCCCCCCGGGGACCCCTGCGGGGCTAGGGACCGGTGGTGGCACGGAGGGGACACCCCGGATTGTGCTATCTGTACGCTGCCAGGGAGAGAGTGGGGTGCTGACACCGGGGGGACAGAGAGGGGGAGCGTCCGGGCACAGGCAGGAGAGGGAGGGAAATAAAATAGTGACCCAGAAAAAGAAGATTCCAACCTTTTTTTCCTTTTTCTCCCGTTTTTTTGTTGTCTTTTTTTTTGTTGTTTTGTTTTTTTGTCTTTTTTTTGTTGTTTTTTTTAAAGTGCAAAAAGCTCTCTGCTGCCCTAGAGAGAGGTTCTTTGGACCGACCATTCATTGCAAATGAAAATCGGCAGCGAAAAGGGGGCGGGGGGAAGGAGAGGACGATGCCAGTTCGGTCCCAGGCCGCAGAGCACCCCTCGCCCCTCCGGCCCCAGAGTGCTTCACGGTGCCGGGAGCTGGGGAGGAAGAGGAGGCAGCTCCTGTCCCCGCCCCGTGCTCACTCACCCCTGGCTGATGCTTCCCGAGTCCTCCCTGAGCTCTGGTGTACCTGTGGGTTCTCCCCTGCTCCATCCCCTCGGACAGACGAGTTATCCCCCAGCCCCTGCTCCCGGGACACTCCGGCCACGGGTCTCCTGCTGTGGGCACCCAAAGAACCACCCGGATGTGTGTAAGGGGCGGGAGGGAGGAGGGGGATGGATAGCAGTCCCTGCAGCCAGACGAGGGGAAGGGGAAGGGAAAGAGGTTGAGAGCGCAGGGAAGCGCCGAGCTGGTGGTGGCACGGAGGGGGACGGGGTGTTCTGGCTCTGCTCCCACTTTCTTGGAGAGACCTCGACCCTCAAGCTTTGTGCTACCGGGAAGTGACAAATGTTTCAAGGCAAGGAGACGATGGGGAGGAGGGAAAAAGCTGGGGGGAGAGGGTGCCCCATTTCTCTGCACAGAGGCCTCTGTTACAGCCTCCGCCTCGGGAGCAGCCAGCCTCTGGGCCGAGGCTCCCTGCCATGTGCCCGTTCCTCCTCTGGTACTGGCCAGCCTGGCGGGACATCTTCCTCGGCAGAAGTCCCGGGGAAGGAGGAGGAGGAAGGACAGTGGAGCGAGGCCAGCGGTGGCCCTGCCTGCCGAATCAGGTGGGAGGCAGCGGCAGGACACGGAGGGCAAGGCGGGGAGGTGGAGGAGCGGCTCTCCGACAGGGATGGGATGGGCTCTTTTCCTTCTCCTCAGTCTGCCCCGGGGAGGGTCTCTAGCTGATTTTTTGGATCAGCTTCTCATCAGACAGGCAGTAGAGGCTGTTGATGGACAGGTCCGAGATGAAGTGCTCACAGGCTTTGCGGGTGATCTGTTTGCAACCCCGCAGGTCGATGAGGGTGACATTGGAGATGCGGCGCAGGTACAGCAAGGCCTGGTCCGTCAGCTTATTGCAGCCTGCGAGGAGAGCACAGGGAGCGTGAGGGGGACAGCTCCAGGCACCGGGAGGAAGGAGATGCTTAAGCATGGAAACGCAGCCGGAGCACGGCACCCACCTGCCATGTTGAGCTCAGTGAGGGAGTTGCGTGTGGAAGAGCCCACGGCGGTGAGGAGGTTGGCCGACTGGTCCGTGAGGTGGTTGCAGTGGCTGAGGTCGAGGCGGGAGAGCAGGGGCATATGGCGGATGATCAGGCGCAGCGTGGCGTCCGTGATGTCCAGCCCGGCGAGCCGGAAGTCGATCATGTTGCGGAGTTTGCTGCGATTGTCCTGACCTGCACGAGGAGAGGAGAAACTGAGAGTGGACGGGCTGCCCTGGGGACCTTCCCCTGTCCTCCCTACCCAGCCCCAGGGCAGCAGCAGCTTACTAGGTTTGTCTGTTGGAGGCGTGAGTAAGTCCCGGATCTGAGGGTCCTTGATTCCTACTGCCCACCGAAGATCGAGGGTCCTGAGAAGGGGGCAGCTGGAGGTACTGAGAGCACAGACTGCAGACCAGGAACAGCCTGCTAGGATGAGGTCTTTCAGGCCTGGGAGAAGGGAGGCAGGTAACAAGTTAGACGGGTTTAGTTGGCTCTGAGGTATCCCAGATCTCCACCATCTTTTTCCAGGCACAAGAGGAAGCAGGTCCCCTTCCTGCCTGGGGTGGGACGCTTGCTGGATGATGGGATCCACGCACCCAGGAGTTCCTGGCCTGGCAGGGTGTCTCTCCCCATGATCATGCCATCAGGAAGCCTTGGAGCAGACTGGTGGCAGAGGAAGGGATCTCTCCCCAGCCCATGCTCACCTGGCAGCCTGTTGACGAGCCACGTAAGCTGTTTTTTGGAGATATTGGTCCAGCTGAGGTCGAGGCTGACCGGCTGCCTTTTAATGATGCCGCTCAGCGCCTGGGGGGTGATGGACTTGCACCTGCTCAAGTCTATCTTTGTCCACAATCTCTTGTCACAGCACCTGGGGACAAGGACAAGGCTGAAAGCAGAGCCCTGAGAGTCCCATGGGGTAAGAGACGGCCACTGGATTGCTTGGCTTCTGGAGGAGCCCAGCCCTGGTGTGGCCCCAGCCACAGAACAAGGCTTCTCCTCCTGGTTTCCACAGGTTTCACCAAACATGGGAGGCTGCTGAAGACCAGCCAGAGCAGCCCCAGCAGGGTTTTGCTGTCACAAAACAAGACTCCAAGTCGCAGCTGCCGCCCTGCGTGTCCCCTCTGGGTGCTTCTCCCGATCCTAAGGATCCTTCCTCCCAGCAGGCACAACACTGCCTGGTCCCACCCCACAGCCCCAGCAGAGCTCGTTGCTTTGCCAGGAGCAAAGTCTAGCTCTCCCATGGGAATTTGTGGAGACCCAGGACCCGATGGCAGCTTAGCTGAGCACCCCGAAGGTGCAGGCAAGGGGACACTCCTCCTCCACCACACCACTGCCACCAGCTGCTGACCAAAGCAAGCCATCCCTGCTGCTTGGCTGTCAGAAACCTCCCAGAATCCCATCTGTTCCCCAGCCCTCCATGTACTGCTGTCCCAGTGCCAGCATTGTCTTCGGGCCTGCTGCCCCCTGAGGCGTTTCCAGCCAGCAAACCCATCCCACCTCAGCCTGCCTTCCCTGCCTGCTAGGAGGCAAAGCAGTGCGGGAGGCCAGGAAGGGCAAGCACCCACCAGGGTAGTGGGCAAGGGAAGGGCACTGGCACCTCACAAGGACACAGCAGGAGACAGTTGAGGGGACAGGAGGAAGGCAGAAGGGAACAACAGAGACTGGTGCACACATGGCAGAGGCAGCAGGGTTGGCTACAGTGAAGCTGCCTGGCTCTGGGGAGCGATGGGAGGGCACTGAGGTGAGATCCTTCCCTGTTCCCTCTGGATGCCCACCAAGGATGTGCCCCAGCCCCAGGATATGTCCCCACACTCACCACTTGTACCAGGTCTTGCACACCCGCATGCACTCGCAGAGCTCCCTGCGGGTGAGGTAGCGGAACACGGACATCCAGACCTCGCGCTGGACGCAGCTCTCCTCGCCCTCCTGCGCCCGGCCCCCACGCCCGTTCAGCCGGGCTGCCCCCCCCTCCTCCGCATTCTCGTCCTCCTCCTCCTCTTCCTCCTCCTCTTCCTCAGCAGCCGCGTCCTCCTCACCCCCGCTCCGCAGGGGCATCCTGGTGGGTGCGTGGCGCACGACCACGCGTGGCGAGTGCTGCAGGTTGGCCGAGGAGGCCGTGATGGCTTGGAGCTTGGGGACGATTGAAGTGCCATGGACATCTTTGGTGGGGCGCTGGAGCGTCACGGTGAGGTAGGAGCCGTGCAGCTTGGCCTTCTCCACCTCCGACAGCTCCTTCTTGCCGCTGGGGTTGTTCTCCTTCTCCCGCACCATGGTTCTCTCCGTGGCCTGGAGCCGCAGCAGCTGCCGGCGCTTGAAGCGCTCGTCCCGGCTGGCGCTGTGGTGGTCGCTGGGGCCGGCTCCCGGGGACGAGCGTGTCACCACCCCGCGGGGGGACGCAGGGTCATGGATCAGCTGCAGCATTGGGGTGGGCGAGTTGGGTGGGGGGGTCAGGGGCTCCTCGCAGCTCCGCAGGGGCCGCAGCACCTTGGCTTGCGCCGTGTCGTCGTCGCTCTCCTCCACCTTCCGCTTCTGTGGGGAAGTGGGGTGGTGGCAGGTTAGCAGGGATGGGGCCTGGGGAATTTCCCTTCTCTTCTTCCCCAGAGAAACACCACAGTGCTGGCAGGACCTGCAGCAGCAGTGCCCATGGGAATCATAGAATGGTTTGGGTTAGAACTTAGGGACACCTTCTACTACACTAAGCTCCATCCAATCTAGTCTTGAACACTTCCAGGGATGGCGCATCCACAGATTCTCTGTGCAACCTCTGCCAGGGTCTCACCATCCTCACAGTAAGCAACTTCTTCCTAATAGCTCATCTAAGTACCACAAGGACCAGAGTCCACCCACACCAGCAACAAGCATTTTCCTACCCCCATCTCAAAGGGGGCATCCCTTGAGGTTGGGGGTGGCTTCCACTCTGTGCCACCAGTCCAGTGTCTCTTACAGAGGAGTATCTCAGGTTCACAGCTCAGCACCAGTGGGGACAAGGAGTGCTCAGCACCAATGGGATGCTGGATCAGATTGAGGCAGGATGTGCCCAGGCCCCCAAGTGCTGCAACCCCATGATCCTCACTCTCACTGCCCAACTGGTCCCTTCAGCCCATGCTGGTTGAACACATTCCTGGCAGGATGCAGCAGTAAGGATGGAGGACACAGATCCTGCCTTGCCACAGCGCAGCTCCTTACCTGGCCCTTCTCTGTGTCATCACCCTGGTAGCACTTGGGGCACTCCCAGCAGTTGGGGAGCTCATCATTGAGCAGCCCTTCCCCATCCATCTGCAATGAGAAGAGGGGGTCAGCAGCAGCCCAGCCCCCCAGCAGAGCTCCCCTTTGCCCAGCACCTGCCCTACTCACCTGCAGACATCCGGGGTGAACGATCTCATTGCAAATACAGCACTCCATGAGCTTCTTCTCAAAGTCCTGCGAGTCCTCGTTCTGATCCACCTCCCCACAAAGTGCACATGTGACTGAGTGAGGCAGCCTGGGCTACAAAGGAAAGCAGGGCTGACACCAGGGCATGGTGGGACAGCCTTCCTCCTTTCCTTCCCTACCATCTGAACCATGGAAAAGTGGCCAGCTATCCCCCAGGAATCCAACTTGGACTCACCGCCAAGCACTGCCGGAGGACGCAGGACTGCTTCATGCGGCCGGGCCCGCCGAACTTCTTCATGTCCCTGCAGTAGTGGCACATGCCACACTCGCCCTGCATACAGGCCTTGCATTTCCGGCACCGCACCCGCCTCCGCCGGGCGCCTGACACGATGGGAGACACTGTGGACCTGACGGGAGTCGGGCGTGGCGTTGGCTTCATAGTGTGAGGCTTGGTGATGGGGATGGTGGGCAGGCGCACCCGCAGCCGGGCCTGGAGCTTTAGCTGGCAACAGGGAGAGAGAGGGGAGTGGGTGAGAGGAGGAAGTGCTGTGTTCTGCTGTGATCTGGAAGGTTCTGATCCCTGGACCTGGCACTGTGACTTTGGATAACGCGCCTGAGAGCAGCTCTGCTCTCTCAGTTCTCCGCAGCCGAAGGTGCCTGGATCAGCGCTGACCTGGCAGTTCTCCTGGAGCACACTCCCTAATCCCTCACACCACCCCACACCAAGAGCTCCCCTTCCTCCCAGCCCCTGCCAGGGCTCAAAGGGTCTGCTGAGTCCCAAAAGCATCCTGGTGCTTCAACAACATCCACACTTTCCTTCTGAGGCAAAGTCTGCCCAGGCTGTCCCCTCTATGTCACCCTGCCAGCTGTGAAAAGGGACAGGGCTCAGCTCTGGCCACACTCTTTTCCAAACTCGAGGCACACTGGGAACACCCACACCCTCCTTGTTTACAGTGCAGGTGGGGCAGCACAGCTCTCCAGCTGTCACCCTGCATCCCATCAGCCCTCACAGGATCCTTCTGGGACTGGCCGTGCTGCGATGTGCACCACAGCTGATGGGCTCAGGGAAGGGCAGGTTCCCAAAAACCCCAGCACGAGGATAGTGTTGGGAATGTGCCAAACCTCTGAGTGCTGCACCTGAAGTGTGCAGACATCTCCGGGTCTCTTCTCCCAAAAAAGCTGACAAGATGCTTGTGCTGCACAAGGATCACACTGGATCCCTCGGGCAGGGCAGGCAAGCAGAGACAAGGCACCTCCAAAGGGCAATCCGAGAGACTCCAGACTCCCAGATGGGGGTATCACCCACCCTTCCCAGAGTGATGGGGTCCTGCTCTTCCCACAGCCTGCCTGTGAGCCCATCTCCTGGCAGGAAGGAAGCAGTGACCTCTGGGAGCCATCCTGGCAGGCCACAGGAAGGCAGCCTGTGGAGGGGAAGTCCGGCTGCTCTGTGCCTCCATCTGCCCAGTGAGCTCAGCCCCGGCTGCAGCCCAGCTGTGAGCTCTGGGTTATGAGCACAGCTGGACAGGGAAGGGCAGGCATGCATGGAAAGGTCCCACTGCTGAAGAGCTGGCTGCTGTCCACAGGGAGAGACTCCCAGGAGAGAGTTGCCTTGCAAGAGCCAATCCTACAGCACACGGACAAGGGACACAAGGGACACATTCACCTCCCAGCGAGGGGATGGACTGCTGTTGGCCATGAACCCCACACCTCACCCACCACTGCAACAGCGAGACCTTCCCTGACACACAACATTCCTCAGGCCATCCAGGTCTCCCTCATCAGGCCCCAGAGCTGCTGGGAGAATAGGATCGCCCCTTCCTCCCACAACAAGGCTCCATGTTCTCCAAGCATGACCAAAGGGCTGGAGAACATGGAGCAGCTGGGGCTGATCCGGTTACCACCCATCAGCTGAGCTGGGATAACCGGCACGGTGGGAGATCTCCAGGTTTGCCTGCGGTGCTGTGGAGGTGGCTGCACTCCACATCCCACCCTGGCACTGCTCCCAAGGCGGGTATGGAAACGGTGCCACCACACCCCAGGCCTGGGAAACGACTCAACAACACGTGACACCCATCTGGGTCCCCTCCTTGCAGCTCCTACCTTATCTCTCTTGGGCCACTGGACGATGGGGACGCCTGTAAGTGCCAGTTTGGGGTCGCTGTTCGCGTATTCTTCCAACAGCAGCTAATGGAGAGAGAAGAGGGGGGAACACAGCAGAGAGACAAAAAGCAGAGGTGTGAGCAGAGGGAAACACAGCTCCCGCCAGCGAGGCAGGCTCCGACCAGATGCCAAGGCCAGCATGCTTCAAAGGCGGCTGGGAAGGAGCCCTCCTCTCCCCACGCCCGCCAGCAACCATCCCTCCTCCCCACATGAGACAGACAAGCTCTGTCGAGTTGATCTGCACCAGCGCTTTCATCAACTGCATTTCAGCCCTGAGGCCCCGTGCTGGGCGGGGGCAATCCGAGGGGATTTTAGGGGAAGGATTCATCAGGATGGCTCCCCCAGCTGCTCCCTGGGCACAGGGCAGCCTGGAGGGTGCAGCAGCAGCAGCAGCAGGATGTGGTGCCCCAGCACCCCCTCCGTGGCCTGGCACAAACTGCTGGTAGCTGAGAGCTGCTCCCCCACACTGCCTCACAGTTTGGCTTTGACTTTGAGGGAGAGATCCCTTAGCACCGACCGGACTGGCACGGACTGGCACGCTGCCCTCCGGTGCAACAGCCCCTTGCTCCCGGTGCATGGGGCTCCTGCACTCACCCCTGTCCTTTCGGCTCCCTCACTCCCCTTCCCACATCCACTCCCCACCGAATTTGCCGGTTGCAAAGGTGCTTTATTTACTTGATGTTGCCATGGTTACATAGGCAGGAGCCTCCTGCCGGCATCCCGGCGGGCGTTGCTTCCCGCTGCCAGGCAGAACCAGGGCAGGGGGTGCCCGGCGTGCCCAACGCCCGGCTTTCCGGGCGTCTAGGGAGGCAGGAAGCTGCAGCCTCCCCTGGGCTCCCTGGCAGCGCAGCGTGCTGCTTTCAGACCTTCCGCCTCCCTACGAGCACACGCCGAGGGAAAGGTCAGGGCTGGTGGCTCCCACATGGACACTCATGGGACCGCAGCGTCCCCGTGTCCGTGGCACCGGGGACAGGGCGGGGGTGGCGGTGGCTCAGCACGCTCCCCGCCAGAGAGCCGAGGGACCGTGGGGGCTCCCGGGTCCTGCGGCTGCATCTGGTTTGGAGTCGGGGTGGCCAACAGCCCCCTGGTCCCCATCGCGCTGTGTCCGGGGGGACGAGGTGGAGGGGACCCTGCGAGCACGCGGCAGGAGTGCCTTGGCAGCGGTACCGGCGAGCGCGCCCCGGGGACGGGGAAGGGAGAGGTGAGCCCAAGCACCGGCCAGGGACCCCTCCAGGGAAGCAGGAGTCCCCCCGCGGTCCCGTCCCACCCTGTCCGGGACAAGGGCGTCCCCGCGCCCCCTCCCCACGCCACGAGCATTGCCAGCTGCCTGACCTTGCGCCTCTGGAGCTGCCGAGACTCTGGGGTGAAGTTTGCCGAGCCCTCTTTGTTTCGGTGCCCGCACTGCGAGGGCTGGGGCGCCCTCCCCTCTCCCCGGACACCTCCGGGGGCTGGCTCAGAGCCCGGCTGGACCCCCGGTGTTCGGGGACATGGCTGGGGGAGCAGCTGCGCCCCCCGCCCCGAGCGGCCCCGACTCCTCCCCTCCCCCGGCAGCCGCACCGGCGGCCGCGTGCTCCTCCCGAGCCTTTGGGCAGCGGCGGCAGCAGCTTCCTGAGCCGGAGACAATGCTGCTGCGTCACCCACATGCGGTTCCCAGCAATGCTTTGCAACGGGAAGATGGCAGAAGAGAAAAAGGGAGCGAGGGAGCGGAGGGCAGAGCCGCGCTGCTGCAGCGCCGGGAGGGGCCGGGACGGCGGGGATTGGCGCAGGGTCCGGGCGGCGCTGCCCACCGGCCTCCCCGGGATCCCTCCCTCCCTCCGCCACCGCAATCCGAGAGGCCGGGGCCGGGCTCCCCGGGGCCGGGCAGAGCGTGGCCGAGAGCCCTTACCCCGTCCCGCTCAGGCCCAGCCTCTCCGGCGCCTTTCTTTTGTCTGCTCTGAGGTGGGTTTGGGATCCGGGAGACCCCGCTGGAGCGAGCAGGACTTTGGAATGTAGGCAAGGGTCATCTCCCTTGCAGCTCCCTCCAGGGTCTGCACTCCCACCCTCCCGACCTGGAGCGACAAACCTTCCGTGGGAAGCATCCCGCCAGCCAAGTTTGGGAGCAGCCACATTCCCAAAGGCACCGGGGACCAAACCACTAGAGGGGGACAGATCCATACCGGGCGATCAAGGTGTCCCCAAGCAGTCCCAGCCCCCCGAGACGCCCCACAGCTACACACTGCAATTAAAATGGAGGAAACTCCTGAAATAAAGCCAAACAGCATAGGGGAGCAGCGGCTGCTCCCACTTCTGATGCATCCAAAGCATCTGCAGGCAACTACAGTTTTGTGTTCCCAGGAAGCCACTCGCATGCTGACCTCGCTCCAGACTATGACCAACTGTGCCACCAATGACATCCTCAGGCCCCTGGCATGGGCTCTCTGTGACCCACAGGCAGGAGTGTGACCAGAGCTGTCATCCCATCGTGGGAGACCTTTCTAGCAGAGCTCACAGGCCACCCTGAAGCTCCTCACCCATTCCTGAGGATACCACCCTGCCCTTCTTCACCAAATTCTCTCTGTGCCCGTTGCTCAGCACACCAGAGGCTTTGAGTTGAGGTCTTGGAGACAGGATCAGCACTGCCGGGAGAGGCTCCTCCTTTTTCTACAATCCTTTGGTGCTCCAACAGCTCCATGCAGAGCCCAAATATAACCTGTTTATGGCAGGCCACAGGGGTCTGGCTTTAGACCTGTTGTCAGCTACCTCATGACCATCTTCCTCCTGTCAAACCAATCACGGAAACCAGCACACCCCAGAGGGGTTGGAAAGGATGGGTGGAAGCAGTCAAAAGACAACAGGACCTCTCAGAAATTCCCTCTTTGTCAATAATCCTTCCAATGACCCCCACCATGCTCAGGATTTTCAGACAATTCTTGCCATGGAACTGGAAGCACAGCATTGTCACATCCAAAGTGTCACTCCCCACCACGTGATGCTCCAGGCTCAACTCATGACAGGATACATTATTTCCCCACATGACCCAACAGAGAGACACCCTGAAATCCTGACCACCACACAAGAGGCTGTGGGAACAGACAACATTTTCCTGCTCCTGGTGTGCCTGAGGACACTGGAAAGCAGACGGTGGCACTGGATGAGCAGATCAAGATGCCAGGCCTGCAAGTCTGGATGAGTAAATGCCACCTTCTAACTGTGTGGAGCACAGACCAAAGTTGGTTTTTCCCAACAGTCCTTGGCCAGATCCCAGCTCCACCTGTGACCTTACCTGGTCACACAAGGACAAATGTACCTGCTGCAGAAGGGTGGCCCCAGTTAAAACTTTTAGCTAGAAATGTCTGAAGCCTTCTCAGGCTTTATGAGCCAACCTCTACTGGCCACTTCCCTCACCTCTATGGAAAATGGATTTTAAAAGCAGAGGTTTGCTGTCATTGGACAAACTTGTCCCACTTTCTCCAGCCACTGAAGGCTGGTGACTAAGGATCTTCATGCCTTGAGGATGCCAGTCCTGAGGGATGGAATCCTGCAGCCCAGGATACTTTCAAACCTCCAAGGACAGCCAGCTTTAAGGAGCAAATCCTCAGGGAAGCTTTTTGGGATCACAATGGTTCTCACTGGCAGCTCATCTGTGAGGTACAACTGTTCAAAGGTTGTGTGGATCACACCAAAATCACAGGCACACCTTTATTACCTCCAAAACATGAACAAATTCTTTGATCAAGTCTCAAACCCCAGCTGAACACCAACAACCTTGAAGGCTCTGCCTTCGAAACGCCCAACACCAGCCTCCTGTTCTCAGTCCCAGGGTGTAACACGGTGCCCACAACTCGAGTTCCTCCAGAGCATCATACAGAGCTCAGAAACCTATGTGTCACATTCTAAAAGGTCACAGCACACACAGGACGCCCAGCACAGGAAACCAGAAATGCAGCCCCTGACAGTACCTATACTCCTTCAGCCAACACCCTGGTACCCAAGAGCTGCACCCTCTGCTTCAAACACAGCAGAGTGTTGTATTTACCCGAACAATGCACAGAAAACCACCAGGAAACAGCACCAGGAAATAAAAACAATGGCAAAGAAAGGGATATATGCATGGCTGTGTTTAGATGGCAGCTTTGGTACAGGGAAGCAGCTGGAGAGATCACCATCAGCAAGGAGGGGAGCAGAAAGTAACTGGTTTTAAGGACTAAAATGGATTTCTGAGGAATAGAGTGAAGCTGACATTCTCACTTTAGTGCTGAAAAGGCTAAACCACCAAAGCTCGTTGGATCAGCTCAACAGATGAAGGGAAATAAAACCCAAACAACCCTCACCGGCCCAAAACAACTGACTCTTCGTAACTCCAGGTCACACCCTGGGCAAACAACTCAGAGGAACAAGGCCAAATCCACCTGGGGCAAGGAAAAGGTTCCAACTGTCATGGAGTCCACAGCCAAAACTGGAAGTGAACTGCATCAGCAACGAGCACTCCTGCACTCACAGCCATGAGGGACCCAGCCAGGGCCCAGCCACATTCCTGCTTTCATGACCCCAAATTCCAGGCCTATCCCTCAGGTGTAACACCATCCTCATGCAAAGGAAGAGGAGGACACCAATCCTGCCCCAGGACAGGGGCAGGGTGAGGGTGAAGCCCAGTTTCCCTGTGGGAAGTGCCTTGCACTTGCTCAGGCCTACCTTGACATCAGCGATGAGGGCGTCCTCGTCCTCGATGCCAGTGGGAACACACTTCTTGTGCAGAGGGAGTGACTCCAGCTTGTCCACGAGGCAGCGCAGCCCCTCCAGCTCAAACTGGGTCAGGTGCACCTTCCTGCTCTTGCGGGGGCTGCCCCCGCTCGGCTCCCAGGCCTGGCCGTTTTGGGAGCCCCGGCTGGAGTCGGAAGAGTCTATGGACGGGGTCTTCTTGAGACCCGGCAGGCTGCTCCGGCAGCTCTTGCCCAGTTCATCATAGTCCACGTTGGCACCGTTGGCGATGGGGCTGGTGAGAATGGACCGCCTGGTCGCGGGGCGTCGGGATTCCTTCCCTGCTGCATCCTCATCATCATCCTCCTCCTCCTCCTCTTCCATGTTCACTGAGTCCGAAGAGCTCAGCTCCATATCTGCCACGATGGAGAAACAGGGAGAGCAATCACAGGAAGTGTTCACTGTTTAGAGGGATTCCTCCAGTCACCAGAGAGGCTGGAGCAACAGATATGTATGAGGTGAAAGGAACAGAAAAGCTGGAAAAGGGCAGCTTAAAACCATTCCCATTCCTGGTTTGTTTTGTGGGAATGCAAGGCATCAGAGATGGAAACACATCCCAGAGAAAAGAGACAGCAATATCCTAGACTGAGTTTCATGGAATCCTAGAATAGTGTGGCTTGGAAGGGATCTTTAAAGGTCATCTAGTCCAATACCCCTACCATGGGCCCTGGCATCTTCCACTACATTAGGTTGCTCAAAGTCCTGTCCAACCTCATTTTGCTTTGGAGGGCTTGGGATCTCCAGGCTGAAGGCTCAGGACCTTGGTCCTGCCTTTATGATGTGAGAAAAAGGATGTGAACTCACTCATGGCCATGAGGTCGCTGAGCACTCACAAGTAACTTTGTCAGCCCTTTAAACCCTGTGTGCAGAAGGCCCTGGCCAGCCAGAGAGAATTCCTGCCCACAGCACTGTGGTGGTCACTGCAACTTCCCCCCACCTCTTCCGTGCAAGGCTTTGAACTGGTGGTGTGCTGGTTTCACAGCTGGGAGGAACCTGGGCTGCTGCAGGGCCAGAGGAGGAAGCAGAAGTCTGGCTGGTTTTGACTTCATGCTTAAAAAACCCACCCAGCCCTCCCCTGCCTGCCACACTGCTGAGCCAGTGCCCCAGCAGGAGGCTGTAAGAAGCCAGTTTGATATGGGTGAGGAAGGAATAAGGGCTGGACTTACCCATGCTGAGGGATTCCTTCTGGAAGTCCTTGGTCAGGTGGGAGCGGCTGGTGATACAGTACACATAGCGCTCCAGCACGTACCAACACATCTCGTAATAAAAGGGATAACGGAACTTGTTTGGGACCTGCAAAACAGGCAAGAGGATCTGTCAGGCCTCCTTCCCCACTGCTGCACTCAGATGACAAGATGCCACATCAGGTCTGGCCCAGTGTCCAAGCACGGGTCTCCCACAGGTCCATACCCGCGTGCGGTCCTCGATGCTGTAGATCCGGAGCTGCATAGGGATGTTGAAGCTGTGTAAGAAGTTGCCCCCAAAAACCAGTGTGTCCATGGGAGTGTACACAGCATGGATCCAACCTTGGGGAGAAAGCAGAGTTGGAAGAATCCTTCTCATACCTTTGTCACCCTAGTATCATCCTAGATTGTTTCCTAATTGTGTTGGGCCTAGCAACAAGGGAAACAGTCTTCCAAAGTCTGTTCCAACACTCAAAACACCCTCAAAATAACTCAAGTTCCAGCTCTTATCTCCAAGGCTAAGCAATCCAGCCAAGTCCAACATCTGGGGAATTCCAGCATGGGTTTCCTTAAGGCAAAGCCACTCAGTTCAAAAGAGGTGTCAGTTGTGATAACAGGACTCAAATGAGTGAGTTGTGCAATCCCTGGTGTTTTCTGTTCCTGGTCCTGCTGTAAGCCACAGCTCTGCAGTGGTGTCACGAGACACCCAGGAAGCTGGGGAGCTGCCTTGGGCCAGCCTGTCCTCAACCTACACTGCTCCATGTGTCAACACGACAGGATCTGGGAAAGCCTCCTTTAATAATTAATCGAATGTGATGTGAGCCAGCCACGGCTTTCCTAACACTTGGGCTGGATTCACAATGCCATGACAGGGGTGTTTTGGGACTGCACAACTTTTGGGAGGTGGCAAGCAAGAGGATAGAGCCACATCACATCTCCCTCTCCCAGTGACTCATGAGGGAGCTAAACCCTGCTTGTGTCCCGGGAATTTCAGTGTTGCCACAACCCTGGCCAAGGCCAGGATGGCCCTGCCCACCCTGGGGTACCTGAGGGGATGACAAATGTGTAGCCCTGCTTGAGCTCGATGCGCTGGCACTCTGACACTCTGTCCCCAAGGAAAATGTCTCCCTGCTTCCCTGAGAGAAGCCAGTTTTCATAGAGCTCCAGGTTCTGGGGTGTGGGAGGGATCAGCCAGAAGATCTGCAAATAAAGACAACACACTTATGTAAGTCATCACATAATGAACAGCTATGGGCTACATCTGCTTCTTCCAAATGTCTGAATTTCTTCCTCTCCTCACTGCCTGACAATTTTCCAGAAAAATTATTTGGACAGCTGCCTCTCTTGAGAGGACAAGCAAAGTCTTTCCCAGCCTGACAAACTGAGTGCCACAGGTAACCTGAACTTGGGATGCTTTTTAAGGTATGATTTACAGCAGTGCCAAGAGATACAGAGCCCAGCAAAGCCACCAGAGTGACAAGGAGATTTACCTGAGTCAGATTTACCATGTTAGAGCTACAGCTGAACTAGGGATTGGTGTAGCTTCATGCAATACAAACAAGTTTAGGGTGGAAAGACTTCAGTTTGCTGTCTGGAAATGCATCCTCAAGGACTGCCAGGAGAACAGACCAATAGCCGCTCTCCTAAAGCACCTGCAGCTGTCTCAAAAGGGACTGTCCTACCTTTCCCCCTCGGTGGATGTGGTACCACACAGAAGTGCCACCGAAGTCCACGTGGAAATCTGTGTAGCAGCCCTTGACACTCATCAGACAGTATCTGGTGGAAAACAAGATGAGGAGAAGGTGAAAATGAATGGTGATCCACGTTTTGGAGCAGATATGACACAATCCAAGGGAATGGGCCCCCCAAACACAGGTCAATGGCTCAGAGCAGTGCCTGAAGCCACACCCCCCCCCTTCCATGCAGCTAAAGGAGATTAAATAACTGACTGCAGTGGCATTACAAGTGTCACCCACCAAAATAAACAGGGAGACTGTTCCTCCCCCTTCCCCTTAGTACAAACTGCTGCTCCCTTGAGCAGTTTTCCTGCAAGAGATAGTTTGCTGCCTGGCACAGCTCAGGAAGTCACTTACTTCTGCACCTTTGGATACTGCATCTCCAGGATAGCGTTGGTAGACTCTGTCTGACTCTCCTTCAGGTGCCTGGGCCACATGTTATCAACCCAGTCAATCAAATCCACCTACAGCAGAGAGGTGGGAGACATGAGCAGAGAAAAAAGGGGCACCGCAAAGCCTTTTGCTACCCCCAGGCTGGCAAATCCTTTTTTGCACCTTCCCCACAGCCAGAAACCTTCCCAGTGCCACTGGGACAGTCCCAAACGTAAAATACTTATAACCAAATGTTCTGATGCCAGGACTGGCTTTCATAAAAATTATGCCAGGCAGCATCTCCTAGGCTGGGATTCAACTCCCTGAGCTTCAGGAGAGCCAGAGATGTCGGGGTTCCCTCTGCAGTTAACAGAGAGAAGTGACTGGCCCTACACAGCTGCCACTTCCTCTCTGCTGACTGCAGAGGGAGTTTGGGATGTTCGTCCCATCCATCCCACCTCCTGTCAACTCATTTTCCCACCACAGAACCGCCTCCTGCCCCTCTTCCAGCACACCTCCAGTCCTGGCCTCCTCTGCCCTCAGAGATTTCAGCATTTTGCATCAGGAAGCCTCCCTGCCACACTGTGCAGTTCAGACTTCCACGTCACTAATTGCTGATAGCCAATGAAGGCCATCTCTCTGCAGAGTGACGTGCCAGAGACTTGGCCATGGTCACCATAGCCTGACTGGGAGATCAGCTCCAGCAGCTTCCAGACTGACATCCCTGCTGAGCCTACGCGTGTTCCGAGCAGCCCCTCTCCTCCTGCATCCCAGTGCCAGGCTGCACCTTGCCTCCAGAACTCCAGGGAAAGTAGAACCCTGTGGAAGGAAGTGCCCTGCTCACCGTAGCAGGTCTCTGCACCAGGTTCTCCAGTTTGGTGTGGCTGAACTCCAGGCTGATGACATTGTAGAGTTTCTCCCGCTCCTCCTCCGGCGTTTCGTAGTAGCGTGCCCACTGCGCCATGGACATCTCGATGTCCCGCTGCGTGTTCACATCCATCACATCCACCATCCGTCGGCTCCCTGCCATGACAGACACGTCACTGGACCTGTCCCTGTGCACCACAGACTCCAGGAGGTGAGATCCTCAAAGACCCCAACCACACAAAGCGAGGGCAGGGTGGTTCTGGACACTCACCCACACACAGCCGCACATCGTTCACGCTGAAGTCCGGATCCGGCATCCTGTGGGACAAACATCTGGCTAAAAAACCATCAAGTGCTTCTGGCTACACACCCTGTGACCCAGGAATTGGCACCCTGAAGATACATCTGTGCTGCTCTGGTGTTGGAGAAAGCCACAGAACTGGATCTCTGGGAGCATGGGACTGGGGTGAAACACTAGGACAAACTTCTGGCTCAGGAAGCAGCGCTGGGAAGAGGATGTACCATCTCCAGAGCTGTTGTACAGTGACTTCTGGCAAAGGAGCCAGGACGCCTTGAGCTAAGCAATCCCAGCTCTCGTTTTAAAGGCTGCTCGTGTGAGTTATCCCAATCCAAAGGCATGGCCAGACCAGGACACGCAGTATATTCCACTGACACAGCAGAACCACTCGAATGTTTGTACTGGCACCCTGCTCTGTACAAACACTGCTGTCACAGGCAGAGCAGCCTGGCAGCCATTCGAACAGCTCTTGACCCAGAGAAATACCCAAAAGCTCAGGAGAAATCCAGTTTCAGCCACACTGTAATCCCCAGTATCAAATCTCTGCCCTCCCAAGTCACCCAGGAGTTAAAACTGAGCCTGGCACGACTTCCTACCCAATTCACCCCAGTACAGAACACCCTGCACCGGATGAGATGTCACCCATGTGTTCACAGCCAGCTGAGGGAGCTTGGAGCAGTGCTGCAGAGAGTGGGTCTGAAAGTTTGTGAGGGGTCATTTATTCCTCTAATCTTTGTATTAATCAAGCCCAAAAAACACTGACCCAGTTTACACTTAAAGCTGCAAACCTCAGTGGATGTACTGCAGCAAGAGAGGCAGACAGCAGCTTAGAAGTTTGGAAAGTCACGTTGGAATTCTGGAAAATGCCAGAAATACTACAAATTGTTTGACTCTCTGGCAATTGATGCCAATGTTACTAGGAAAGAAACCCAGCCAGATGTTGCATCAGAGCAGCAGTGGGACTTTCCAGACATTTGGTGGAATTCTGATCACCTACAGCCAATTCAGTCCTGATTTTCAGTCCTAACGGACTAGGAAGAACAGGATAACCGAACTGGAAGATATTTCTCTCTGCTCACTGCACATAAAGAACAGCATAGACACGACAGTCAAACCAGCTTGGCAGAGCCAAGATCAGATCCCACACAGTGTGGAGAGATGAAGGAATTGGGCCACAGTCACCCACTACCCTGTGCTCCCAGCACTTACTTTATCCCCAGGCCGTCCGAGCTCCTGAAGATGAGCGGGTCCCTCAGGCCACCCCGCTGGATGTACTCAACTGTGAAGTCTGGTGAGGGGAGACAAGAAGAGGGAAGGTTTAGGAGAAGCTCCTTCAGAGGATTATAGACTCACTGAGGATAGAAAGAGTCTCTGGAGATCTCTAGTCCAACCCTGCTCCTCGCTTTTATACACGTCTTTGGAGGTCATGGAACTCCTCTGCAGCAGTTCTGAGAGGCAGCAGCAGTGTGTGCTGCTGACAAGCCTCAGACAGGCCCCCTAAGGAGGAGGGAGGTTGCTCCTGACAGGTGAACAGCCTGGATTTTGGTGCTCACTTCCCTAAAAAGCTCAGTGCCAAGCAAGAGATGCCTCACAGAAGCGCTCCTCCCTCCCGGTAAATCCTCATGAGGGGCTGTGTGATGAAAAGCCATCCCATGGAGCCGTGTGCGTGGTGAAAGGAAGGGGAGACATCCCACACAGTCCTTGAATTAAGGATCTGGTAGACATGTGGCTGCAATTACAGGTGCTGACCCAGGCAAAGCCTCCCATTCCTGGCTGCCACGTGTCCCAGCAAGCTGCAGACCGGCTCCCTGCTCTCCGGAGTGAGCAGCTTGCATGAAATTCCCCACACACACTCCCTGGAACCAGCAGTTCCAAGACAAACCTTTGCCTTCCATGAAGACCACAAAGGTGGAGTTGAACTTGTTGGTGGACAGCTTTTCCTCGAGGTCAAATGTCCTCTTCCCTTCAATCTCATCGTCGGAGATGCCATCATCCTCGTAACGCCGCCTCATTGTGCCACGCTGAGGAGAGAACACCAGGAAGGGAGAAGTTATGGACCAGGAGGTGCAACCAGAGCCTCATTCCAACCTAGCACAGCTCAGCCAAGGCCTCCAGGGGAGCCCAGGTTTGTCCTGAACCCAAAACACGGCACTGAAACATCAGCTTTGCTCCTCCTCCATCCAGATTTGTGCAAATTGGGCTGTATGTGAGAGAGATAATCACTCCTAAGGAATTCCAACACAGAAACACAGGAGGAGGGGAGAGAGTTCAGTGTAACTGAGGCAAAGAACAAAGAATCAGTCTCCCATTTTTACAGGTGCATCTGTATTTTGCTGCACTGAAGGTAAAGGCACTTGGGAATTCAAATCCCTGCCAGAACACCAAAGAAAAAAAATTTCTCAAGTTTTATTTTTGACTGTGCCTGTACACAAAAGGTGATTTAATCCCTTGTTTGTGTGGGGAAGAGTAGCAGTGGGGAAGGAATCCTTTTCTTAGAGGGTCTCATAAGCACATCTGTAGAGGGATTCCTGACAGATATCCTCTTCTGGCACTGCTGGATCTGGAAGAAATTACTGTCCCCAGCTGTTGGCCACCTGGCCAGAGAGCACAGCCCTGCGTGGGAATGCTCCCTAAATCCCCTCAGATAAAAGGCAACCTGCTCTGAATTAGCCAAGCTGCCTTCCCCTAATTAGGGATGTTCCCATTATCAGGCGTGCACACCAACTGCTGGGCCAGCAGACAGCCAGGGACAGGATGGGGCAGGAGGTGACACGGCTGCTGGCACCTGCCTGCAGTAGGGAGGGGCAGCGTCACATCCCCAGCAACACCATCAGAACCAGCCACGGGCTGTGATGACCTCACTGGAGAAAGAGGAATGACTCCCTCATACAGAAGCACTGCTTTAAATAAGTTTTTAAAATTAATTAGATGAACCAGTGCAGGAGCACGTAGGGACACAAAAAAAGGCTTTCCCCCCACTCCCTCCAACATTTAATTTTAACTCCCAGTTTCAAGCAGGGTGATGGATGCACAAGGAGTTCCCCTGCCATCAAGACAGAGTCACTCACCTATTGTTAACAGCTCATTGACTGTGCTCAGCTTTCCAACTCCCTTCCCAAACACCCGAGCAGTGGGTGCTCAGCTTTAAAATGAGGGCACAGAGCAGAGGACGGCTCTGCCATGTGCAGCATTTAGGGACAATGAGCCAACCTCACGCTCAGCTTTTCCTGAAGAACTTAGCATTTTGGGGAAAGGCCCATTTCATCCTTACTAAACCACACTAGGAATGCTCAAGGCACACCTATGCCAGGTAAGGATGTGAATCACCTTCCGGCATGACCAAATTTTCACTTTTCCCAATCCCAGGCAAGTCTAGGACTTCAGGTCCCAGCAGGCAGCTCTCTGTCATTAATCCAGGATGTGCACCATCAAGCAGAGGAATCTGCAGTCCATGGTCTCACCTGCTTTGGGATCAAGTGGGTGGTGGCCCACTGCAGGACCAGGCTGCTTTTTGAGCTCTTCTCTTAATCCAGACTTTTAGGGGGAAAAGCAGCTCTTCTGCTTTTGCTGGGTTGAAAACCTCAGGAGGGCGAAAAAGTTTGGCATGGAAATTCTGGCAAGAAGAAGCTATGCCCAAACTTCCGTTCGCTACACTTAACTAGGGCATGGGTTCCTGCACTGGAACTCAGGTGAGTCCCATTCGAGGATGAACCTCAGGAGATCCAGGCTGGAATGCAGCTCCAGCCACAGACACGATGGCCAAGCATTGTCTGTCCTTCTGGAAGTGGCACTAAGCCAGGCTCTGGATTGTGTAGAGCAGCTCATTCAACAGAAATGTGACCACGTGGTCGGGCCTGATCCGAATCCTACTGCTGCCATGGGTAATGCATTTGCAGGATCAGGGAACCATTCAGACTCTTTTCCCAGATCTCCTTCACAGCACAGCCCCCAAAGCAAACAGGTTGGAACCTTCAACCCAAACCACTCCACGGGAAGGCAGCCACACCACAGAAGTGCAAACATCGGGAAACAGGCAGGAACACCTTAAACTGGAATCCCTTTGCAATGAGGAAACACGGATGCAAAACACAGAAGGAAGGGGATTGTGTCCTCCAGCCGTGCAAATTCCAAAGTCTATTGCTCCTGTCATCGGCAAAGCATCAGCCACAAACCCCCTCCAGCTCCCAGGCAGGTCTGCTTTGCCTGTTCCTGTGGGCAGGGAAGAGTCTGGCCCCTTAATCAGCCCAGCATAGAGAAGAGCAGGATCCCAGCCGTAGCTGAGGACTCAAAAGCACAATGCAAACAGCTCCCATCCCATCGGACCCGGCCGGGGCCACACTGCTTTTATGTCATTGTTGTCTTGGGAGGGTGGGGAAAAACAATATTTCAGGGCCCCAGAACAGGCAGGAGGAAGGAAAAGCTTCTGTGCTTCCAGGCATGCGTTTTGTGAGAGGCAGCATCTGTGGGAGTTTTCCCCTCCTGGAGGCTGCAGCTTCCTCACAGCACAGTGGCACAAACCACAGTCACCCAGCTCCCCAAATCAGGTCTCTGTATGAGAACATTTGTGCTCAGTGGATGCTCCAAGACCCCCTTTCTTCTCTCATGTGCCACACAGGGAATTGCTGCCTGGGTAAACACCTGGCTACAGGTGACACCTGCAAAGCCATGACAGGCTAATGCCAACCTCACCTTCCCACTGTTACACCCACAGAGCTGTGCAAATCCTTCTGACAGCACCAAGTTTGACCTATTCCTGGGAAGAGCTGGCTACCTTTGTCCCACAGCCTGTGCCAGGGATGGGGCTTGGTTGAGTATCCCTTCCCAGCACATTCCTACAGCCCAGCCAGAGAACACCAGCAACTCACAGCCCTGGGCTCTTAGACTCTCCTGGGAGTGATTCCACTATTGGGAGCCCTTCCAGTATCAACCAGCTCAGCCAGGGACACACAGCTTCCAAAAAGAAGAACAGCAGATGTCCCCAAAACTGCCACCTGTGACAGTGTTCTGGGTGAAGTTCAGCTCCAGTGAAGCAAGGGACAGTCAGGCACATTACATTATCTGTCAGACAACCTCAGCATTCAGTGCTAAGCAGCAATATTTAAATATCACTTTGTTTTCCCGGCTTTCTCTCAGGATTCAGGCATTTTTCATCCTGCTGAGAGTTTTACTAAGGAAGAACTGACAAGTGGTCCAAAGCCTCTCTCTCTGTGTCAGGCAGGGTCAAGATAAAGGCAGTTTATTCATCCTCCAAGACTAGACAGCCAGCAATTCCCACATAAAATAGCTGTCCTTCACCATTCCTTTCTGACCCTCCAGGGTACCATTCACTTAATGGAGGAAATAGGAAGCATGAATATTAATCCTGCTGACAGCTATCCCTTCTATTCTGATCCTTTCACCTGCAGTCTCCTTTGCCCAAGGATTCCAGGGAAGGTGCCTCATGCAGTTCCACAGTGGAACTCTTCAAAACCCCTCCTTGGAAACCTCTTTCCATCAGCAAGTGCTGCCTACATGGAGGACAGCTCCCTCTAACAGCGAAGGAGCTGACAGTCAGCTGAAGAGAGCCAGAAAACTCCTCTCCTGTGAGGTTTTTTTTGAGGGAAGAACGAGTACAAGGTCACATTTGAAAAAAAGAACAAGCTGTCCTTTCGCTGAAAGAGCCTCATGTGTTTAGAGAGTGAAACCAACACACACCACAGTATTTTAGTCACTTCCTGTCCTGTCTGCTGCCATCCCCTCCCTCAGCTCCATCTCCCAGTATCCAGGAACCCCTTCCTGCTATGCCACAGCTCCTTCCCCTTCAGGAGACCAGGGCACCCCTCACTTTCCCTCTCCCTGTGCCTGTTGTCTTTCCAGAGCAACTTGCCCATGTGAAGCCTCCCACAACCCTCCGTTATTACTTTGACATGAAGAATGCAGGAAAGTTCACCCCCATTTCCAATCCCAAACTCCCCTTGTCGCAGGTTTTAACTTCTCCCAGGGTATCCATAGAACAGTGTGACTTACCAGTGCCTCTCTTCACCTCACCCAACCTCTTGCAGGTTTATTTTGCTGAAATGCACCCAAATTGATAACCAACCAACCAGCTCAACTCTCCTCAGTTTAGGAATTTAACTTCTCACATATTTTTACAGAAAACAACCGTGGCTCTTGTCTAGATAAATCCAGATCTGCAACATCCAAACCTCTTGATGCGTGTTCTGATCTCGAGCGAGTACCTGAGGCAAGTCCAGAATTCTGCCTCTGAGACCTTGTGCTGATAATCTCCAGCAATTCTTGCAGTGGGAAAAGGCTCCATTTCTCCAGGAAGGCACAAGGCAGCCTGGCAGCAGGATGGACAAGCAGGGAAGCAGCAAGGCTGTGATCAGACAGACTCAGGGCACGGCAGGTGCCAATGCCAGAATGGGCTATGCAGGGAAGATCCTCCCTTGCCAGTGTTTCCAGATAGAGTGTGAAGAACCAAGGCACCAAGATTATGACACCCAATCAGCAGCCTGCCAGAGCACTGCTTATCTTAAGCACAAGAGCTTTTCCTTTCTATATCCCCCTCCTTTCCAAGCCTGCACCTCCCACTTCAGCTCCTGGGCTGGGCTCTAAGCTCTGGAGCACAAGCACAGCACAGAGGCATCAGGTTCCTGCCCTCTGTGCCTCTCCCACCTTCAATCCTGCACTCCCTGCTCCTCCAAACAGAAGGAGGCACCATTTAGGATCTGAAGAACTGGAATGATCCCCTCAAGAGATCCAGGACAAGGAGAATCACCAAGCTTAACTCAGGTTCAATGCCCCTCCCCGTCTCCCAACCTGGAGAGCAGAATGGGCTCTCCCAGGTGGCACATCCCTGGACAAAGACTCAAAAGCACCAGGCTGAGGAGCTAACAGGATCTACACAAAACTGGAGCCCTTCCAGGCTTCCCAGCTCCAGGAGGGATTCCTATCACGAGCAAGGCTGGCAGCATTTCAGAATGACCAGGGAGAACGCTCTGGTTTGCACTTTTGGGTTACAAAATTGAACATACACGAGGAGTAATTGGGGAATTGGAGCAAGGCAGGTGGGAAGGGAGCACAGAGGGGGCAAGGAGAGCTCCAGCAGCTGCTCCCAAACCACACAGTGGCCAGCCACAGCAGTGAAACCATGAAGCAGAGGAACATGCTAGATCAGATCACAGATGGGCAGCTCTGGCAACAGTCCCAAAAAGGAAGCGTTGCTCCTACGAAAGGATACGGCTCCTCACTCCAGTCACCTGCAGCCTCTGTCACACACAGCCACTGTCCCAATGGGCTTTGATGGCACTGCTAACACCCAGACTGACCATTCCCACCACCAGCAACGGCACCTGGACAAATCCTGCGTGGATTCCATGAAAGCCTGGAGAAGCTCTTGAATGACCATCAAACCCTCCATGCCCTTTCAAGGCTGAACAATGACCCTCTGATCGTTTAAAGCCATCCTCTGTCATTCAGCCTTCTCATTCCTGGACCAGACTGAGAAAACCCCTTGAATGAAATCCCACCCCTTCCAAATCAGAAGAAATCCAAGGAAAAAACTCTGAGTGGAGCCCTTTACCTAGCAGGTGTCCCCAGCACGTGCCCTATGCAGTCAGGTACATCAGCACTACCAGCTCTGCTCCTCCTTTTGCTTTGTGCAGGAAGACAACAGAATCTCCCCAAAACGGAACAAAAGAGACCAAACTTCTCTAAAAAAGACTGGCTTGAAAATTCCACGCATTTAATCCATATTCCCACCACCGAGCCCACACAGACCAGGAGGCAGAGACCCAGGACAAGGGACAGACAGAGCCACATGCATTCAGAGATGCACCTGATCCAGAAGTAGCAGGTCAGCCCTGAGTGATTTCACTCCATGCTGGGACAGGCAGAGCACCTCTGTCTCCAGCATCATGAGGGATCAGAGGATTTGCTTGGACTTTTCCATCAAGGAACAGCTCGCTCTCCAAATTTCCCCGTGTCCCAACCCATCTCTGCAGAAACCTGTTGCCAATTCCGTCCCATCACACAGCCTGAGCGAGGCTGGACCACAGGAGTACTGGGATAACAAAAACACAGGAAGCTTTGAGGTTTGCACTGCAATTCCTGCTCAGTTGACACTGTTTTTTAAAGGGAACAGCAGCAGGCTGGCTGCATTGCAGGCTGTAGGGCTGAAAATGTTCAGGGAGAGGGAAAATGTGGGAATCCAGCTACCAGGAAGGATATTTCCTCTGGACTCTGTGCTGTTACACCATTCCTGCACACACTCCCGCCCCTTCTGCTCCATAAGGAGCCCAGCACTCGTCCCTTCCTTACTCCAAATGGGGCAAAGGGGCTCAGTGACACATGGAAATATTTATGCACAGCAAATTAAAGACACTGAGGCAGCCTGACCTTAAAGGAGCATGCACTGCCAGCCCTCTCCTTTCCACTTCCAGCTGCCTCAGCTCGATCCCAAGA
This sequence comes from Dasyornis broadbenti, assembly GCA_013397935.1. Classification (NCBI taxonomy): domain Eukaryota; kingdom Metazoa; phylum Chordata; class Aves; order Passeriformes; family Dasyornithidae; genus Dasyornis; species Dasyornis broadbenti. Next base: position 254,242 of record VZRN01000001.1, read on the forward strand.
TTACAGCTCCTAGGAGCCAGGGGTACATGGAAGAACTATGGGGACTTTTCTCAAGTGGTATTTTCTCCCAAACTCTGTCAGGACTGGCTAAAATACAAAACCCTGTTCATTCAGCTCCCAACCCTGAGGACCAGCACAGAAGAAGCCCACAGAGCCTCTTCCTTGACCTAAAAGGGTGTGTGGGGGCAGCTTTATTAAAACTCTTTAATATAGAAAGCAATGGCCAAAACATGCAAAATCCAATACCCTGCAACCCTGAGCAGATCTCAGCCCAAAAACTCTGGTTCAAGTTCCTGGAACTTCTAGAGGGATTCAGAATCCCTGGAAAGCCAGCTCATGCTGTTTACTCCCAGTCCTGTTGCTACAGCAACAGAGATGCCAAGCATGGACAAAGGAACGGGACAGAAGCCCTGTTCAATAGATCAATCTCCTCTCCCCCCAGCGTGGACTCACAGGCTACACTTTGTCACCAGATTTACCTGAACCACCTCAAGTGCCAGAAAGCAACACCCACAGCCAGCTATGAATGTTCCCCACCTGGCTTCCAAGAACTGAGAAAGGAGGTAAATAAGGAGGATCAGCAGAACAGGGAGTTCAGGCCACTGTGGAAAGGGAAGAACAACACCAAAGTTCCTCACAGCCCCCAAAAGGCTCAGCCATCGTTTTCTCCTCTGGAATCAGCAACGCTCTTCCCTCAGCAGCAGCACCAGAGATCTCATCCTGAAGGGAACTGCTTTCCCTCGTACATTTTCAGAGGACAGGATTAGGGCAGCTCCTTGTTTCTCCACCTTCTGAGCATATCACCACTTCCTCATGTGTCATTCTCTCTCAAACCCACCTAGTGACCTGTAAATCCCTGTCTGGGTGGTTCCCAAAAAGGAAGGCACTGTGGGCACAGGGACTGCTCTCCTGACTTGTCAGTGTCACCCCCAGCTGGGATGACCCCGGGAAAACCTACTCCTGATAATTACAGGAACATAAATGCAGCCTGCAGAGATTGTCTGGTAACTCACAGGTAACTTGAAGTGCTCCTGTGGTGTTTGGCTCCTTGTTTAGTCAGCATTGCAGGACACACTCAGCACACAGCCAGGCTTGGGACAGTAAGAATCCTGCAGATATTTACCTCCTGCATCCCTCTCTGCTGACAGGGTACAGCATCCACTAGGTTTCAGGGACGTATTCTCCCAGGGACCAGCACAGTCATGCATCTGGCAGGATCTAAATGCTCACAGGGATTTCTAAAGCTTTCCAAGAATAGCCTTCAGTCGCTGCTAGCTTCCACCAAAGCCCTGCCCAGACCAAATCTGAACAGTCCCTGAATTATTTAGAGCTCAATTATTACACCTGGGTCATTTGGAATGACTCATTTGTAGTGCCTCCAGTTTGAGGCATAAGGGAGAGATTAATTACCCCCCTTGCCCGGGTCTTGTCTAGACTGGGCAGCTGAGGTGTGTCCAGCAGACCAGGGACATTTGGCCAGGCCAGGTTTCACACAGGGCAAAGAGGAACTCCAGGAAGGAGCTTGGCTTGACAGGAATTGCCAGTGTCACATTTCAGATGTGAGGACGGGGGAGCAGGTGATTTTCACCCAGTGCATGTGGCTCATCCCATGCTGCAATGTCTGTGGGAGCAACACAGGTAGGGTCACCCCAGCACACATATGAGTCCCAAATCAGTGGGAACAGCCCTGGAAAAGCCATTATCCAGCTGCACTGGCCTCTGTCGAGCACCCCAACATCTGGGGGTGACAAACACCAGCAACCAGAAGAGATCATTACCTGGCAGTGAGCAGCTTTACAGGACAAACAAGAAGGTGGGATGAACCTGATAGGATTGGTCCTTGCATCCCACTGTTGGGATAGCGCGAAACACTCACGATGGATCAACACAGGGAAGGCAGGAATCTGCATCCTTCTCATTCCTATCTTACCTGACATAAGGAGCCCACAGCCTGCTCTGCCTGACTTCCCTCTCAGCTTTGAGGCCATTTATCCCTCAATCTGTCCCTATTCTGTGAGGATAACTTTGTCACAAGTGTCCTGTGAACATGGGTGGGCCTTCCTGGCCCCGTGGCTGGTGTCCTGCACTGACATCACCCCCATCCTGCAGAAAGGATACAAACAAGTTGGAAACCACAAGATTCCAGCTGCTGTGACTCCGGGCACCAGCCAGAGCCAGCAGTGCCATCCCTCAGGCATGGGCAGAGCTGGGATCACTCCACAGCACAGCAGTGCTGAAAGAGAAACCTTGTCCTGCACACTCCCCAGGCTTCATCCCTCAGCTGATAGCTCCACATGCTGGGAAGCCCATCTGAACTCTCCCAGGGGATAGCATGGACACCGACATGTAAGGGCAGGTTTGGTAACTGCTGTTTACAGGAGAGGCCTCAACTTCTGGCTGGTAGGGACAGGCAGAGCCTCCTCTCAAATTTCACACAGGGATCTGACCGGAGGGCAGGGCAGTGCTAAGGCAGGACACGGATTGCCTCAAGCCATGGGACAGAGTACTTCACTCCCAGCTCCCCTCTCACCTCCTGAATTCTCCAGCACCCACAGGACTTAGCAGCAGGTAGGTCTCCTCCTCCACAAGCCCATTTCCCTTCATGGGTGTCAAAACCACCTCCCACAGCCAAAGTGAAGAGTGACACTGCACCCAGCCAGGGATGGTCACTCGTGGCCAGCATCCCAATGCCTCCAGCAGGAGCTGTGGCTCAGCCCACAGAGCACCTACAGCCCCCAGGGAGGGTGAGGTTCCTCCTCGGGCCCTCTCCAGCAGCAGAGCCAGTTCCTACCCCACCCTGTCTCCCCATCTCAGACTTCCAGCCTCATCAGGTTTGCTCACTACCCCAGCACGGACAACAATTGGGATTAGATGTCTTCCCCCTGCCAATTCAGGACATGAACCACAATTCCCTGAGGCAGCGTTCACCTCAAGGCCATCAGCTCCGGAGGCATTAACTGAGGGAGGGAGAAAACTTCTTCAACCAGCTCTGCCACCCCAGCAATCCTAACTGGGAACCACACCCTGAGATCCAGACTGCTGGGAAGACCGTGATGGGCAGGGTTTGTGCTTTCGATAATGGCACTCCCCTGCTGTGCTCCCAAGCCATTCCGAAGTGATCCAGTGCTGTTGCCCTTCATTTCTCACCCTGAACATTGCCACTGCAAGCACACGGCAGCACTCTGGCAATGTGCTAATCCCAGTTTGCAATTCACAGGGCCTTGCTAGTCTCAGTTCACAGCACAGGCCTGCCAAAATGAGCCCTGGAGCAGGCAGAAGGTGAGATTTCCTCACACTTCCAGCACCCAGGAATACGCCATGGCTCCCCTGCAGAAGGGCAGGCAGCCTCTGTGAGCACCAGGCTGATGGATCTTTTTCTGTCCAGAGCCTTTAAGGAGTCCAGGCTCCTCGTGGGGAGTCCAACAGCCTGGTGTGACAGGGGCTGGGTGCAACCACCCAGTGACAGCCAGCAGAGACTTCCAAGTCTCAGAGAGGGACCATGGCATTGTTAGTGCCAGGGCTGGACTGTCACTCAGGCTCAGGACACAATAGAGCATTTCAGCTCCTCGGTTAAGGGCCTGCAAAACACGCAACTCCAGCTTGAAATGCTGGCACCTCAGCCCAAGCCCCAAGAACTGTCTCGTTAGGGAGCTGGGCAGAACAACATTCACACAGAATTAGCAGGAAACTACTCCACAGTGCCTGCAAGCCCCATCTGCACTGCTCCCAGTGCTGAGTTTCTCGGTGAGGAATATGGATATCCCGTAACTTGCTCCTCTGTGTCCTCTCCACGCTCACCCAGCATCACCCACTACCCGTGTGAGCCTCCCAGAGCTCACCAGGACACAGCTTCTCCCACAGATTGTCTTGGATGGGTGCAACACATCCTCGCAGTGATATCCCTGAGTCCAGAGTGACTCACCCAGGCCTGCATTATCCTGGGAGTCATGGATGCAGAGCCTGAACTGGGAAGCAAGTACAGTTAGAACAGTGCAAGCCACCTAATTTAAGTGTCATTGTGCCACACAGGGATGTGTGACCCAGCAGAGAATTCCTGCAGGAGTGTGACTACACCTGAAGCTGAGGTGAATTTCTCCTCCAAACCCAGATCTTTCACCAACAGTAACAAATTCATTCAGAAAATAAGACACATATCAGATTTTTGTGGAACCAGAGGAAGGCAACATTACTGCAAACTAAATAAAATAGCACAGAACACTCAAAATTTCCTCTATATCCCAATAGAAACCAGTCAGGTAAAAGATGCTGCCAGCATGATTACCTGACACAGCACAGAACAAACTTCTGCCATCTCAGATGGTACCATCAAACCACACAATTAATTCAGCTCCTTCACCACCATCAACTATACTGGTCTAGGCTGTTCAGCTGGTAGGGCTACTATCACATTTGGATTATTTTTTTTAAAATACATTTATTTTTTTGCTAGTTGAGCCCCAGCCACACACCAGAAACACATCTGACAGCAGCAGGAACACACTGTACCACCAGCTCCCTGCTTCCCTACTTGGAGCTTTTCATTTAGGCCTACTAAAACCAGCTCCCAAGTCCAAGGCATACATGGGATATTTTAATAAGTCAAATAATGCTTTACAGAAGAAAAATAATCATCCTTTAAGGGTCCTTCACTGAGGGAGCGTCACTGACACAGCGGGAGCACATAATGAGCTGGAAGCTTCCAGGAAAAGCATGGCAGGAGGTAGGAATTAAGCCTCACCCACCACACAGGGGTCATGCCTCCTCCTCTGGGCCTCAGGCCAGCACAGACAACACGCACATGAGGCCACACAAGTCCAGGTGAGCCTCATCCTGCTGCCCATGTGCATTCCCAAACCCTTTAAGCACAGAGCTCATCAGCCTGCAGGCATTTATCCAGCTTAGCACATTCTGCTGGAGCCCAGCCCACCTGCACCAGGACACCAACTCCTCCTCATTTTTATTTGAGAGATTTTTAAACTGACAAGTTCCTGGCTGATAGTCCCCTTCACCTGCTGTGTCTTTATCCAGATGTTTTGGGCTAGTCCTGGGTCACTCCCCAGTCAAACCAGCACCTTGAGCTGCATGCTGCACAGCTGTGGGAATAAATGTGTCAGGATAAGGGAGGACATGGGACTGCTGCTGATGCCAAATTAAAACGTCCACCAAAACACTTGGGAACTCCCCAGCATCCAGAGCTGCTCGTCTTGAGGGCAAAGTTTAATGCCAAGAACCCCAAAGCCTCACACCAAATGATTCCAGAGAATTAAAGGATAAGGATTTACCTTTATGGGCAGCACCTTGAAGGTGAGGGTCCAGGTACTGCTATGACTCAGACAGGACTCCATCACAGCTGCCACTTGCCCCTCCTGGGGGTTTACAACTCAAAACAGCGTGGGAGATACAGCAGCTTCCCTCCATCCCTGGGATCTCTGGCAATATCGTCTCAGACTCTCAGGGCAGCTGCTCCTGAGCTGTTCCCAGTTACAGCTCAATTCCCAAACCCTTGGATTCATGCAGTTCCACCAAAGAGTAGCACAAACACCAGAGCTCCTGACAGGGCCTGACTGGGACCTGGCTGTTGGAATAGCTCCCTCCAAAAGAAAACATCGGGAAGAGACATAGGCACAAGAAAACCGGAGCTTGAAGCTGGAACTGGTTTTCTGAGATTTTGCAGCCATTCAAATCAAATCCAGGCCAACAGAAAGGTAACACAAAGAGTTTCAGGTCCTCTGCTTGTCACAGACACAAGGAAAAAACTTGTTGTGACAGAAACCACACTGACGCCAGTTTCATGTTCCTATTCCAAAGCTCCTTACCCAGCCTCAGCCTCCGACCTCCAATCCAGAGCTCAGCAGCCAAACTCCCTTCATCAGGGCAAGCTTGGTGACACAAAAAGACCAACAAAGCCACCTAAGCCAAGCCCACACCTCTGGGCAGGCTGCGGCCATCCTCCATGAGCCTGTTTGGGTTGTTTAACCCAGCTGCCAGGAAAAGCCTTTTCCTTCTCCAGTTGCAACAGAACCAAGATTGGAATACGATTGTTTAGGACTGCTACTGACCAGTCTTTGGCTGTAACGGATCCGTTCTTCCTCGGGCTCCATCTCCGACTCCTCTGAAGAGAGCGAGAAGGACACGCCAGGACTGCTGTCGTCGTCCTCTTCCTCCTTGGAAGCCAAAGGAAAACCGTGAAGCAGGGCATGGAGACATGGGACACCCATACCCCTCACTGCCCTTCTCCTTTTGGGGCCAATCCCACTCCCCCACTGTGGGGGGCTGAGAGAACACAGTGCATGAACCCACTTCAGCTTTTAAGGCTCCTATTCTAATTTAGAATGCCAGGGTAAAGGATTTCACCAGCTGTTCTGTAACACATCAGGAGCTGCAGGTGTCCCCCCTTTGTTCCACACTACCACCAGCAGCTCCACTGGCCCAGAACAGGATAAAAACCAGGGAAGGTGCAGTCAAACCCTGGATTCCCCAAAACTAAGCACTGGAGAGCCAACTCCTCCGAACAACACAATTACTGTCCTCGGGATACCACATACTGTGACACCTGGGAGAAACAACACTAGTACAGGACATCTCCCATGATCAGGGAAGGCATTTGGGATCTCTCCTACATACAGCACCCAGGCAGGGAAGCAGTTAGGGATCTAACTCCTGGCTGGAGGAGACCTAAATGCTGACATCTCCAAACGTGCCACCTTATGACACCACACACCAACCTGAGAAAACCTCCCAGGGCGTCAGATGGCACCTACACTTTTTTTTTAAAGGGACAGAAACCAACCAAAGCCTGGGTATGTCATGGCTCTTAATCCCCAGGACTATGCTTAATACAGACCTTCGGGCAGGAGAACTGGGTAACGGGATCGGGGAAGGGGATCTGCCACCCCTTACAGCGTTACAGAACCGCTACCACCACGCAGGGAGAAATCGCGCCATCCTACTCCTCCCCGACCCGTGGCTTTGACAGTAGAGCATTCCCAGTCCCGAGAGCACCTTCCCCACCCCTGCCTCTCTTGGAACCACGGCACCAGGACTCGCGGCTCGGCCGAGGGAGGCAGTTTCCCCACACTTGCTGAACTCTGTTTATAAACAACCGGACAACCGGAGCGCAGCGTGCCCGCCCCGCCGTGGGGCGCGG
>VZRN01000005.1:0-99617 GCA_013397935.1 Dasyornis broadbenti
CTTGTGCCTTCTGTGCCTGGTCCATTTGAGTGCAACTTGATATCATGTCTCTCCTTGAGAGGCCGGGGGAATAAAGAGCATTTGAATTCACCAGCACAGGAGGTCGCCTCTCACTCTTTGCTCCCGTTTTCGCTACTTTATTATAGGCTACAGTTGCGCCTACCCTGTGGGTCGGGACAGTTTGAAGCAACGGCAAGAGCTTAGGTTGCCAAGCAACAGCTTGCCTCTGGGGCAGAGGAAGAAGAAGCTGCAGCCTAAGTTCCTTTGGCTGGCCGTGTGCTGAACATCGTCCTGCCTGGCCACACCGGGCCAGTTTGTGGTCAGCGACGAGGCGACAGGAAACTAAATATTTTAAAAATAATACTGGAAATTCTTGGCAAGTTGTGTAATCTGTGTGGATGGAGGGATTGATTCCTGAGGGGGCAGGAGATACCACCTCTCAAACAGGCACTGCTGGGAAAAAAACCCCAGAAACTGAGTAGTATTTAGAATTGGAGAGTGCTGTTGCCATTGCTTCAATGTCTCTCTCTAATCATTAAAGTGAGCCCCAGGCCTACTGTGTGTCTCAGAGGCAGAACTATGGAAGGAAAATCTCTGCCCATCTCATGCTTTTTGGTCAAGTGGTTCAGATTTCTCTCCTGGTTCCTGTTACCTGATCACAGTTACCAAGAGGATGCTCACCTGTGGCAGAGGACAGAGTGCTGAAGAAAACAGGATCAGTTAGACCTGCACATTCCCTCGTGTTTTCCCTGTGAGCTGGTGCAGGGGGCAAGGGGGACAGTGGTGTCTTCCCTGAGCACCAGGAGCGGTTTTGTTGCCAGAGGCTGCAGAAGACCAGGGAGTGCGTGTGAGCCTCCACACACAGTGGCTGCTGCTGCGGCCACACAGGGCATGGACGGTCCCTCTGCTGGGACAGGGACACGGAGCCTGTCTGCTGTGCCAGGCTGTCCTCAGCATCCACAAAATCCCTTCCTGCCAACAGCCGATCAACAGCCGTGTCCCGAGGAATCATTCAAATAGATTGGCAAGGCTAGGTTAATATTGGTGTTTTACTCCAATCTACTCCCTAATACAACATCTTAAAATCAGCCTAATCTTTCTTTCCCCATCTCTCCCCTTAGAAAGCCAGGCAGGTGATGAATGAAACATTGCACACACCTTTTCAGGGAAGAGCTCTTTCTGATGAGTAGCCAGGATTATGGAGTGGTGCTTCAGGGGAAGGTTTTCCTGGCAGCATGTTAGCTGACTCTCATGCTTTATATGAAGGATTAAAGTTTTACAGGTGTCAGTGCAGCCTCTTGGCTAATCCCTGCATTTACTTGCAGACAAAGGCATTCTTCTCTTCCATATTTGGTTTTTGATTTTGGCTTTCGTGAGGATGTGTCAGTCATTCATGAACATCCTCTGATGATTCCTCAGTACGGGGCTCCCCAGGAAGCTTGGGGAGTTTCCCCATTCCAGTTTCCCTGGTTAGGGATACAGCTGGAGGACAGCAGGGTCCAGTCAGAATGTATTGCTGTAGCTCTTGTCTCAGGCAAAGGTTTTCCTGACAGAAAGTAGCCAGGTAATATCCACTGAAATTGTCTTTAGTTCTGTAGGCAGAGTCAGGGTGTATAGCTGAGCTCTGGCAACTTCATAGCTGGTTTTCTTAAAGCAAATAGGTTTTTGTCATACAGCCTCATCTGACTCCTCTTGAGGGGTGAACTGCTCTGTAATTCTGTGGAATAACCTATTACTGACATCTGGCCTTGAAGATGGATATATGCTGTGCTATCCCAATGACTTTGTTTCAGGTCATTTTGTATAAAATAGATATTATATATAATAAAATTCTTGGCATGCAAATTGCGTACACAATGAGAGAACAGTATCTTGAAGATTCACCACTAGAGCTCAAGATTCAAGCTTTCTATTCTGAAGATCAGAGATTTACTAGTAAGAGATTAAATATATATTGTAAATTGTAGTTGTCGAATATGTGCACTGCCTTTATTTGTGATGCACTTGACTGAAGCCAAGTGGAGTCACTGCCAGTTTGGGGCAGGCCATGGGTCAGTCTACCATTCTGGGGCAGGCCATGAGTCAGCCACTGTCCCTCCTCTAAATGAATGTCCCATGCAAATTATTTGGGTGTATTTTAAGGCAGACCTTTGATTTCTGTGCAGCAGTAGCAGAAATCTTTCTGACACAACCCAGCAACCCCACGGGTCTTCCACACACCTGGAGGCTGCGAGCGTTGAGTCGCTGGGGCAGGATGAATGGCTCCAAGGCAGGGGTGAAATGAGGTGAACTTCAAGGTCCCTTCCATCCCAAACATTTTTGTGATTCACTGATAGAGGGAAATAGAATTCTAAAATAGAATTAAAAACAAGTGTATCTTCTGTACCAGATTTTTGGAAATTCAGGCCCTGCTGAAGAAACATCCTTTAATCTGGAGAAGGATTCTTTCATCTTCATTCTGTTTGCAGTGGAGGCTTCTTTCCTTTGTGTGATGACAGTCTTCAGTATGTCCGGTCAATCCAGAATAACTGATACTGTTTAAATTATCTTTTAATAAGCCTATTTTTGAAGACTGTCTATTTCCCTGTCAGTTACTCATTCCAAAATCACCAGTGATTCCAGCTCATTGATCCCAGGTGAATGAATTGCTTTGATGATTAAAAACAAAACCTTGAAAATCCTTGTGTTGGCTGTTTGGAGAGCATGTACCAAATGAGAAGGAATCAGAACTGACTTTTGACAAGCTGGGGGCTGACTCTTCTGTGTGATGCATCCTTGCAGCATAAGCAGCAACCAAACCATTTTCTTCATAAGAGACACCATCTCTTGATGAGTCAATTTTAAGTTTAATTTTCTCTGCTTGATGTTTGGTTTGCATGCTGGCATTATGTAAGCAGACTGGTTTCTCTCTTTCCAGATGCCAGTTTATGTCATGGGCATCACCAGCAGTCAGACTCCTTTCTCTTTTGGCAGTGCCGTGCCGGGGTTAACGTTCCACTGGTCTGTCACCAAGAGGGACACTCTGGATGTCAGGACAAGGCACAGTGAGGTGAAGTCTGTGTGTGTGTGTGTAGTGCGTGTGTGCAGCTCGGGGAAAGGAAACAGCCAGAGCAGGGCAATGCAGAGAATATTGTTGCCTCCACTGCCTCAAAATCCAGGATCAATTGTCAGCTCTGGCTGTGATATTTCCTCTGTGCCAGTGTTCAGGCTTTCCATGAGTCGAACTTTACTCCCTTTCTCCTGTCCAAGGCTGCTTTTCAGCTTCCTGCGAACTACAACTTTGCAGTGGATGTTCATGGCAGAGTAAAGGGAAGAACAGGCCTGAAAGTTGTAGTGAAGGCCCTTGATGCTGCAGCCAACCAATTCTATATGGCAAGAGAACTGTCTGATGAAATCCAAATTCAGGTGAGACTATGTTCTTCACCGTTCATGTTTAAATATCTATTTCAGAACTGGATTGAAGTCTCTATTTGAAGTCAGGAATTTGAAATGTAGAGGAGTAGCTCCAGATTTGGTTTATCTTTGAGCCTTTACAGTTGTTTGTATAGTGTGCCTCATTTGGGCTCATTCAGTTCATTGGGACAGGTGGCTTTGGGGATATAAATTTTTCTGAGCATGTTGCTGCCAATGTAAAGATCAATTTTTTATTTTTTTTTAATAGAATAAAATGAGAGTTGGGGGGTTTGCATTTNTGTCCCTTCCCATCCAGCAGGATTTGGAGGATCCTTAGCAGGAGCAGGATTTGGTGTGTGCCAGCAACCTAGGTTCATCACATCATGCTGGTACATGGGTGAAAGAGTTTTGTTTGAAAAAATAAAGTAAACACACCCAGTGAGTAGTGAAATCACTGAGCCAATGCCCTGGGCTGTCCTCACAGCCCTGGGTTTGCTGTCTCTGAGCACCCAGCCCGCAGGACTTGCTGGCAGATCTCATGTTCCTGGAAGTGCCCACGTTGACACTGAGGGATGTGCTCAGGGCAGAGGCTTCCCCTTGGGAGTTGCAACATTTGGGCAGAGATCACACTCGCAAGAAGTTTTTCCCTGAGGAGCTGGAAGCAAACCCTGGCACTGAGGTGCTGCCTTGGCACAGCTGCTCCTGCTGCACAGGGCGGGAGCATGGGTGGCTCGTGGGCAGGTGCTGAGCTCTTCCTCAGAGCTGCACTGCTTGGCCTCAGCTCATAGAAAAGTCTCCGCTGCTGTTTCTAACAAAGTCCACGCTTTATCTTTGATGTGCTCTCGACAAATGCGTTTTCTGTCACAGAACAGTTTTTATGTTGCAATACAGCTGTGTTTGGGGAAGCTCTCTGTGACCAGAAGCCTGAAACAGAATTCCTCACTGTGACTGAATTTGAACAGATTTGTCTGTGGGGTCACTGGCTAAATTTGAGGTGCATCTTGTCTTCTTGTTTCTCTTGAGCATGTCCAATGTTGTGATTTCATGTGTTCTTTCTGATGTCTCTTCAAATGACTGGACAAGTGCTTCACTGCGATGCTGTAGTTGATAAAATTTTAGGGAATCCAAACTGTGTCTGCAATGATAGAGTTCTGTCTTGAGGATTCACCACTGGAGCACAAAATTCAGGCTTTGTGTTCTTAAGATAAGAGGTTTATGAATTGGTGATTAAATACATATTGGTAGTTCTAATTACCTGATGTGGGCACTGACTTTATTTGCAACACAGTTGATTGTTTGAAGTCTAGTGGATTCGGTCTGTCAGTTTGGGGCAGGCCATGGAGTCACTCCGCCATTTTGGGGCAAGCCCTTTGGTCACTCTGCCAGTTTGGAGGAGATCATGCAATCACTCCATCATTTCGGGGCAGACCATGTGGTCACTCTCTTATTTTTGGGCAGGTAATTGGTCACTCCACTCTTTTCAGGGAGGCCATGGGTCTGTCCGCTATTTTGGTGTAGGCCATGTGGTCACTTCCCCATTTTGGGGCAGGTCATGGGCTGCCACCTTTTCACCGTGGAGCAGAGCCTAAGGTCAAGGGGTTGGGATGTGGAGCAGTGGCATCCCACATACACAGAGCTCACCCTGTTCTGCCTCACCAGTTCCCAGCGGGTTGTTTTGGGGCAGTCGGTTGTTCCTCCACTCTCTTACACATACATTCGTGGGTTATATGGCTACTGTGAGAGAGACAAAATCTCCCTTTTGGATCTTGGCATAGCCCTAGGAGTTTGCAACTTTACATCTATGTAAATATTGTTCTCGCTGAGTATGGTGAACCAAAATATGCAATCCTGTTTATTCTTTTTGGACTCTGCCCATTTGAGAGAACTATCACCTTGTCTCTGAAACGGAACATAATTAGGACCAAAGCTTTTCATCAAATTGCTCACTAATAATGTTCTGTTTAGGGGCTGCCCGAGGTTGGCACTCTGTGGTTGCCATTTCACAGCTGCTCATATGTAAGATAAATGAAAGTAAAATTTATATGGATGCATGTCAGACATCCTTGAGTGTGCCCAAAACCAGGGCACCTTGAATGAACTGTTGTGAACTGTGCATCTCTGGCTCTGTTATGGTTAAACCATCCTCGCTTTTGTACAGTTGTTGTTTTTATAATGATTACTTCTGCAAACTGTGATTCCAATTTATAATCTTAGTATATTTTCCTCCACTGTTGAAAGGAGGTGGCTGGAATGGTCTTACTTTCCCTGCTGAGTTTTAAAACTAGCACAGGCTCCATTGTTCACTGATGCATTTCATAGTATTAACATTATTACTCCTAGAACTATGACTACTACAACTTTTCTGGCTTGCAGAAATGTTGAGATCTGTTCATTAGTGGGGGGGTCTTGGATGGGTGGATGTGACAGAAAAAGAAGTTAATTATTCTTCAATAGACCATGGTTTGGATTACATGCAGTAGATAATGTTTCAGGGCACAGTCTTCAATAATGAGGAGAAAACAAACTGTCTCTATGTTTTCTAACAGCTTTCTGGCAAGCTGTTATTGGTTTATTTGAATATTTGCATGACTGAACAGTGGCAAAGAAAGTGAAAAAGAAAACAACCTGTATAGTGTTTTGGTTTGTTTTTTTTTTTTTTCTTCTGAATGGATTTATAAGGAGATAAAATCCAGTATTTCCCCCTCCACTGTGCCAAATTAACCCAAATTGGAAGCCACCTTCACATAATCCCATCTGAACACTTGCAGTATGCTTCATTCGTTTAAATTGCCAAAGACACCTAAGCCTTTGGGGAGGCATCTTCCTCACAGTTTCAAATGTGTTTCAGCTGAAGGCCAGAGGCATGACATCAGTCATCACAGATTGCTTTTATTCCACTGTAAACACTCCATTCATTTATTGTGATGCCAGTGTCCTCCAGAGAATTCCACAAAACCTCACTGCATGCTTTGGACTCTAGGTGAGCTAACAGATACCTGAAGTTACAGATCATTAGAAACAAACTCCCTAGCAAATACCTTGCTCCAGGAGGATTGTGAGTTACCCTGGCTAGGTTTGAAAGCAGCTGCAGGTAGCATTTACAGAGATTGATGCTGTCTCCTGGCAGTGCAATATGCTTTGGGTTTCACTGTCCTTCCTCTTTCCCTTTTCCGGGAGTGCTTGGACAGAGTCTGCCAGTGGTGCAGTCAAGGATAGGGACTGTTTGACCCTGACAGCACACATGCTAATTTGACCTCTCCAGACTATGTTCCTCCCTCCTGGTGCATGAGTAGTTTACCCTCTTGGTTAATTATTAGACAATCACATTTGCCTCCTCTTTCCATAAACCAGGACACAAGCTACAGTAGCGAGAAAGGGAAGGAGGAAAAGGGATGAAGGACAGTTCCATGTAAACACAAGACACTGGGAACCTCCTTGGTTTTCAGTATCAGATATATATTTGTTGGTTTATTAATCAAAAAGTAAAGCCTTACATTTTAGAAAAAGCTACATTTCAGCACTTTGCAAAGCTATATCTGTTTATTTCAACTGCATTACTGGATTGAGTTTGCATGGCCTGGTTTTGGTAGTGGGGGTGCTTCAGGGATGCTTTTGTGAGAAGCTTCCAGAAGCTTCCACCATGTCTGGCAGAGCCAAGCCCTGGTGGCTCCAAAGATGGATGTGCTGCTGGCCAAGGCTGTGCCAGTTAGAAATGGTGGTAATGCCTCTGGGATAACAGATTTAAGAAGAAAAGAAAGGTTATGATGCAGTTGTAATTGCGGCAAGAGAAGAGCAGGGTGAGAACATGTGAGAGGAGGGGGAGGGAGGCGGTGCTCCAGGCACTGGAGCTGAGATTCCTCTGCAGCCCATGGTGAAGCCCATGGTGAAGCCCATGGTGAGGCCCATGGTGAGGCAGTTGTGCCGCTACAGCCTATGGAGATCCATGGGGATGCACAGATCCACCTGCAGCCCCTGGAGGAGCCCCATGATGAAGCAGGGGGATGCCTGAGAGGAGGCTGTGACCCCATGGAAGACTGGTGGAGAGAGGTGCCCTGCTCCCAGGCTGGAGCAGCCTGTCCTTGAGGGACTGACCCCATGGAAAAGTGACCCATGCTGCAGCAGTTTGGGGAGGACTGTTTCCCATGGGATGGACTCACGTTATAGCAGGTTGCAGGGAGCTGTTGCTTGTGAGATGGACACACGTTGGAGAAGTCCTGGAGAACTGGAGAGACTCCAGGGTGCAGCAGAGGAATGACTGCTGTCCCTGAGCCCTGGGAGAAGCCACAGGGGATGAGCTGAACATGACCCCCATTCCCTGTCTCCTTGTGCCGCTGGGGGAGGAGGTGGAGCTGGGAAGGAGGGAGATGTGGGGGGAAGGTGTCTTTAAGGGGTTATTTTACTTCTCATTATCCTGCTCTGATTTTGTTAGCAATAAATTAATTTTATATCTCTAATTTGAGCCTGTTTTGCCTGTGGTAGTATTTGGTGAGGGGTCTCTTCTGGTCCTTATCTCAGCCCATGAACCCTTCATTGTATTTTCTCTGCCCTGTCTGGCTGTGGAGGGGAGTGAGAGAGTGGCTTTAGTCGGTGCCTGGAGTCCAGCCATGGTCACCCACTACAATTACTGAGCCAAGTCTGTAATACCCACTTGTAATGCCATAAATGTAACTAGCATTGTTCATTCATTATCAATGTAGGCTGCTGCCCTGGGGATCTCCTCTGGTATCAGGCAAAAGCAACACAGATGAAGAGTAAATGATAAACTGCAGCAAGATACAAACACATGATGTATGCAAGTACATAACTGGATACAATCAATAACTGGATATAAATTTAGGCCACCACCTGAACAAGTCCTGTCTAGCAGGGCGGGTAAGCTCTGCATTGGAAATTATGTGCTCTGCCATTGTCTCCAATGTGTTACAAGACAGACTTTAAAAAACCAAACAAACTACTTTTCATTCAATTAGAAAAACCATTAAAAAGCATCCTTTTTTGTGCTTGTTGATAATTACAGTCCCCTCTGAGAGAAAAGTAGGTTTATCTGCTCAAAAGATACCTTGCTCGGCCTTCTAAGGCACTCAAGCTTTTCTTTAACTTTGGCCTCTACCCACAGCAACCCAGTGTCAGTGCAAGGCAATGAGGAGTCTATGGCAGGATTCAGAACAGTATTTCCAAAATGCCAACACTTTACTGTTTAAAATGCAAGCTGAGACAAGCTGATGTGAACTACAGGCAATGCTTTCACTTTAGATACACTCATCTTACAAATCTGGATCAATGTACAGCAAAAGAGGGCATGCAGTGTCCAAGGATAAGGATATGCATAAATGTGCTGAGGGGCAGAGCACCTGCAATTAGAAAGATGTATTTTTAAAAGAATTTGTAAGGTTAAAATTTTTAGATCCTTGCAGCTGGTTTTTGCACTGAAGGAGTATCTTATGCTCTACCAAATTGATTTTTAATTAAAATACATCCTTTACAAGAAGATGTAGGATTAAAAAAAGAGCATAGTTAAGTGACTGAGGTACTGCTTAACATTTGAATTCTGAAGCAAATACTGTTTCTTGCATGTATGGTTCTTGCGCGCATACACAGTCCTGCGGTATAACTCACCTGTTTTGTTCATTGCATGAAGAAAATCAGGCATAAGCTGGAAGGGAAAACCCTCTATGGAGCTTTCAGCAAAATTTTTTTAGTGGAATAGAATTACAGTCCCTACAGCTAAGCAGGTGCAACATCAGATCTGAAGGAGAACTCCAGGAAGGTTCTGAGCTCACAAAAAACTAGTACATCTTATTTCAAAGCTATGGTATGGATAGTGTAGGGTGGGAGTTTTTATCTTTGTTTATTTGCTTGTTTGTTTGTTTAGTTTGGGGTTTAAATTTAAAAACCAAGGCTATTCATTATTTATACAGAAAAATCTCATTTGTCTTCTGCTTTTCACCAAGTGCTTTCCAATTTAGAAAGGGTCATTTGATTGTAATTAAACCAAATGTTAGTGAATAATTCAGTGCCTTTTTTCTCCATCCTATCCTATTCATTAGTTAGAGCCAAAAGGCTCCAACTTTCAAATAATAACAAATCTTTAGTCAAGAATTAGTAATAATTAAAGACTCAAAGCTGTTACAGCAGCTAGTTACGAAAAAAGAAGATTCTGTTTGTGAAATGAGAACTAATAAGGAAAAAATTAATTTCTCATCAACTTAAATATTTCTAAAAATGTAAGCTTTCATATAGTGTACTCCTGGGAATCTCTTTGTAATTTCATTTGATAAACACAGAGCTAAAATTGGCATTCTTGTAATTAATTTACACTATTACATAAAAATATGAGGAGAATAATTCACAGGGACGAACTGAATGCTGCAGAGTTGCTTTAAAGCTTTTTTCCTCTTTCTGTGAATTATGTCAGATACCGAGTTAACATAAATCAGAATGGCACTTTGGGGGCTCTAACAGTCTGAAGTGCTTAAAGGATTTACAGATTTTAAGTAGAACTCAGTGACTGTAAAATTAGCCAATATTGGACTATACGGAGATTCTTCTATTTTTATTCCTGTGTTTCACACAACTCTTCACAAACATCTAACATGAAAAAAGTAAGAAAAAGTTAACATTCTAAACTAAAATTAAACTAAAATGAGAAAAAAAAAATTACAAATTGCACGAAAACCTGTTAACAAACACTCTTCTGTGGTTTTGGGTCTGGGTTACTACCAGAACTGTAAAGGACTGTTTGGCAATCCTACTGGAGGAAAAGTTAAAATTGCAATTTTCTGCTGGAGTAGAGTTTGTCTGACAAGAATCTTTAGTCTTGTAGGATTCCTGTGCTTCCAGTGTAACTGACCCTGGCTCCAGCCACAGCATATGTGATAAGGATGATCTTCTGAGTGGATCTTCCTGTCTCTTTATCCCCTCCCTGATAGTGCTATGCAGAAAACTCATCTGAGATAGTGAGACCTTACTCAAAAGGACCTAAAACCAATGAGGAAGGCAGATGGGGGAGAAAGGAGAATACAAATATGTTCCCAGGATCCCAAGAGGAACCATTTCTAAATAACATAAAACCTGGTGTGGCCAAGCTGCCGGCTAGTGAGGAGAAATAAAATGGCAGCTGGATGCTGATGTGCTCAGGGAGCTCACAAGTGAATAAAAGCAGACTGATGGCATCTTGTAGGGAGGAGCTCTTCTCTGGGTGAGTGGACAGAACAGTCACCCCAATACCACTGAATGCACTGAACTCAATAATGGAAAGCCAAGGGAGGCAAACGACCTTCACAGGTTCCACACAAGCCAGCATGAGTTCTAACAATGGGCTTCCAGACTCCTGCCTCAGCAACAAAATACACTTGACAGTTGATTTAGGAATTGTTGGAGATATGGCCCTCTCCTATGATATGTGAAATGGAATGACCCTGGCTTATTGTCAAATTCAAAGTAAAACAGGAATGGATGTTTTCCCTCTGTATCTTGGGTCTTTTCTAGGCTATTTCTTTTTTTATTCCACCACCTTATTTGGCTTTTGAGTGCTGCTGGGCATTGAGAAGACTCTATAATTGTGTTGGGTGTTCTTTTTCCCTTAGCAGTTAGTGAGGAGTTAGAACAGGGCCCTGAGTACAAGCAGTTCAGATTTGCCATTCTCCCATGCTCTCCCCTGCATTTGTCAATGTCTGAGTTTCATCAACCATTATGCTGCCAATTTGTCTAGTTCTGTTCCCATGAAGTTCATCACAGCCTTTTCTTAGGAAGATAAATAATTTTGTCATCTGCAAATCCTGCTGACCTCATTTTTCTGTTCTACACCTCATTTCTGCCTTTCTGGATAATTAATGAGTGTATTAAATGCTAACTACAGTCCAGATACTTGGGACATACTAATATTAACCTCCTGCTGAATTGAAAACTGACAGCCTAATGAATTAAACTCTTTGCTTGAGAACAAGTGTTGACAGTGAAAATCAGGGCGACTTGAGATTTACTCCTAAACTGAAGAAATAAACAAACCTAAACCCCACCCAAAACTTTGCAAGTACAAGTACCTGCAATTTCCACTGAATTTTATTATTGGTCTTGTGAAAAAACAGGCTACATGAGGAAAAACCAAATCCAATTTTAAAAAAGGGAAATACCACCTCTGTATTCCTGTTTCCTTCGCGTTGAACTATCAGACAGTACCTGAAACATTTTCCCCCTTATGAAATTGCTAAAAGTGCCTTGGCTAGAATATCCTTGGAACATCAAAACTTATTTAGGTATTTGATCCAGAGGGGACAAGGGAAAGAATTTGTAGCTAATCAAGCTTGAAGTAAAAGATGAACAAAATGAACCAAACTGATGACTACCATAGCTATAATCATATTGGCAGGATATGCTGCCTTGTCAAAGTAATTTAGATTTTTCTAGATATCAGAAAAATTCCCACATTTCTCTGACACTTTGGTATAGTATCTGTAGTGGACATTTCTGAAAGCAAAAAATATATTTGGAACAAACATGACCAAGCCACATAAAAAAGGGCAGTTTCTTAGTGTTCTGTCAATGTTATAAAAACTAATATATTAAAACTTAGATGTGTTATAAACATCAGCAGAATGTCTAGAGTTATTTCTCAGCATCTAAAAGGTGTGTCATTTATACAGCAGCTGTAAATACTCTAATTAGTGTCTTTCAAGTACAAATCTTGTTGTTTGACCTTTGTACCAAAGAAGAGATAGAAGAATACAAAAAAATATAATGAATATTCACATGCTCTTGAAATGAACCTCCTTCATGAATGAACATTTTGAGAGATCAAATTTTCTTAGCACAAATCTTCACAGAAACTGCACAGGTGTATTAATGCATTTAATTAATAATTTATTAAACTAAATCTGTATTACTGAGCTAATAGACCTTTCCATAGGAAGCCATAAAGATCTTTGGGAAAGGTGCCTTGTTTTACTAGTTTTCAATAGGTTCTAGCAAAAAAAAAAAAGCAAACCAATTCAGAAGAGTGTTAATGTTTCAAACAGATTCAGAATTATTGTGCTTGACTGCCTACTTAAGGTTTGTGAGATGTACATAGCATAATTTGCAACCAAGTAACCTTGAAAAGACCAAATTCACTTGTGTTAGTACTATTAACTAAATCATTAAACATATTCACATGCCTACTCATAAATTGTATTCATTATTTTCAAGATTTAAGACTACTGTGTTCTCCTAAATTTCCCTGATGTATTTAAAGCAGAAACAAAGGTTGGGATTTTTGTTTGTTGCTTGTTTCATCTTGTGAATTCTCCTCACTCCTGCATTCATTGAGTAGTTGGGTGAATAGCTCATTAATGTGATTTCTATCTGTGTGTAAAGGCACAGGGCAGAAGCATTGTTATGTAACAGCTTGAAAAGACACCTATAAATAACCTCCTTTAATAACCATAAATTTACATTAGAAAGGTAGATAAACTCTGAAGTGAAAACCATTTATTTTTATCTGATGCTGCTATTTCATAATCTCAACGTTATCAGACTCATCCTGAATAATTTAGTGAGGTCTTGGGGTTTTATACCATCTGGGAAGGTCTTGCATATCGAATGGATTTATCCGATAGGAACAGGGATCTAAAGAGCTGCATTTCTCTTTGGGGACTCAATCATACCTGGTACACATTGGAAAACTCCCAGCAGCATCCCTGACACTATGCAAAGAAAGGCAGGTTTGGCTCTTATTTTACCCATTTTCTAAACACAAGCGCTCATCTCAGTAATCTCATGGAACTCGACCTCGATCAATTTAAAATATTCCTTCCTTGATACCATTAACTGCCTGCCTTAATTTCAGTCATTTTCTGAATTTATGCCTTCCTTTGCCCTAACATCTTGGAAAGAAAATCCTGGCAGGCATAACCAAAATGTTCAGTTTTATAGTTGTGGTCAATCCATCATTACCCCTGTAGAAAGCAATAGTAAAGCTAAGAGGATGTTCTCAGACCTTCAGTAGGTACATGAAGATCCAGAAAGTCTAATACAGAAAATGGAATGTGATTACTGGTTTACATGAGTAGTGTTTATGTAATGCAGTGTAATGCCTCCTCTTACAGTTCAATTTCTGTAGGCAGCAGGAGCAGCTGACCCAGAGGCAGAACTTCTCCCATGTGCTCCTGGTGGCAGGATCGTTGGACTGGCCTTGGAACAACCTGGGATAGTGGGAGGTGTCCCTGCCCATGGCAGGGATGGGATGGGCTTTAAGGTCCCTCCTAAGCCAAACCATTCTGGGATTCTCTGAGCCTGTTGCTGGCACTAAGGGACACCGTTTGTAATGTTGTTTCTCTGATGCTTTTTAGGTACCTTTTCATATACTGGACTGCTTTAACTGCTGCTTTGACTGGAGTTCCTTTGGTGGGGTTACTGTACAAGGGTCTGCAGCTACAGGGGTGGAACCAGAAAGCAAATTAAGCCGGAAAAAAAGCCCAGCAATGAAAGCCATTGAGCTGGTCAGTCTGGAAATACACATAAAGTACTTTGAGCTCAGCGATGGGTGAGACAGACACAAGGGGAGCAGCAGCCTGACAGGGAGGAAGGAATCTTTCCCAGTGATTTTTGCAGGATACTGTTCTGCTCTGCAGTGTAAACACAGACAGCATCAGTCAAAAAAAAGAGGCCCATCACTGTTATTCTCCTCTAAAGTTACTATTCCCAGACCACTTTCTTTGTCAAGTCTATTGACCTGCCCTTTTCATCTCCTTCTCGACATGGTGCAGGCAATTCCCCATTCTCTTCCCAACCAGAGCTTCACCCCTACAGGAACATGCTTTTCATTAAATGTATTACTAGTGCTTGTCACTTATTCTGCAGCCTTTAAATCAAATATTATTTTATTTGAGAGGTTCAAGAGTGTGATAATGGGAGAATATTTTTCATCATTCTACTATGTGAGCCCTGATTTGTTCAGCTTAATGAAACTGTTCTTACAGGTAAATTGTACATAATGCATTCAGCTGCTGCAGCTTCACAGAGCTGGCCCTATACTGTTAACACACAAGTACAGAGATACCTGCCAGGGTTATGACTGGAGGTGGTGTGAGTCAGCCTCACACAGTACACTTTAAAATAGCCCTCCACACCTCATTGCCTTAGCATTTTGCTGAAGTTTCACCTTCTAAGTTGCATTTCTTTGGAGGTGGTTTCTTGTTTTTTTGGGCTGCTGGTGATGGTGTTCTTTTGTTTTGTAGATGAGTGTTTTAAAATATTTTGAATTACTCAGACATTTAAAAGTATGAAATGCCTGAAAATGAAACCAGGTGTTTCTTGTCAAGATGGTCCTTCATCACTGTGCCCATTCTAATACTTCCTTTTCTTGAACAAGGATTTAAAAGTATTTCACTGCCAACAGATCACCTCATAATATATTGATACAGGTTTTTTCTAGCTTTATGAAAAATATATTTCCCCCAGAAACTGATAGATTTTAAAGATTTGATCCGAGTATATGTTTCTTTGGTTCCTTGGCAGTGTTTTTAGATATTCAGACCAACAAAGTGAGTTTGTAAAATCTTTCAGTAATTCTCCCCCTTTTATTTTCATATTTCAGTAGAAATTATCAGCATCTGGTGTTTTGTTATTTACTGTCTTTATTTTGATTGCCTCTTACGTCTTCCACAAAAGGCTCAGCTTCTTAGGCAATAACCATTTACTGTTTGCCTATTCCCCTCTTTAAGCAGCTCATTAAAGCACTCCCTCTATTGCCCTCTAATCGCATTCTTTTGACCAAGACATTTCCATTTGTGTTCTTTATCAGACTCACTGGGGTGTACATTGATATGTCTGTAAAATCCTCTCATATTCCTGGTCTGTCTATCCTGTTCCAATTCTCCACCACAGTAGGTAGCCCTGAGTGGAGGTGTTTGCTCTGTTCTGTAGTGTGAGGAGGGATGTGCTGACCCAATATGGATCTTATCACAACAATGTGAAAAAGGAAAGCAGAACAGTGCACCAACGATGCTAAGTCAGCCCCTGATGTTTGTTAGTGACTCCTACCCCTGATGTGAGAGACTCCTCACAGAGCCCACACTGCATTGTCTGCCTCCCAGCTCACCCTCCTCTGCCCAAAATAAATGCTAACACAGTGCTGCGATGCATGACTTCCAATTTAAGTGAGCAGAAAATTCACTTTGTAATTTTATCAAATAATGGAAACTGCAGATTTGCTCATCAATGTCTCCTGCCTTATTCTGCTCCTAACACTGCTCAGTATGCTCTGAAAGATGTTTTGGATATTTACTTGCAGTACTTTACTGTCATGTTTCATCAGTCAGCTTTAAGGTCCTAACTGCACTTTGAAAATAACTCAAGTCTAAGAAGTATTTGTTACTGGAAAATTATTGTTGTTCTCACATTGAATACCCATCACCACACACTGCTGATGAGAGAAAGGAAATAAGTTCTGAGATTGCACACCCTGCTTTTAAAGCTAGGAAGCAGTGGAATACACACATTTCCTCACCTCATTCACAACACAGGATGCAAGGTACTCACTATCTATCTCTTATCTACTCAGTTGTAGTTGTACTAACTATAAACACATTGTACTCTTTAGTCATGGGCAATTTTATCACATTCTTCCCTAATATCCCAGTCTTTACTGCATTTATCTTCCTAACATGCCTATGAGAAAAAGTTCCAGCTTGACTGAGAGAAAAAGTAAAGAAAATAACCCTCAGAATTTTGGGGAGCAATTTAATGGGCAAGGGCTTGATTTGCCAGTGCTTTTAACACCACACACCTTCCTAGGTTCAACTCCCACTGGCTTAAACTGCAGCTATAAAGTTCACCTCTTCTCTGAATCAGACCACACAACTGCAGGATGTGCAATCAGAAAATGAGTAATACACAGGCAGAAGCTGCAGGGTGAAGTGAACTATCCAGCAGCACACATTCCTCTGGGATAGAAGGTGAAATAGCATTGCTGAGGTACTGATAAATAAGATCCTAGCTGAATAAATAGTGCAAAAAGTGCTCCTAGGTAAAGAAAAGGTCCTGTAGAAGTTTACTTGCTTAGAATAGATGGAAACTGGTTAACTTCTGTAGTATCAGCTAAATTAGATCTGGATGAACTCTTAGGTGGTGTCCCTGGGCAGCAGCTGATCTTCTGGCCAGGATTTAACTGTCTTTAGTCCAAGATGCCAGTTCCGTCCTGAAATCTATTCTCCTGATGCATATATGTATCATCCCTCTGTCGTAGGTAAGGACAGACAGAGCCTCCACACAATAACCTCATTCACTAAATAACTTCTGTATTAATTCCAGCTGTGTGCAGTTCACCAGGAACGGTGAAAAGATCCTACCATTAAAACATCTGTTGACATGATACATATGAACAAGAAGAAATTAATATTGCCCTACCAGCTTGGCTTTGGACTTACAAAGTATAATGGTCTTTTGAGAATAGTTTCAGGTGTGTTCAAAGTTTCTAAAAAGCAAATTGTAAAATGCACAGAAATGTCATCCTACAGAATCATGTGTATCCCTACATAAATCAACAGTTTTAAGTCTTCAGCAAATACATCTGTAACAAACTGAACTCTACAGTACATCTGTACTGCATAATACCATCCACTACAAAGTCCAATCAACCACCAGAAAGTAAAATACACATTTTGCAATAAGATTTCAAAATAGAAGGTTAAAAATGGAGAGTTGTGATTCACAAAATTCCATTCCAGGCTCTGAACACAGTTAAACTATTACAGATCTATCAGTGATGGTTAAAACTTCCCTCCTTTTTTACTTCTTCGTAATTGTCCTACTTCCCTTGTTCCACCCCACTTTTGAGCAATACACAGAAAAAGGTCAAGCCCACATCAGTCTGATGAAATGTGTCTCCTTACTGTGCTCTTTGGAGGAGTTCCAAGTGCCTCAGACTAAAGTTGCTTGTGGTATCCACCTACTTTGCAAAGTCTATGTACCACCAGTCTCCACGTACCACGACATCTTCTTTTTTCTGAATGTTCTTCCTTTTCTGAACTTTGGTCTGACTACTAATTTTTTTTCTCTATAACACAAGGAGTACAGGAAAATAAGCCTTACTTGAAAGTATAAGGATAAAGAAAATTGGCATTTTTATAACCAAGAACCAAGGGCCACAAAGATGGTCAGAGGGCTGGAGCACCTCTCATACAAGGAAAGGCTGGGGTAATTGAGATTGTTCAGCCTGGGGAAGAGAAGCTTTGGTGTGACCTAATTGTGGCCTTCCAGTACCTTAAGGGGCTAACAAAAAAAGATGGGGAGAGACTATCTACAAGGGCCTGGGGTGACAGGACAAGGGGGAATGGCTTCAAACTGAAAAGAGAGGTGTTTGAGCTTAGATGTTAAGAAGAAATTCTTCTCTGTGAGGGTGGTAAGGGCCTGGCACAGGTTGCCCAGAGCAGCTGTGGCTACGCCATCCCTGGAAGTGTCCAAGGCCAGGTTGGACAGGGCTTGGAACAACTGGGGATAGTGGAAGGTGTCCCTGCCCATGGCAGCAGGTGAGAGTGGGTGATTTAAGGTCCCTTCCAACCCAAGGCATTCTGAGATGTTGTGGTAACAAATGAACGGTTGTGTAGCTTAGTTGTTAGCACCAGTGTACCCAGGGAACATGAGCCCAGGTGCCTAGGAAAGCCAATGGCACCTGGCTCGTTCAGCACTGGGGTGGCAGCAGGACCAGGGCAGTGACCGTCCACCCCCTGTGCTGGGCTCCGGTGAAGCCACACTTCGAATCCTGTATTCAGTTATGGTCCCCTCACGACAAAACAGACGGTGGTGCTGGAGCCTGTCCGAGGAAAGGTCTGGAGCACGAGTCCTATAAAGTGCTGGGGTTATGGCCTGGAGAAAAGGAGTTTCTCTAAAAACCGCCACCTCGCTGTTGGCGCTACCAATGTTCCCCTGAGGGAGGGCGGTGCGGTCCCGGGGGGCGGGGGGAGGCCCTGCCCCCCTGGGCCGCCCTGCTCGGCCCCGCGGCCCTCGGCGCGCAGCTCCTGCCGCACTTTCGCGCCCCGCGCGGTCCCGCCCGCGCGCAGCATGGCTCCCCCCGCTCCCCGGGCGCTGCTTCTCCTCTTCCTCCTCCTGCACCTCGCCGCCTCCTCCAAGCTCAACACCCCCAAGGTGCTGCTCCCCTTCACCCGCAGCACCCGCGTCAACTTCACGCTAGAGGCCAGCGAGGGTTGCTACCGATGGTGAGTGCAGGTGCCGCCGCCCTTTGTCCGTTTCTCCCACCCCGCCGGCACCTGCGGCGGCTCCTCGGCCCGCGGCGGGGCCTGAGGGCTCCTGAGGCAGCTGGGCCCTCCCTCACCGTTTTCACCTCGCTGCGGGTGGGTTTGGGCGGCCCAGCAGTGCGGGAGCAGACACGGAGATAATCCCTGAGAGGAAAGGTTGTTTATTTTGTGCAGTCGGGGTTAAACCCGCTAGAGAGGGGCAGTGTCTGCAGGCCGGGCGCTGAGGGAAAGGTCCCTGCTTGTGAAGGAAGCTTCCCGCCGTGGCTGCGTGCCCGACATTTGCCTCACACCCCGTGTGCACCCACCCACACACCCCACACATGTCCACCTGCTTCTCCCTGTACTCCACCCACCCGCACCTGCTTCTCTCTACCCTACACACACATCCCATCTGCTTTTCCACCGACTGTGCTCGCTTTGCCTCCACACACACCCCATGTGCTCACCCTGCTGCCCCACACACCCACACTGCCACCCCACACACACATCGCCATAGTCTCACATGTGTGGGGACAGCACCCAGAACTCATGGTTGTGCTGCTGGTGGGGAAATGCCTCTTCTCTTGCTGTAGTCAGTAATGAAGTCCTGACAGTTTTGAGCTTGGGGTATGGACATAAATGAGTCCTGCCTGAGTTAGGAGCCTCTCACTGTTGCTGTAAGTGTAGGTAACAGCATCCTTAATACATCACCTGGGAACAGTGAAGTTGAGTTTTAAAAGTGAAAGCTTTCCCGATTTTCTCAGTGTTGAGCACGTGGGATGTACACCAGGAACTTCTGGCTGGAAGCCCCCTTCCTGCCTCGCATACGGGGGAGGACTGGGTAGTACTGAGCACAGGGGATGAAGGCAAATCCCACAGCGTGTGCAAATTTAGAATGCCTAGTAGTCTTCATGTTAAACAAATGCTGCCAACTCCCTGTCCTTTCTGTAGCGCTCCAGAATGGTAACTTAATCAGTAATGAGCAGGAGGTACCCACCTGAAAAAGAAGTTGCAGTCGAGATGTGTTTCCGATGATACTTCTGTGTGTGCCAGATGGATGCATGTAGCAGTTTTCAGTTGTTTTGCATCTGGGAGTTAACTGAAATATATCTTACAGGACTATGTTTTCATTCTCTGTCAATTTATTTGCTCGGTGGTTGTATGTTTCTTCTCTGAGCTGGGTACAAACCTTTGGTCCATGACAATTTACACATTTGAGGGTGCTTATGCAGAAGAGCAGTAATTAATTTTATCCAAAAGCCAACTAAACAAAGGTTACTAGATAAGCTGCATGTGGTCATGTAATTCAATTTTTAATGGACCATTTTAGTGAAAATCTCACAAGTGTGGGTTTTTTCTCTTTGCTTAAGTTAACCTTTGAAGGCTGCTGAATCTTTAAAAGGATTTGGTTTGTGGGGTAAAGTACATTGCATAAGCCAAACCTCAAAACTCATCAAAGCACTAGTAAAATCTGGAAGTGTAGGCTCCATTCTGTTCTGCCAGTGAGCTGTTCAGTGATGCTGGGCTGGCTGCAGCCATTCCTGCATGTGTCAGGTGCTATCCAGCTGTCAGAAGTATGGAGACCTTTGCTAATCTCACTGAAATCTGCAGATGAAAAGATGTAAGATTGCACTCTAGAGAAATGCCAGATTTGATCCACATTCGTATCTCTAATGGAGGTGATTTTTGTGCACTTCAGAGCATGTTCTATTGGTGCTGTTTGCCAGCAATGACTCATCTCCCTCATGCAGACAGGCTTCAACATCTTTTTCCATCCTCTCCCTCTGTCCTTCAGAGATGAATTTTGGTTGAGAATTAAGGAAGCTATACCTAATTCACCTTCTGTGTGCAGTCATTTTCTGTGGCAGGCTTGTTAACGGCTATTTATTCACTTCTGCTTTGCAAGGCCTGCCAGGATGTGGGTGGTGAAACTCACCGTGTTTAGCAAACCCTCCGGAGGAAGCAGGAGCTGTGTGTGTGTGACTGAGCAGAAGCAGCAATTGCATCTGGGGCTCTCTCCTTCTACATCCCCACAGGCCTTGAACTATGGGGGATTAGAAAGAAGTGTACCTGGAAGAGCAGCTCCACAGCAACTTGCTGACAGATGTCCTGTACATTCCTATTAGGGCTGTCAGAAGGAGCTACTACTGGAGAGCGGCTGTTGAACTGAACAAATTAGGAAGTATCAAATGCAATGGCTTGAGAAGGAGTGACTCTTCCTCACATTTGCAACATGATGGATATATTTGCATGCATGAAAGCAGGGATTTGAATGGAAGTGGTCAGATTCAGGCCCTCTGTGTCTGGAGAGGGGACTGACGGTGTGTAATATGAAAGATGGTGAGATTAAAGGTAGCCTATGAGAGATGTTTTTGTTTGTTGTGCAGCAGCATCTGATACCAAATGACACCTTTTGAAGGCCTGCATTACTCATCTCAAACATTCAGAATTCATAGATAAGTGTCCAATTTCCTGAAAAATCAGTCTAGCATGTTGTGGCCTTACCTCTTTCCAGTTTCCCTTTGAGCCTTCAAGTTTACCTCTGAAAGCGGGAGATTTTCAAAGTGATTGTAGGGGTGACTGAGAATTCCAGTGATTCAGAGGGAAAGGTCAAGTTCTATCATCATCCCATCAGATTGGGAGCAGTGATAAAGTTATAAGCATGGCTCAAAATTATTTGCTGATTTTCAAGATGCTCATGCCTTCTGGAGTTTGGGTTTCCTTTATGTTAAAATGATTTTTTGGGAAAAGCTTTGTTTTTGAAGCATATGGTGTTTTCATCTGTAAATATTGTACAGTATCTTCAGGGATAAAACACAGTCTGTGCAGATTTATTTAGCACTTACACTACATTTGTATTTATCTCTTAATTACCTTAATCCAGAAATTACACCTGAAAGAATGAAAACTTTCAAGAAGCAGAATTCTCTCCTTGAAACCTGCCTTACCATAATAACATTTTGAGGGGGAGGAAGGGAACACACAAACACAAAACACCCATTTTCCCCCAAGGTACACAGTATGGCTGGGTATTTATAGCAGAAATTATCTGTGGTGTACAAATATGTTTACATACTTTATTTCATACAGTGTAGAATTGAGATGCATGGTAAGAGCTGGTGGAAATGAAGAGTTCATTGCCACCTTAAATAGAAGGTTTGTGTGTGCTGCTGAAGCCCTCACTGAGGAGGTTGTATCAAGGTAATTTCCATGGGAGAGATCCAGTGGCCGAAAGGTGTTGGAGCTATGGGATACACAGGTACTTCCAGAGAGCCCAAATCCACTGCGCAAGGCTGCTGTCACGGTATTTGGTTGGCAAAGCTCATTTTCTAGCTCCTTATCTTGTCATGCTTTTGTTGTAAATTGATCTTACTGCTCTGTGGGACATATGTGGTGTCTTGTGTGTTTTTAAAAATGTATATCAGTTGTGTTGTTCATTGAGATCTGTTGCTTTGCTCTAAGACCAACAGTCTCCTCTCTGGTAGTCTGGGAGTTGTGTTGTTTTCCTGTTTTATATCACAAGTCTAAAAAGTCCTGTCTGACTCTCACTGAAAAATGTTTTATGTGAGACACTGTTAACTTCCATATTATGAAGTGACATCTTAAATAATGTTTTTTATCCCCTTCTTTGGTTCTCACCTGCTCTGCATTTCCCTCTTGTAAGGTATTGCAGTCAGCAGCAGGATATCCTCTCTCTCCCTGACCTAGCATGGCTGTGCTTTCCGAGCAGGACTTCAAGCTCTTCTAAGTGCCAGGATGAGCTCAGAATTGGGTTGAGATATCCTTGTTGGTAAAGTGAGAGGAGCTGTGCTGCTGTGGCTCAGGTGTGTATTACCTGAGCGTGTTGGCTCAGAACCAGAGCAGGGGGTGCGAGTCTGCAGCAGAGACGTTCTGCCAGAGCCCAGGAGGCACAAAAAATAATATCTCTTAGCTGATATGTCAACATCAGTGCAGGTCTAATTTTGAAAAAACTTTTTCTCAATCTGAGCATCACTCACTTGGAAAGGCAGACAGAAGGAATAGGAACTTGTTGATTTTTGGGCAGCTTCCCATTGCTGAAAAACCATGAAATAAATGTTTGAAGACTTTTACTCTTTTTGGGTGCAGATCTTACCTTAGTAATTGAAGCTTTATGGGTTGTCTACATGTGAGAAGTTTTAAGAGGGGTTAATTTGAAATAATGCAAAACATGACATTTGTATTTGACAGTAAACTGCAATTTTCTAGTTTTATTTTCTTATTTGCAATCAGGCTAAACTGATTTTAGAATAACTTGTGTAGACCAGCTTTTATTTATTGCATTATTTTAGTTGGAAGATGCTGTTTTCCTTCATACATGTAGAAATGGGGTGAAAAGAAGCACTTGGGGTAAAATGATTCTGGGCACTGGTTGCTTTGACAAAATATCCAAGTTACAGCTGGGCATCTATGTTCAATATTGGGAACAATCAGCACTTGCTTAATTCTGCTTCCTTTGAAGTTAAATGGGCATGTCAGATGATCACTGGTGTAAAATCCTGGGAGCAAAGGCTCTATCCTTGGCTCACTCTGTGGTGTGTGATGTTTCCAATTGCTTTTAAACCAGAACTGGATGGAGGATTTTTTTTGTGCTGCTTTTTGTTTTTCCAATACAGTAAGAAACATCCCAAGAGAAGACTGAGTGAAGAACAGAGACGTAATCTGCCACTGGGTTGTTAAAAATCCTTAAGTGTTGAGGGAACCTCTCCCTCTCTGTTTTTTTTTGGAATGGGTTCAGTTCCCATATCCTTGATTCTCTGGGAGTCTGGTTTTTTATCATACTAAATGCTCTTTGGCTCTTGTGTCTCTTTTCGTTTTTGTTTTAGTCCCAAGAGTGACTGTATAAGGTCCCTGGTGTATTGGTCAGTCCAATCTTCCCAAACGCTTGGAAACTTTTACTACCCCCAGTTTCCCTCTGACCACATATCTGCCCAAACGCCTGATAAAATTCTAAAGGATCGGATCAACTGACAGTCATGGTGCAGCTCCATAAAGGTGGATCTTTGCTGACTCAGTCAGTTGAGTTTAGTTTGAAAAGCTGGCAGAACAGTATAAAACACTGGAGCAGTAAGAATCAACAGAGAATTGCTAGGGAGAGAGACAGTAATAGGTGCCTGATCTTTGAATGAGATGATAAATAAATTAAGTATAATCTAGTGAGATATTGACATGTGGTATTATACAACAGTTGGTTAAAGAATGCAGGCCTGGATTTGGGTAGATCTGTAGATACTATCTTGGCACATGGTTCTGTGTCTGGGGCCGTGGAGGGGGGATGGAAATCATGAATGAAACAGAAATCAGCAAGAGGACTGGCAGCCTCTTGGAAATGCCATTCATTCCTCAGCAAGTAGGATTTTATTCTGAGGGAAATAAGTATTGGGGACTTTTGTGAGCTTTTCCCCCCTCACCTCCCCACTCTTGTTTTTAGTGCTTCCTCCCTGCCTTGCTGTTTCTTACCCACGCTGGCATGAGAGCCAGAGCTGGTGCCAGAAATGCTTCCCATTGCTGGCTTCTCAGGATCTAATTTTGCCCTCTGACAAGCCCTGCTCTCCATGTCACACACTGACATGCTGCTGAAGAGCTGCTGTAATTGGCAGAGGATATAAGTTGCAGTTTTTGCCATTTAAAGCTGAAGTTTCTTTTTCTTGCCCATCTAGAACCCAGCAGTGATGCCAGAGTAGTGCTTCTGTAGTTCCCAGTCTGGCTGATTAAAGCCTTTGCCTTCTCTGCTTGCCCCTGCATCCAGGTAGCTTTAAATAGAATGTGCTCTTGATATTGCTGAATGATACAGGGGTTATCAAATACTTTATATGTTCTGCTGTAAAAAACACTAGTCATGCAGATTGTTTTTAAATATAAATCCATAGGAAACCAAGCCTCAGAAAGGCCCACTTGAGTAACGTGTATTTAAAAGAGACATTCAGCTGGTCCTCTACCTCTTAAAACTACTGCTAGAAGCAAAATAGTGTCTAATCTCAGGTTCTCTATTGCAGTGACAACTAAGAGTTAACTGGCTTTCAGCTGTAAAAGATTGAAAGTTCCCTCAAAATTGTGGAGTGTATGTGAGTTTACAGTTAAAATTTAATTTTTGTTGATCTTTGTTCTTCCCTTTTTTTTTAGTCTGAAAAGTATCCTGTAATTAGATTCAGTTTTACAACAGTGCTATTAGTGTAAACTGCAGCAATTTTGTATTACAATTCATAGCCAGATATTAGAAGAACAAATACAAACCACAGTGAAACCCCTACTGTGTTGTAAACACAATCAATTCCAGACTGCCAGAATGCAAAACCCTCAAATTAATAACAAAAAAAATCTAATGGCAGAGAGTATTAAGCAGTGTAAAGAGCTAAATAAAAGTCAATTTCATACCTATAATACTTACTTAAAAATACCTGCATATACAGACTAAGTCAAATCTACATGCTCAGCTTCAAAAGCCAACCAAGCCAAGTACAGGAAAAGCCTTACTGGTTGTGAATGCTAATGTTGTTTAAAGAAACTTGCTAAATGTTGGAAAACTGTTTCATGGTTACCTCAGAACAGCAGAACAACAGGAAAATAATGAAGTACTCACTTTTAATCTCTGTAGAGTGACGTTAAGTGTGCTACTAATACAGAAAGTGTTGGTACAGAAAGTTAATACAGAAAATATTACTTTGAAACAGTATAAACCCTACTATAAAAATATACACATATTTGTGTATATTGTTTAGCTATACAGAATAGATAAACAATTTTTTAGGTTTAAGCTTCTAATTGGTGTTTAAATTGCCCATTGCATACTGCTGTGAGCTGTTTTTGCCTTGATCAGATAAAATACTTTGAAATTCTGGGTCAGCAGTTGGTACTGTTGTTTCAAAATCCTCTAAAACTACTCCTTTTGTAAGCAAAATACTGTTGGGAGCTTAAGGTTAGAAACGGGATTTGCAATTTTATTGCAGTGGCTGCAAGCAGAGGTTGTGCTCACCTGGGCTGTAGCTGTTAACTCTCAGGTAACTGAATGTGGTGTGATGTGTTATTTTTTGAATAAATACAATTTTAGTAAAGGAGAAATTTAATTTTTCACTGGTGTGGATTTGTTGGTTGTGCTGGTAAGGAGGTAAAACCTGTGTCTGGGGATCCAGGCTTGTGTGACACTGCTGTTTGTTTGAAGCTCCAATCCCAATCCTTGCTGGGTTAGAGAATTTTTCCCATACATCACAGGTAGGCATTTTGTACATCCTCCAGAAAAAAAAGTCTAAACCAATCCAGCTTCCCCATCTTTATTAGAAGGGGATCCAGTGCCTGGTTTAGATTGCATTTACCAGATAGTGCAGTGGTTTCTTCAGAGCTGCTCTCATCATCCGGAGAAGCAATTCCCGAGCAGCTTTGTCACCATCAGTGTTTGCTTTCATTGTTTTAATCCTTCAAAGGGCCCTTGTGAGTAAGCCGTGACCCCGGATCCCTGAGCACACAGCGGGGGCTATTTCGGGCATTGGATTCCCGAGCGGCTCCCGGTGCTGGCTCTGAGCAGGAGGCCGGGTTGGCGCTGCCTCTTACCCTGCCCAGCTCCGGGCTGTGTGAGTACGGCTGAGGAAGAGCAGCAGGGACCCACTCCTCCAGCACGGCCTGGGCACAGGGCTGCCAGTCTGGGGCAGTTAGCCGGGGCCTTTGGAATGTTTCACTGGCTCTGTATTTAGCCATTGGATGTATATTGCTGCTGGTTCAAATTTAATTTCAAGGGGTTTAGTTTGTAATAACTCTTCAACTTTTTGGTTTTGTTGTTTTATCTTGATGTTTTTGGCACATGGGAAGGTGGAGCTGGGCTCCACTCTGTAATGCCCTGGCCTGCTCTGTAGGTTTAGGGGAAGGTTGATTCCCTCTGGGCACTGAGTGGGAGAAACAACAAAATTCTCAGGAGGATCGATTTAAACTTTTACTTGCAAACTTCAGAACATTAAGGTAGAATAAGGTACTTGGCAAATTTTAAAACAACATCCAGACAAAGTAAGGCACTTCACAAACTTTAATTTATCCAAACACCACAAGGCACTTAACATGGCATTGGCTGGAATTTTTTAGTTTTTACAATGTATTTTGAGAAGAAAAACTTAAGAAAGAGAAACGTATGTAGTCACCCCTCCTGCGATCCAGCATGGTCTCAGCTCCATGTCAGCCTAGGGCAGCGGGATGGCCCCTCGGCACACGCGTCACTGGGCTTTTCCCTGCTCGGCTCGCAGGGGCCTCCCCAGGCACGGCGATGCTTTACTGTGCCCCGGGCCCACGCGGTCGCACGGCGCCGTTTCGGGGCTCCCAGTCTGCCCTGGGTCCCTCCGACATTTCCGGTCCCCCCTACCATGTCGGTTTGGAGCAGAGGCTGACCAAGGCTCAGGGGGTTGGGGAGTGGAGCAGTGGCTGTCCCACCTAAGCAGAGCTTGCCCTGCCCCTCCTCTTCCTACCTGGCTGTTCTGAGCCAGTCAGTCATTCTGGAAGTGTCCTGCCCACATCCGTGGTGGGGTTCCCACAAGCCCATTTCTGGAGAACTTGTGTGCAGAAAAGCCATTGCATGTCAGAGCAGGAAGTATCAGACTCATCAATTTTAGGTCAAAATTCCATGTAGGCTTACATTGCACCAAACTCGATTATACAACTTTGCATGTTTTACACAGTGTTACATACTTCAGCTAACCAGACTATATCTTTTTTGTCCTTAAATTTCTTGATTAAAAATGTTTCTTGTTGTTCACGGTCCCTGCCATAGCAAGTGTACCCAGTTGTGATGTTCCGGGGAAAGGTTCCAGTTTTTTCAAAACTGTTTCAAACTTGTTTTGAAAATAAAATTACAAGTAGTGAATGAAACTGTAGGTAAAAGTGTTTCACCTTTATTTCAGTATTCTGTATGTGTTTTCACTTGTTCCACACCTTAGAGCTAATCAATAGTCAGGCCAAAGGCTTTGCAGGTCTGTTGAGTAGCTGAGTACAGGGCAGGAGGGACTGAATTGCCCTCAGCAATGACCTTGCCATGGTGAGAATGCTGTGCTTGTCTGCCCTGACTCTGGCCTGGGCTTTCCTCTTCCTCAGCCCATGCTCACCTTGGCTGGAGTTCTCGAGGAGCTGCTGCCATCCAGCTCTTTCCAAAGTCAGCTCCTGACCATGTAGCATGTCCCAAGTGAATTGTTTGGGTGGCTTTTAAGGCAGAGCTTTGATTTGTGTACTGTCACAACCCAACCCCGCAGGTCGTCCACTCGGCCAGAGGTGGCGAGCATCGAGCCGCTGGGGCAGGATGGCTGCCGCTGCTCACAGAGGGCTCTGGTCCAGGCACGCTCCTCGCAGCCCACGCGCCTCACCACCATCATCTCTGCAGAGGATACACGTGAGTTTGGGCTTGGCTGAGCAAACCTCTGCTTCTGATGGGTGTCCTGGTGTTCTCTGGAAACAAAGCAGAGACTTAGTAGTCCACAGACAAATTTCTGTTCCTATGCAGTCATTTTAGACTTCCCATGGGTGTGGGTTTTAACTTCTGTTTGCCTCAGATAAGTGTTAATGATTTTAATCATACATCCAGGAAAAAAAGTAATTCTTAAAAAAACCCAAAAACCTAAAAGTCCACAAATAGACAGTGTGACTGAATTATAAAAAAGTATTAACTAAAAAATTACTAATGCAAATTCAGATGTTTTGCATTTGAAGAAGCTAGAAGTTGCCTTTGTGTCTGTTTTACAATATATCTGGTTAGTTTTTATAGTGCCAGAGAGGCAAAACCAGATGGTCAATTAAATGCCTTGCAGTCACTAACAGAAGGAGTTTATGGGGGTTTATTGTAAGAGTCATTAATTTCTCTGGGACATGAAACAGGTCTGAGAGTGGCACTGTAGCAACTCTGCATAAACACTCAGAGACAACACCTGTAACTGTCAGTGTAGATGGAAATGAGAGTTTCTGCAGATCTGTTCTGAAGTTCAGTGAGGAAGGGAACTGTTTTTCTTGCTTTCTGAGGCACCATTTGGCGAAGAGTTTCTTCATCGAGGTCATAACCAAGTTTCAGTTCCTTCAGTGTCTTGCATCACTGGCTAAATTTGAGGTGCATCATTGTTGCTGCTTTTGATGGGCACATCCAGTATTGTGACTTCTTGTGCTCTTTTCTGATGTCTCCTTCAAGTGACTGGACAAGTGCTTCGCTGTGATGCTATTGTTGATTTAATTCATGGCATTCAAGTTGTGTCCACAACGAGAGAGCTCTATCTTGAGGATTCTCCACTGGAGCTCAAAATTCACGCTTTGGATTCAGAAGGTAAGAGATTTGCTTGTAGGAGCTTAAATATATATTGAAAGTTCTAACTGTGTGATACATGCACTGGTTTTATTTGTGACACAGTTGATTGTTTGAAACCAAATGGAGAATTTCAAAAGAGTTCTCTGGATAATACATTGTGAAGTTGTCTGTTCTTTTTTTCTTTTGAGCTGAGGTGGTCTAAAGAATTTTGCAAAAGGACATTTTTTTGTGAGACCAGTCAGGTATCACCAACAGCAAGTTCGGAGATGATGTTGGAGACCAATCACCTGTCTGTTAATAATTAGACAAACATTCACTTTTGAGAGGCACCATTTAGGCTCTAACGAGTCAGTGCCTTTGGACTGATTGCATCATTATTTAATAGGAGCAGAAAACTTCTGCTTTTTGTACTGTGTGTAGCATCAGAAAAAGAACCATGATCTTGTGAGAATTCTGTGCTTTCGACAACCAGCTTTTGTGCACACATAACACACTAAGCAGGGATTTTTTAGGACAACTGCTGCAAGGAAATAATATGTCAAGCAGCTATAAAAGGTTACTTGTTTTAGGTACTCACTAAGCCCATCCTGCCTGTGTTTGTAAACCATGAATGCCAGGTGAAGTATGGTGTTACGTTAATAATGAAAAGTAAATTTGTTTTTATCCTGTGTGTGGTGCTGGATTCTTGGCTTGATGTTTGTGCAAACTCAAGGGTGCTGCATGGGCAGTTTGCCTTGGAAGTCCCCCAGGCCAGAGTGAACAGGAGCCGTGGTTCAAAATCCACAAGGAGCGTTTCGTTGGCAGGAATGAAACAAGATGTTGGTTAGAGGCTCTAAACTTCCTAATCTGGATTTAGGGGCTCATGATACATTCAAAAGCTTTGAAAATCAGTTCCTTTTGACCCAAATAGCCTTGGGATCCTTCCTGGGGAGACCTTTGGATGCATTGGACTCTCAGTGGACTTTCTGGGCACTCTTTAAAATAATATATATTCAAGAGCAGTGACAAGTTTATTGAAAGACATAATTGTTCAGGAAAAATGAGACACCTGAATAAGGCACTTTTGAGTGCCTTTTTTGATATTCAGAAGGTGAAAAAATCAATGTAATTATCCAGCTCAGTGAATATTGGCAGAAAATGTGCTTAGATTTGCTGCAGACTTGCACCAAGAACAGGTGTCAAGGCTGTTCTGCAGCCTGTGTGAGAGGGAGAGTGGGTGCTATGGATGAGCCTTGTGTAGATCTGTGGTGCAGGGACACAGATTGTCCCCTGCTTTGTAAAGTTATTAATTGGGCCCTAGGGCTGTACCAAAGACCATTTGTTTAGGGCTTATGACAATTACTGCATCTTCTATTGCAGATTATTGCAACTGGAATGGCTCAGACCATTCATTAATATTAATGGTTCTACTCCTGTGTGTTTCGATATATCTTCAGGAATAGTTGCTTTCTTGTTCTTTTATGTATATGTACACTCTTACATATATTCCAGTTATTTTTTCTTATGCTGTACTTTTTTATCACATTAACACAGATTGGTTTTGTACATATTTTTAATAATTCACTAGAAATACAAACTCGATCCTCAAATACTACTTTTCAAAGATTACTAAAGCAAGAGACAAAGGTGATCATGGAGCACTTTGGCCAAATTATGTATAGAATATAGAGGGGAGAAAAGTCATATTGTTTTCTTTTATCTGCTGAACACTTGCTCAGGTTACTTTCTTACGACTTAACTAGAGCTGAGTTAAAAGAAAGACTTAAAATTGTGCATTTTCATTTCTTTGGCTAAGAGTGTAAAGGTAAAATGTGCATCATTAAAGAAAGACTTAAATGCATATTAAATCATTGGGTCTCAGTTTTAATTATAATGCCTTACGTGTTTGGAGTTTTGTGTGTACATTCCTATCTAGGATTTGGAACTATCTGCAGCAAGCTGTGTAGAAATGGGAGAAATAACATAGGCTGTGCATTGTGTTGACTTGCATGAAATATTTTTGTGGCTTAAAAATATCATCACCTTTAAGCATAAGAATTCAATAATAGTTTTGCATTGATTCTTTATTAATGCAGGTTTAAATGTCAAAGCGAGTAACACAAGTTAAAATATACTTTAAGATACTGGGATTTCTGTTCCATATTTGTTTGTGCCAGTGGACACTGCAATTCAGAACAAGACTCATTTTAAAGATTGAAAGATTCTTCAGATTAGCAGCTCATTACACCTTAATGAAATCATGGCAAATCTTTCTTTTCAGCCTGTTTATTACTTCCTGTTTCTTTTTAAAATTTACACTTTTTCATATTCTCGATGTTCAGAGTTCATAGAAAGGAAGTGCTCAGTTCGAGTCATTTGAATAAAGATTTACTGCTGTTGTGGACAAATCATGGTTGTGCTCAAACCCAAAATGATGTGTATGGGAAGTGCAGTTCATTGGTGCTGTGAACTAAAGTCACACAAATGGCATCTCAGATAGGCATGTTTCAAAATGAAAGGTTGTTTAGCAGTGTTTTGTCATGTCTTGCTCAGATCCAAGAAATAGTAAGGTGTTTGTGGTCAAAAGGGAGAAGGAGATAGTGCGTGCTGAGGAGATCTTGGGGGCTGACAAGTGGAGGAGAGGTGGGGACAGCTGCACCCATCTCACGGGCTCTGTGGAAAACACCGTGGAATGAAAAGACAGAAAAGCAAGCTGGATGGTGGTTTTTGACTAAATACCAATTGTTCTTCTTGTAGGGATAAGAAAGAGAAACTTCCTAGAGAAATAAGTTATGATTTATGTTCCAGGAAGACACTATGCTTATTCTCTATTTCTGTTTTAATCCGGTTGTTTAATTTGCAGGAAACACTTTCAGCACCTTGGCAGGGTTGGTTTTTGATTGGACCGTAGTGAAGGACCCAGAGGCCGATGGCTTCTCAGACTCCCACAATGCACTACGGTAAGGTCATTTCATTGGGTCTCTAAAGTGTCATGTCTGTTCAGTTGGATGTGTCAAAATATTTCCCCACATCTAGGCAGTTCACTGAACTGATGCTTAAAATAATAATGCTTAAGGGTCAGTTGTTTCAAATTGGGTTTTTTTAAGTGTCTACCCACTTGACAGCCTGGGTACTTTCTTCTCAGTTTAGTTTAATTGGTAGTGTTAATGGGCAGTTCTGGTAGCTCTAATGCAATAATTAGAAATAAATAGATGCAGTTGTTGATCTTGCTGAAACATTTCATGCAAAAGGAAGATTTATCAGTAAGACTGGTATCTTAGGATTTCAGCAGAGTTTTATTTTTAGCTTTTTTCGTAAGGAAAAAAGTCCCCTTCCATTTCAGAAAGGAACTTTCTGAACTTGAAGAATTTCAGGTGTCAGTGGACACTTAGTTCTGGGGTTGAAATAGTTTTGGAAGTAGCTAACCTTTAAATTGGCATGAGCCAAGTACCTGCCTGTGAGCCAGATACAGCTTGTAGGGCCTGGTGAAATAATTGAATTAAAGATATTCAATATATTGTCTTTCAGACACAGCAGTGAGTGCAAAGCACTTGCTTAAAACATAAGTCCTGGGTTCATCATCTGTATTGACTCACAGACTTAAGTGAACGGGAGTTTAGAAGTGCTGTGTTTTGTGGAAAATTCTATCCAAAGATCTTGGAAGTGCTTTTCAACTCGCTCACGTGATTGTGTTTTTCAGCATTTTGGATAATAAGGAAATATTTCCTCCGTTTAATGGAGGTGGGGTTCATGCCCAAAAGTCAGAAAGCTCACCTGTGACAGGGATAAAAGTCAGACTCTTATGATTATTTTTTTAAAGTTTGTTTTCCTTCCTATATTTGACCCTAGACCATCTTTGGCCTGTGTTTTGATGATGGTGTACTTTCAATTATTATTTTATTATGCATGCGCCCAGTGTATTTT
This sequence comes from Dasyornis broadbenti, assembly GCA_013397935.1. Lineage (NCBI taxonomy): Eukaryota > Metazoa > Chordata > Aves > Passeriformes > Dasyornithidae > Dasyornis > Dasyornis broadbenti. The sequence goes on from VZRN01000005.1 coordinate 32,782, forward strand.
TACAGTGGTGACTTCATTGTTCTGTTCCCCAATGGCTTCAAATGGAAATTTGAGTTTCCACCTTAACCAAGCTAACCAGAATTGAAAGCTGCTTATCAATGGCTTAGTGGGATATTTTTCAATTTGAACTCCAAGAGTTCCATGATTGCACTGTCACTATTTGGCGTCAGCACACCAGGATCCTGTTACTTAGCAGCAATATGTTAGTATTCATTGTCTTTTATGTCATGGTAAATCTTGGCTTTGCTCAGAATGAATGTTGGTAGAAAAAATGTGTCCCTCGTATAAATGATGTACCAGTGATGACCAGTGATTGACCAGTCTGCAAACACAGAAAACATGGGTTTTTCTCACAAGACAGTTTACAGACATTTATTGAGTACAACTTCAGCAAAAAATTCCCATACATGAAATGGATTCAAACTCGCAGCAGAGGCTTAAGTTTGACCAGAAAACAAGTTCTGTAGGTAAATCGAGAGGCATAAAATAATCTAGGAAATGATAACGTGCCTGTAAAGGACGTAGCTTTGTTCATATGATGATTCCCTGCTGGGAAACCAGTTCTCCTACAGAGCAGAAAGGTTAACAGCCAGCTTCCATCCTCAAACCTAGATTCCAGATACACTGCAAGTAGAGTGGTGGGAGCAAACAAGACTTTGCTACTGGATAAACACAAACTCTGATTTTTGCAGCCTTAGAGAAACAAGTCCCCAGCATTAGGTGGGGAAAGCCTGTTAAGCCCATTATACACCTGAAACTGCAGGTATGAGTGAGAGCCAGAATGAATGGCTTAGTGGGATGGATATGCAATTCCTAATCCATATGGAGCTTTTTCTTTGAGTATAAGTATTTGTTGATATGATTTTAACCAAACTAATATTGATATATGCTCTAGTGTTAGCACAACTGTGATAACATAAAAATGTTCTAATGGTGGTTCAGCTTTGCAAAATAAATTATAAATTGTCATAAATATGTTAATATCCATAGCTGTTCTCCATATGGCTTTACTGATTCTGCTGTGAACATGCACATAAAGCCAAGCAGATGATGTGCATACAGAAGGTGGCACCCTGTAAAACATTCTCCTCTTTCCTTTTCCTGTCATCTACCCATTCACGGCCAATTCCTTCCCTCTCTATTGTCACTTTTCATTGAAATTTATAAGTTACTACAAGTGTTGTGCTTGTAGATTATTTTCATAGTCATTTATTAAATGCATCCTGGCTTTTTGAGACAGGGGTCAAAGTTACTTTCCAGGTTTGTTGGGGTGTTGCTTTCATAAACATAAGCATTGGGTCTTGCACATCAGTTGTTCTAAAATATAGAGAATTTTTGCAGTCTCGCCTACTGTACAAACTGGAGGGGTCATTGTAGACAACATGTGCAGTCTTCTGATAGCTAACAAGGAGGCTTCAAACAAACTTATCTGTCACAGAAATTAGCTGCAGATACCTCGAAGAATGAGTAAAATTTGGATATCTGGGCCCAGGCAAACATCTTAAATTGGCTTAAAAATGGAAGTGGTTGGGAATAGATGCTGGTGGTGTTTCTCTGTGGATTTGCAAAGGTTAGTTTACAATTTTCTGTGCACTTTTTGATTCGCTTTTCAGTATACTCAAATTCTTAGAATCCACTTACATCCCACCTTCGTATATATTGGAGATGGAAAAAGTTGCCAAGCAAGGAGATACCATTCTGGTGTCTGGAATGAAAACAGGGAGTTCTAAATTAAAAGCAAGACTACAGGAAAGCATCTATAAGGTAAGAAACTTGAATTCATCCTTAGTTTTTTTTAATATTCAATCTTACAGCCTGCTGTTTCAGGAGTGCTGTGTGTTTGCATTGTGGATGTCGGTGCAGCACCTATGTTGTACTGGGTTGACTCTGTAGCTCATATCACAAGAAATGACACCGTGGGAGGGCTGGAGTTTGGTGCAGTGACCCAGGCCAGGACAGGGCATGTGCCAGAGATAATTTCTAAACTTCTGACAGAAGGCCCTGTGGCAGAGGAATGGACTCCCAGTGCTTTTGTACAGTTTAAATTTTCCTGTAACTCATACTGTACATATAACTAGAATCATTGCATTGGCCCTTTAGACCTTTTAAAAAAGAACCAACTAGAACAGTTCTTTTTTTTTTTTCAATAAATAAATACCTAGAACAAGGTTTGCTCTGTTGGAAATATTTTTATTTCCTGTTGTTCTTGAAAGGAGTGTCATATGCATACTTTGTCAGATTCAGCTCTACCCTAATGAGGTTCTGGTTTCCAAGGAAGGGCTTTGAGATCAGAATGTCAGAGCTGCCAGGGTGTTCAGCTCCACTGCTGGGTGGTCTTCCCAGCTGCTGTGGAGGTCTGGGATGGTTCTGTCTTTGTAACTTGGGCTCACTGGGATTTATGTTTCACTCTGCAAACAGAGTTGTTTTTTCTCTTAATAGAATTTACAAACACCTGTGAGAGTTTTTATTATATTTGATTTATCATTGTGCTGGTATCGGCTTGATAACACCTTAAAAAACTCCCTCTATAAAATGGGGGTTTTCTGAAGTTCATCTCATCTCTGCAGTCTGATTTTGCAGATTTGTGTTATTATATTTTGTACTGCATATTTCTGCTTAAAGCAGAATGGCCTTGGGCTATCTGAGCCTTAGCTTTAAAAAGTGTTCCACTAAAATATTAGCTACAAGTATGTAACACTGGTGAGATGCCACAAGTAGTAGTGGATGTTAAGAATTGTATTTTTTTTACAAAATCTAGTTCAGTTCTGCCTAATTGTACTGAATACATGTACATACTCTACATTCTATCAGTCTGACTTTTTCCTTTTTGAATGCTTGTAGCTTGGTTAGTTTTCTGGTTTAATATTTGTTTTTCTCAATTAGTTTTGAGTGGATACTGTGAGAGAAATTGAAATAATACTGTTCTGTTTGCAATTTTTTTCTGGTTAATAGTTCCTTTCAATCTTTCACTGCTGCTGGACTGCATATTTTCAATGAACATCCCTCAAACAACTGTAAGAGAGTTCATACAATTACTTGTTGTATTCCTGATTTAATAGACCAGTGAGTTGGATGCAGATTCCTCAGTGAAGTTATAATGGAGATGCAGTCTGGAGGTGCCATGTTTTACAGTGGGTGGGAAGATGGATTTCTGAATATCTGAATGACAGTGCAAACATCTTTCTCAAGTTTTTCTGTATTTTCCAAAATGATCTTCATACAGACGTGGTTTTTTTCTTCTTTCTTGAAAATCTCTGTACCATTCACTGTCCCTTGCTCTGTTGTGACAAAATTCGAGATGAAAATAAATAACCAACAGCAGCAAGTAATGTTTTTCACTTCTAGATTCTAAGTTCCTGCTGCATGGTCTGTTTCAAACAAATGAGCTGCTTTAAATGTGGTTACTTTCCCTATTTTTTCTGCTCTATCAACAGGATGTACACCCTGCAGAAGTCAGATTGCTTATTTTGGAAAACATCCTTTTAGATCCAGTATATGACATTTATCTTCTGGTAGGAACATCAATTCAGTACAGAGTTCAGAAACAGAGGCAAGGGAAGATCACAGGTTTGTTCTGTTCTCTTTTATTTTTGTTTTTAATTCTTTGTGTGAATTTCTAACTGCTGAGAAATTTTAAATTGTGTTTAAACTACTTTGTTAATATTTAATACTGTTTTCCCAAGGCATACAATGATACAGCTCTTTAGTTCTTTCAGTCAAAAAAAATTGTGACTGTTAAGAATATATTCTTGCAGATTTGTCAACGATGGAAAGACAAGGGTAACTTAAAATAGGAGCTAACACTGTCATTTTAGATGTTCACAGTCACTAAGGAACTGACTGACTTCCTTACTTAAATTTAGATTTGTAACTTTTCTAACAGAAAATGTTTTATTGACAAATGGATTTGCTCCACAAAGTGAAGCCTTTATAAATGTGGGTTAGCTGGCTTTATGCCCATTTAAAAGTGCAGTGCCTTGAGTTTTCTCACCTCCCTTCCTTTTTTCCTTTTTTCCCTTTTGTCTTTTTTTTTTTTTTCATTTGAAGCTGGAAATCAGTTGGATGTTAGGCCTAAATAATGACATAATATTAGCTGGGAATTGCAGTTTCAAAGACATTAGAGTTTACCAAGAAGCTCATTTTTTGTATGTGTGTTGAAATGATGACAGAAGTGCTGTTTTTACAAGACGTTAACAGTACTGATTCAATATGTACACTAGGCATCAATAAAAAATAATCAGCAATAATTAGCAGCAGCCAAACACTGCCACACCTGCTTTTATTGTTTCATACATTGTCTTGTTTTACCTATAGAAATAGCGATGCCATCAGATCAGTATGAGCTGCAGCTCCAGAACAACATCCTTGATCCCAAGGGAGATCCGTCCCGGCCAGTTGCCAAGCTGGACCAGGCAACATCCATTGTAACTGCATTGCAACATGGGCAAACCAACCTCGTCCTGGTGCACAAGAGTATCCTTCCTAGGGAATGCTTTTCCTGCCACGACTTGGTGGCAGCAGATAAGCTTTCCATCCTTTGCAACACAAAAAGATAAAGTAATCCTCAGTTGTACCAAGAGTTTGGAAATCAGGAGCACTGGTGGAGCCATACCTTGGAAGGTTTTAATGAATTAGGCTGGCAAAAGATCGCTTAAATCACATCTGTTCGTCTCAGTCACTTGAGAAATGTGATGAGGCTTTATTTGATTTTATTATTCTAATCATTATATTCTCTAGTGAAATCTTTCCAAAGTGCTCACTGTCTTGCAGGAAGTAGGGATGATGTTTATTTGCAGTGTACTATTAGCTTTAAAATAGCCAAGGAGTCCTAAGAAAATGCTGATCTTGACTTGACTTGTACTAAACTTGTCTGTTCCTTTACTGGCAGCTCAGATATCCGCATGCAGGGGGTGTCCAGGCTGCCCAACAGCACTGTTTATGTGGTACATCCTGCATATTTGGGTTGGTATTGCTGCAATCTTCCTGATTGCTTAATGCAATTTCTTGCCTTGTTTCTGTGATTTTCATAGTGTATAGCCACGCTTCTGTTTCTTGTGTTAGTTTTCACAGAAAAGTAGTTTTATTCATAAAAGTAGCTCAATGTGAAATAGGTTTTATGTATTTTCCTTTATCTCTGTAGTCAGCAGTTTAAAATAATGAATGTTCATCTGCAGAGTGTGGGCACCAGAAGCAAAATGCTTTTCTTCATTACGTAAAGAGGCTGTTGGTTTGTGTTGTTCAATATTTCCTGTTTTGCAGGATTTACAGTTCATCCAGGTGACAGATGGGTCCTGGAAACGGGCAGACTTTATGAAATTACAATTGACGTGTATGATAAATCAAGCAATAAGGTGTATTTATCTGATGTAAGTTGAAATGTTTATATACTTTTCAGTGACTATCTCCTAAATCCTGACTTGCTTTGAAATTATTTGAGTGGTTTCTTATTTACATGGAGACAGCATGTTGTTTCTTGCCTTTTCCTTTCTTCCTTTTGTTTTGTTGTTGTTACTTTTTAAAAATAAAGCACTCTGGGTGATTCATGGGAAATTTTTGGAGTCTTAAGTGCTGTAGGAAAAAATGGGAGGAGTTGGAGAATGCCCTTCAGGTTGGATGGGGCTTGGAGCAACCTGAAATCATCCACTCCCACCCCCTGCCATGGGCAGGGATATCTTCCACTATCCCAGGCTGCTCCAAGCCCCATCCAACCTGGCCTTGGACATTTGCAGGGATGGGGCAGCCACAGCTTCTCTGGTAACCTGTGGCAGGGCCTCACTGCCCTCACCGGTAAGTTCTATATACTAGATACCAAATGTACACAGTTCTTGAAAAACTGTAAAGAAAACTAAATAGTTTATTTGCAACAAGAAAAATTTTATTAAATTATTGCTTTTCAGAATATTGGCGATACGGGAATGCTGATTTATTTTCTCATAATTGCATTTTGGGATACAGGTTTGAGTTAGAGCTAGATCTCAGCAGTTTGCTGTTGAGGCAGTATATTTACATGTTCTTTTGTGTTTAAGAAGGACAAAATTAAGAAATCGGTGTAAAATATGAACTATTTAGTGGTATAAATATTGGTACTTTCATGTTAAATTACATGTTGCTGATAATTTAAAAAAGAACTTTCTGTGGAGTTAATGCTGTGTCTAAAGGTAAAATTTTATTGAAAGACAGATTTTTCATAGGGAAAATTCTAATCGGTTTCAGCAACGTGTCTTTGAACTATGTTATTAAATAATAGTTTACTCATTGATTTGTCGTTGTATGTTCATGGCTTTCTGTCCAGTATTAATATCAGTTACCTGGGGCAATTTCTATTTCGTTTTCTGGTTTCAGAACATCAGAATTACTACAGAGCTGTCCAAAGAGTACTTTGAGGTGCTGCAGTCATCTCTGAATGGATCCTATCACTATGTAAAGGCAGTAAAGGCGGGTCAGACCACGATTGATGCTGCACTGACATCAGTAGTTGATCAGGTGTGTCTTTGTGAAAACTCTTCTGCTTCACTGGTAGGCCTAAAAGTAATTGAGCTGTGCAGTACTGACTTCATAGCAAAAGGAAACCTAAGAATTACATGGGTCTGAGCTGTCTTTGTTTGAACAGATTAAGAACCGAATTCTAAAATCCTTTCTTCATGAAAACTGTCAATTGAGTCAACAGAGGATTTGCTTAAATAAAGACTGTGGGATTTTGCTCCCGAGCATGTGGCAAACTCCTGTTAAAGCAGTGGTGCACAGCACTGATTTCTTTTCTCATGGCAGATCCTTGTGCTTGGCAAGGGGCCTCTCACAGGCTGAGGGAATTTTACACTTTATTGTGGTAGGATCATCACTCTCATACCCTGGCCTTGTTCTGCAGTCAGTTACATTGGGGAAGTTTGCTATCAATTGGTAAGTGACCTTAAACGCTGGAATGACAATCTGCCAAATGTATCAGCCTGCACATCTCTCCAAATTAATATTCATTAACTTTCTGCTGGTTGAGCAGGCTGCTGAATGTGTGGCTAACTAGGGCACGCAGTATGCAAGTGAGTTGCTTTTGCTTGAAACTTCAACACTTCAACCCATTTGCTGTGAAATCATTTTAGTGATTCCTTGAGTATGATTTAGGAGATCCTTGAATGTGATAAGCTGTGGTCATTCTCTGTGTCAGAGAAATTTTCTTCAGTAGAAAGGGATCAACTGAGAGCTGTTTTCCTTCAGAACTTCAGTGACAGTGTGTTGTGCCAGAGGGTTGTGGCAATGCAGTGACAGCAGGTCTGTAAAGGCCAGTGTTTGGGAGGGTTGAGGAATGGGTCTTTCAGGCTGAATTTTCTACTCCTCTGCTACAGAGTGAGATGAGCGAAGAGTAAATGCAGGTGTCAGGTCTCTAGATGAGGTCTCAAAAAAGAGGTAGTGAAAGAGTGTATTTTTTCTTGCTGTTTGCCTTTTAAATTAATGTGGGCTCCTGTATCTACACAGCAATACCATTCATTTAATACGTACCACACCTTGCTGCCAGGAGCGGACTGCTCACAAGTAACTCTCTTCATAAGTGATCCTAAATAGTTTTCCTTCCTATCTGAGATATTCAAGGACTTGTCTATACATAAGGACTAAAGATTAATCTGGGAAGCACTGTGATGCTATTTGTAACACAGTGCTCTTGCATTTTGCAGGATGGAGGTGTTCATACCTTACCAGTTCCAGTGCAAAACCAGCAGGATGTGGAAATCTACGTTCCCATAGTTCTTTCACCCAGCATTTTGATGTTTCCTTGGCAGCCAAAAGCAGGAGTCTACCAGGACACCATCCAGGTATGCCAAAGAAGTATCCAGCTGCAGGGAGTATCGCTGAGGGCAAGCACAGTGGCATTCACAATGTAGTTTGGAGGAACTTCATGGGATGTTAGTTACAGGAATTAATATGTAGTTTAAAAAAAACACCAAGAAACCAACAAGCACAGGAACAGGTTGCGTGGGACAGTGGTGGAATCACTATCCCTGGAAATGCTGAGGAAACATGGGGATGTGGCGCTTGAGGACATGGTTTCATGGTGGACTTGTTGATCTCAGAGGTCTTTTCCAGCCTTACTGTTTCAGTGATTCCATGAAGAGAATCAACGTCATAGGGATTAACCTGCAATCTCCAGTGTAAATCTAAAGGTAACTCCATTGAGTTGAGCATTGCATCTCTACTTGTCTGTTCTTTGGGATTAGTTTGGTTTACTTCATGCTATTCCTGACCACATCAGCAGAGTGTGGTAAAAATTCTTAGCACAAATCTGCATTTTCAGTACTTCATCATAATTCTGCTGGAGTTTTCCCAGTAAGGGAAAAATGTGGTTTTGTTTCCTACCTCTTTCACAGTTCTATTCTTACCTCACCTTGTCTTGCATATATAATGAAGTATCTCACTAGAGAACTTTCCTCATGATTCTTACTTTACTGTGATTTTTTTCAATAAAAGCATAGAAACCTTTTTCTCCCAACATTTAAATTTTGCTGAAACTGAGACCTGTCTTCCAGTCTCTCCATTCCACACTACCAGTGGTTGTTGTCAACGGCACACACACACAGCTCAGCTGTTGTTTCTGCCTGTACATCAGTGTTTGCCTCCCACTCCATAGCTTCAGTCAGGCTGTTTCAAATGGGTGAATAGACATTTTCTGAAAATAAGTTGAAAGGGATTTTTGGATCTAGCCAAATTCTGTTTATAGCTAAAGTAACTCTCTCCAGATGGTATCAGAATGCCTGGCAGGTTTTACTTTGTCAGCTGTCTGGTTTGTTGGGGGTTGCTTTGTTCATATTTGTGCTAATGAGATGGTTTCTGTTGCTTTCCTTCAGTCCATGCACAGGATGGGTGCAGTGCCAGCTGTGTGAAGTTAAGCACACGGAGATTTCTGTTTTCTGGGAAGGGTATCACCGTCACAGGTAGCAGAGTGTGAAGCTCTCCTGAAAGGCTGTGGGTGGTGATCAGGCTGCAGGGGAAGCTGGTTCACCCTTCCTCTCCTCAGAGCAGCCTGACTGCAAGAGAGAGAAAATGGAGTGAGGTGTCTGGGGTGTATGGCAAGGAGATAGGACTTCATACAATTACTAAGAATTGAGTATTTCTGTTTTATGTTGCCTGGTCATCTTCCTGTTTTAACTAAAATACCTTTACAAATGTGCTGAACTCTTGCATTCTTTTAGCTTTTCTCACTGCATTCCATGCATCTCCTGTCACACACCACTACCTATTTATTCATTTGTCCATGTCCTTCTGTAATCAGGTTGTGCACGTGCTCAAAGGAAGGAAGAAGGGAAATGACCCTCTTTATTTTCTTCTTATTCTCTTTTCCTGGTAAAAATTACTAGCTAAGCTCCTGCATAATTTAGATTTGTTTGTTTTCCACACTGTCCTTCTAGACAAGATTTATCACTTTGTTAATTTTTAATTATGAAACAGGTTAAAGGAAATGCTGAGGAAGTTAAAGAAATCAAAACAATATATATAAAAAAAATTGCTTCAGTCTTCATCCTTGTTTTACTCTGATGGAACTTTTGACATTTATTTTGGAGTGTGAAAGTCTTCTAATTTTTAAACTCACTTTAAAAATCTTCTCAGTAAACCTTCCTGCACAATATTTGTCCCAGCAGGCTCTTCCTAGAGCTCACAGTGCTGATGTTTAAAACCTATGCATTTGCAGCATTGTAATGAGTCTGGTTCTCCAGTAACTGGGATTGCACATCCTGGAGAACAGTACTGTGCTGGCCCTTTACTTCATACAGTAGGAGCCTGTAGGAGATGCTGCCCTGGTCTGTGGCAGTGCTTGTACAGTGGGTGTGATGATTTGTCTGTTGATGTGGGCCATAATATCAAATAACTGATTCTCACCCCTCTAGAAAAATTCCACTCCCTCAGGGAATGAGCTGATTAGGGCAGCTTGACTGATCTGTTACTGGAGCAGCAAGTTTGTTGAGTGGCTGCAGGTAGACCTGCTGATTTTCAGTGTAAAAATAAAGAAATAATGCCAAGAAGAAAGGAACTTCCCCTGCCCCGCTTTTTCCTTTTTTCCCACTCTTGCCTCCTTCTCTCCCTGCATTCCACCGCCTTTTCTCTCCCCTTTAATCCTTTAACAATTCCTGTTGAAGGAGCTGGTAGGTACAGAGTGCCAACTCTCAGACCCCAGAGCAGCACTCTGGCTGTGAGCAGCAGAGAATCAGTGGGAGTTTCCGGAATATGATCATCCCCGTGCCAGGCCTCATGTGTGCTGGTCTGGGGAGTGCTGTGCTGGCTGTGAGCACAGGCAGTCACTGGCTACTCGATGTCTCCCATCAGGCTTGTGCAGTTGGGGAAGAGATTGGTGTTGGCAGCACTGGTGAGCACAGAGGAGATGTGCATGAAGGAAGCTGAAATTAAAATGAATGAAGGGTAGTAATCTTCTGACCTCTCTCTTATTTCACCTTGCATATTTGAAAGTTCTGAGGTGTTATTTTATTTGTATTTCCCATTCTCAGTGCATTCCTGGTTTTCATGCGAGATGTTCAAAGGCATGATCCAAAGGCAAGATACCTGAAGCCAAGAAATGTGGGAACCATATATTGATTAAATGTTTGAAAGATTTTCCCTCTGTATTCCAGGCTGAGGGTGGAAGTGGCAACTTCAGCTGGTCCTCTTCTAACCAGGCGGTAGCTACAGTGACAGTCAAAGGAGTGATGACAACTGGAAGTGATGCAGGGGTCAGTGTTATTCAGGCAACTGATGTTCGGAATCCGTTGCATTATGGAGAAATGAAGGTAAGAGATCCATTTTTCAGTGATTGCTCTTGAGTATGGCTTTTGGAAGCAGTGAAGGAGCTGAGAATGCCATGGGCATTCCCCTTCCAAAACGTTCCCAGGAGGTTTCCCTACCTGCCCTGTGGCAGGTTAAGTGATTAATTTCAGTTTGTGCTTTAGGGAATCAAACTCTGTGCAGTGCATTAACTTGACTCCCATTTTTGCCCCTTCCTGGTTTCCTTGGCAAGTCTTTTTCCTTGCTGTAAGTTTTAAGATGGAAGGTAATTGACTCCTGGCCTGGCCATGTAAGCAGACAAGCCAAACTAAAAACTCGTTCTGCAAAGTGAGAGGTGGGTATTCTCCCTTGATATAAAAAGGTGACAGTTGTTACCAGGATGTGCAAGGAAATTTCTGTCTGAAGGAGTACCTGAAGTGAGCACAGTGCTGCAGACTGACTCCAGATGCCTAAGCTGGCCAAGAAAAAACAATATTGTAGGAAAATTGGGAGAAAATGGCAATGAGAAAAATGGCTCCCGAGAGGGATTTTGTGGTCTCCCTGCAGACCATCCCCTGTTTTTAGGTCATGGTGATAAGTGTGTGGAGTGAAGCAAATCCAGTAACAGTACATGTAATGGCCCCATAGGGAGGGGTGTGCTGAGGAAGGTGAAAAAGCTGCTCTGGTTAACACTGACAATCCACATTTTAAATATTCTTCTCCAGAATGTTACTGATTTGGAGATACTTCATTCTGTCCTTTGGACACAAATAAATTACCTTAATGAAACTCTCAGTGTGTGCTCTCTCTGTTGGGCTAAGAACACTTGGGTTTGTACTGTGATAGAATATAAACTCCAAGGAAGTACTACTGTGGGGTGTTTATTGGCTGCTGTGAAGTAGCACCACTGGGACCTTTGCAAATGGGAGTCATTTTAATTTCTGCTTGAACTCCGTGCCCGTTGCAAAGAGCTGCACATTGGAGTGGAAACTTGATGGGGCAGAGGGAATTTGCCCCTGCCCTCAGAGAAAACTGAGTGTGCTGAGCACATGTGAGTACAGGGCTCCAGAGGCTGTGTTTGTGTGACTGCATGGCCAGAAACAAAATGGGTTTGTTACTGAGGCTGGCAAACAACCTCCAGCTGCCCAAGGCTTCCCAGAGGTAGTGGGGAGTGTGGAAGTGGATTTAGGAAGCGCAGGGGCAGTGCACCTTCCTTGGGCATTTAGCAGCTGGTGGGGAGCAGGCTGGGTCCATCACATGTCCATACATCAGCCATACAGAGCAACTCCAGGTGGGAAGTATTCCCACATGCAGCACTGCTGGGATTGTACTGCACTCCTCTTGAACCAAAGTCTCTTTTGGACAGAGGTGTTAAAAACGTGTTTGGCCAACACTGCCAAGTCTGTCCCATAATGGAGATGGAGCTGTGAAAACAGATTTTTCTTATTGTATTTTTCTTCCTTTTATTTTTTTTCAGTGTTTTTAGTCTGTGTGTTTTGGGAAATATTTCTGACCAAATTTCACTTCTAACAGCTGCATCTACTAGTGCTGGGTTTTGAGGGAAAAGTTATCTTGGGGTTTTGCTCAGATTATTCATGTCAGTTTTACAAAATTAATTTCAGAAGTACTAAACGTTATGTTTAAAATAACTACTGAAATCCTTAAAATAGTGACACAAATTAAAATCTATTCAGAATTTAGCTTACCCACTTGCTCTGAAATAATTCTCTGAACAACCCAGGTTGCTGCCTTTTAGCAGTGCAGCAGTTACCAACAGGAGACACAGGAACAAAGATTTTTTCAGCTAAAACTTCTTATCCTCAAACATAAGTCAAAGCCTGAAGACGGAAAGAAACCTGTCCATGTGAGCTTTTAGAGCAGTGTATTGCACAATCTGAATAGGTTATTTTTGAATGCTTTTGTTCTTGTGTTAGGAGCTGCTTTCTTTGTGGAATAGCTCTTCAGAGTTCTGTTTACTGACCTCAGTGCAAGTTTTTAGTAGTAGTACTTTTAGGAGTAGTTAATCCACAGAAATTACAGCTTTAACTCTGTATCATATGGTTTGGTACCCTGAAGCCAGTTGAGGAAGATTAAGTAGTTAAGATACTGCAAATAAAGGCTTTGATTATAGTGATTGTTATGTGGTCTGTGGTGGATTCTTTGATGGCAAAAAAAATCAGAATAAGAAACAATACAGTTAGGGCTTGTGTAGCAACGTACCAGTTATAGAATTACAGAAGGGTTCGGGTTGGAAGAGACTTTGAAAGCTCGTCCAGTTCCACTCCCTACCATGGACGGTGACACTTTCACTGTACCAGGGAGCTCCAAGTCCTGTCCAGTCTGGGTGTGGACACTTCAGGGATCCTGGGGCAGCCACAGCTTCTCTAAATACCCTGTGCCATGGCTTCCCCACCCTCTGTGATAGCATGGAAGATTTATTTCTGCCAGTCTTATTTGTGAAAGTAATCACATAGAGATACTTGCTGAAGCAGAAGGTTGTTAGATAGGCAGTAGATATTTATTCACTTCTTTCGGATTTCTACAAATGACTGCGTGGAAATGTTAAGCCCTGGCCCCCTATAAAATGTTTTGCCAACAGAAATGCAAGAAAGAAGGTAAAAAAGCTATTGAGGAAATATTTGGGTCATTAGTTCCTTTAATTTCTACATCCCTGCTGCTGTGAGTAATGGAGGCTGGGGAGCTTTGCTAACCTTGCTGACTGTGTTAGGTCTAGCTCAAATATTTACCCTGTGAAAGTCAAGGTTGGGTGCTTAATCTGTCCCAGCTGGTGATGGTGCCTCCTGGAAATACCACACAACTTAGTCTGCACTTTGAAGTCTACAAAGCAGAAGAGAGAATTACAGGAGTGGCAGTATAAAGAAGACTCACCAAGCTGCTGTGGGCTTGGGCTGGCCTGGGAAAAGAGCACTGAAATACATCTGTCCTTGTTCCTTCCCTCCTTCAGGTGTACGTGAGTGAACCCAGTGGAATGGAGTTCACACCCTGCCAAGTGGAAACACACGTTGGGCAGATCCTGGAGCTGCCGCTGAAGATCAGTGGCCTCACAGGTGTGGAGAGGGGTGAGCTGGTCCCGCTGAGTGACTGCTCACACCTGCAGCTCGTGGAGGAAGTGGAGAACCCCGGCGTATTCAGCCCACTTGAAGGTGCTCTGACCCCCTCCCTGGTTCGAAAGTTAAATTAAGATGTTACCAAGTCACACCTCTCCCTTAAATCACTGTTTCATTCCTCTGCACAGTATCCCCACAGAAGTGCCAGACTTCAGGGAAGGAGGCATCAGAGTAGTTTTATTGTGAGAATATATTTACTTTTTTATGCAGAACTTCCTTTTGATATTTTTGATGTTTTGGGTGACTCTAAAAGCATTTGGCCATCATTTTATTGGATAAAGTGTAGTCTCCCTTCTGTCTTTCTACTGATCCAGTATTTTTGATCTGCTTTTCTAACAAAGCTGATGGGTTTTCTCATGAGAAGGTTCTACATATGTTGTATTTTGAGGTAGCATCAGAAGACTCACAAGAACAGTGATTAATAACAGCTTTGTTCAAAGGGTCTATCAGTACTTTTAGTTCTGTACTGACACTGCTCATGGTTTGCACACAAGGGATGAAAACAATGAGCTGCTTAACTTTACTGAAGCTCTGTCATTGTTAAGCTCATTTCCTAAGAAACGCCTCTTGTTAGGTATGTGTATTATTTTTAAAGATTGACATTAATGTTGCTGGACTAGCTGGACACTAAGCACTGTGCCTGTTCTTATGACTGCTGGATTCAGGATGTTATTCAGGTTAACCACTAATTTTTCCAGGTGACTGTTGTATAGAACCTCTTTCCTGTGCTGCGGAGCCAGCAAAACCAGTGTGCAGAGTAGCATCTCTCTGCCTGAGAGGCAGCTGGTTTACATGTCACTGTGTCGTGTGCTCCTGTAGTGTTTGTTTCAACAAAATTAAAAATAGACCCTTCTCAAACTTAGTGTCCTCCAAGTAAACAGAGAGTTTTCATGAAAATACTTTACCTTGAGCTAGAGAAATGATGTATTGCTGGCAGTTCAGGAGGTTCTATGCAGGAACGTTTGTCTAAGCAGTGCGACTTTTTCTGTACTCAATTACAAGCTAGTTTCATCTTGGAACAGCAACATGAAAATGTTCAGTAAGAGAGAGAAGCTCCATTAGTTTCTACCAGAGTAAAGACTCATGTCCTGACTAGGACGGTGTGACCCTAAAGACTTTGAAAGACCCAGACACTTGGGCAAGTATTGGGTTTGATATGAAAGTCCAATAGTGAACATTTTTACCCATTTCATTGGAGAGCACATCTCTGGTGGAACTGTTTGTGTTGAGAAAAATCATCATAGAACCATTAATCCCAGAATTCCAGAATGGTTTGGGTTGGAAGAACCTTAAAACCCATCCAGTTTCACCCCCTGCTGTGGGCAGGCACACCTTCCACTATCCCAGATTGCTCCAAGCCCTGACCAGCCTGGCCTTGGACACTGCCAGGGATGGATGGGGCAGCCACAGCTTCTCTGGGCAACCTGTGCCAGGGCCTCATCAGCCTCACAGCCAAAAGTTCTTTCCTGGTATCCCATCTAAACCTTCTCTCTTTCAGTTTGAAGCCATTCCGCCTTGTCTTGTCCTTTCATGCGCTTGTAAAAAGTTCTCTCCATCCTTCTTGTAGGCTCTCTTCAAAAAGCCGTGTTGAATTTGGTCAACATGCCTGGGCATTTCTCTCCAAATAAATTTTTGTGTATTTTTAATTTATCTGGCAGGAAGACTTAAGCCAGCTGCTGATTTTTGTAGTGGAGTCAGAGTGAAGGCTGAAGCTCAGGGATACACCAGGCTGGTTGTTGTGTACACCCATGGGCGCGTGCACCTCAGTGCCAGCATCACCATCGCTGCTTATCTCCCACTGAAAGTGAGTTTGTTTCCTCTGTTCCTGGAGCAATCCACCACTTAAACACCTTTACATGACATATAGAAGGTTATGTAAGGAACGGGTTTGAAAAACTGAGGTGCTTGGGCTTATATTTTGTTGTTGGCTGGTTCAGTGAAGAGCATAAGAAAGAATCTGAGTACAGGGTCAATAGATGGAAATACAGAAGAGGCTGCCTTGTTACCTCATCTGCAGAGGCCTAGAACTGACTCTGCAGAGGTGAAGTCTGAATATTTGACCATAGCTTTCCCCCCAAATCTGGAAAAAATATTAGTGGAAATCCTAAAAATATGTGACTATAATGATTTTACGTTTTAAATAGGCTTTTCTTTCAGATATCTTCAAATAATTATGCTCAGCTATTTAGAATGCTGAGATATCGTAAGCAGAGCATGTAAACTTGGTATTCTGTTACACTGGCAGCAGAGTGAGAGAGTAGCATAATCCCTTTCATTAGGAATTTTTCATGTCTATGGGATCATTCACATTTAATTGCAAAGCCCCTGGAGGTGTTGTAAAGCTGCTTTTCATGTATAAAGTTAAATGATTCTGGCATACCTAAGAGCCAGGTCATGGTGACAAGGAGGGTAGTTTAAAAAAAAAAAAAATCTGTGCTCAGATATCTCAGTGAAGAAATTAACCTTCTTTGAAGTGTAGAACAGTGCACTCTTTTCCCTCCTTTCTGAAGAATTAAATATTTATGATGCCCAGGAAGAGATAGCAGCATTTTTTCTGACAGACATATATTGGAAAAAAATAAATTACAGAATTAAAAAGTGGGAGAAAGGTAAACAGTCCGAGGGCAAGCAGACAGTTCGGACTAAATCGCGTAGTTTTCTAATGGGTTTTTAACTTTGTATTAGAAATACAACCAAGGAGTAAATGGGAGGAAAGAAGACCATTGATGCCAACCTTTGCCTTCTCTCTCTTCCTACTAAAACATACCTATGGAAAGAATTGAACCATCCTTTATGTTGGCTGGTCTCCTTCCTTGCTACACATCCAAGTAATATGTTGAGAAATGCAAGCTACAAATAATTTTTTTGTACTAAATGTCAAGTTAATTGCTGTGGTGATGAACTGCAAAGGCTGTCTCATGGGCACACATCAGTGCAGAATTTGTTAGAGAGGTTTGAAGTAGAACTGTGCAGGAGAATAATTACATACATAGAACAGTTCTGGAGAGAGCACTATAAAGTGAAAGTACAATTTGACATTCATTCATTTAAAATACTTTCTTTGAAAGTGTAGCAGAATACTATCTCTCTGTGCTCAGGAGAATATGTTAAGGGTCTCCCTTTTGCTGTAATTCTTCTTGAAAGAGATGTGATTAGAATGCAGCTAAAACTTTTCTGTGGATCCATGGCTTCCTTTGAACGTAATCCAGCTGCACAGAATCCTTGTGGATTTTGGTGCAGCTCTGTTCTTCACTAAGTGTGCTGACAAATCACTGTGTGGGAGAAATCACAGCCTAATCCAAGGAACCAATACAGCTGTTCCATTAAGGAGGAAGTTTATTTTGCAAAACACAACCAAGCTATGTGTAAATAGAATTATTAGTTGGTAATTAATTCATTCATTACAGGCTATCGACCCACCGTTAGTCGCTTTAGTGACTCTGGGTTCCTCTAAGGATATGTTGTTTGAAGGAGGACCTGGACCATGGGTCCAAGAACCTTCCAAGTTCTTCAGGAACGTCGCTGCTGAGGATGCAGAAAGCGTTGTCCTGTCCTTCCTTGAACCTCCCACACCTCGAAATAACAACCAGCACTGGGTTAAGGTGCTGTGCAGGAGCCTGGGAGAGCAGGTAAGTGCCAGAAGGGTCTGTGTTGCCCTCCATCAGGCACTGAGAACTGGCTCCACACAGATTTATGGTGCCATATACTTGTTATAGAGGAAGATGTTTTTATAATAAGCCAGTAAAGAACTTGGGTAAGTACCTTGTTTGTGCACTGTGATTCAGGTTTTAGAGTGAGCATTTCACAACATTATGTTAAAAAGTGGTTTATGATGGGTTTATTGCAGTATAAACTCAAGTCATGGAAACCTTATGTTGTGGGATGCATTGAACATCCTGATCAGTGCAGGTTCAGTTTGCATGTACAGGATCAGAGCAGTTACTGCAGCAAGCTGACTCCTCTGTCTGACCTGCTCCTCTTAACCACATTACCTTGCAGTGTAATTCTGTTTATTCTAACAACTGGCAGCCGCAGGAATTGACTGCTCTGCTCTTTGTGCAGTTTTGGTGAGCATGGCTGTGCTCATTCTCCACCTGGGTTTGTTCTCTCCAACATACGGAAGTGATTTATCCTACTTTATTCACGCTAGTTCATGAAGCTTTTACCTTTGATTTAATGTTTCCTTCCTGCAATTCTGCAAGGCCTGAGCATTGTGGTGGAGCTGCCAACTTCCACTGATTCCCTCAGTGGACACTTTGCAAAGTGGAGCTGTGTCTGTAAGTGCAGGTTCAAAAGCAGCAAGCCTTGTTGTTGGTGTCCAGGGCTAGACATTGCTGGTTGTCCCCAGCACATCACACCTGCATGGCTCTGCACAGCACCAGTGCATGAGGGGATGAGGCAGGTAACCGGAGCTACCTCAGCCTTCTCTGGCTTTGTATCCACTTTGTTTTGCTGACGGCTAAAAAAAGGAATGTAAAATAAGAGATGTTTTTAAACACACTGAAGTGACTATAAATGTTGCCTTTGGGCTGTTCTATTCTCACTCTGCAAGAACACCTGCTGTTTCCTTTTTCAGTTACAAGAGATTTGTTGTTTGAATCAAGTTTGATAGTAATGAACATGAACACCTAGGAAGAGTTCCCAGGAATAGTATTTTCATAGTGATAAAGAACTGTTCTTGAAATATGCTCCCCCTTTTACATCTTCCTGTGTCTTAATAGTGCTGTAAATCCCCAAGAATTGTATTTTTGCTTTTCATTCTGATATCACAGAGTAACTGAGACCTGTGGAAATACAACATGCCAGAACTCAACTCTTTCCTCATTTGCTGTTCTCAGGTTATTACCTTAACAGTTGGGAACAGCCCCACAGTCACCAACCCTTTCCCGGTGGTTGAACCTGCTGTGGTGAAGTTCATCTGTGCTGTCCCTTCCCGACTGACTCTGATTCCTGTTTATGGCAGCCCTCAGCTTGATCTCTCCTGCCCTTTGCTCCAACAGAACAAGCAAGTGGTAAGCCTGGGAAGTGACAGGAAAAGAAAATGTTCTTACAGCTGAAAAATCAGTGTTTGGAGCTCCGCATGCAAAACAAGGTGTCTGAGCTGCTGCAGGAGGAGCAGTAACTGGAGCTGTGGCCACACTGGTGCCCTTGGGAGCTCCTGCACAGAGCAGGCTGGGGTGGGGCAGCAGGTCAGGGGAGGAGATTCTCCCCCTTTGTTCTGCTCTGATAAGAGCCCAGCTTGGAGCACAGCATCCAGCTCTGGGGTCACAGCACAAGGAAGATGTGGAGCTGTTGGGGCAAGTCCAGAGGGAGGGACACAAAAGTGCTCTGAGGGATGGACTCCTCTCTGGAGCCAGGCTGGGAGAGCTGAGTGGTTCACTTGGAGAAGAGAAGGATATAAGAAGACCTCAGAACCCCTTCCAGTGCCTAAAAGGGGCTCCGGGGCAGCTGGAGAAGGACTGGGGACAAGGACTTGGAGTGACAGGACAAGGGGGAATGGCTTCCCACTGCCAGAGGGCAGGGATAGATGGGATATTGGGAAGAAATGCCTCCCTGTAAGGGTGTTGAGGCCCTGGCACAGGTTGCCAGAGAAGCTGTGGCTGCCCTGTCCCTGGAAGTGTCCAAGGCCAGGTTGGATGGGTCTTGGAGCACCCTGGGATAGTGGAAGGGATCACTGCCAATGGCAGGGGGGGGGATGGGATGAGCTTTGAGGGCCCTTCCCTCTCAAACAATTCTGAGATTCTACAGTGACCATTCAAACAGGTTTATAAAGAGACCTACCAGAAAATAGGAATACGCCTAAAAATGTTTCGAAGTGTGGCTTCTCACATAAATGTCGCACTGCGAAAGTGATCTGATTTGTGAGATGGTTTTTTTTTATTCAAAAAAAGAGGGAGGAGAGAAATTTCAAGCAGCTGTTTCTGAAGAATGTGCTCTGTACCACTTCATTCTAATCTAACTATTCTCTTGAGTACATAGAGAAATATTTTACCATCCATGTGTTATTGTATGAGTGTGCACTTGTGTGTGTCTTACCAGTAAAGGCACAAACTATGGATCACATACAGTGAGTACTGGTCAGTGACATCAGAGGTGTCTAGCTGTGCACCCCTGAGTCACAGTAAATGGACAACATAGATTATCAAGCATAAAGAACTTTGCTATTCTGTTTTTATTCCATATTTCTTCTCTATCCTAATGAGTGTTGTCACATGTTGGCTGCTGAGTAAACCACATTTTGTCATGTTAATATTCCCAGGCAAATGTAAAAGTCATCCTCCTTCCCTAAAACTGCAGTGCCTGTTGAGTTGATGAATCATTGAAAATAGTTTCTATGTAATAACAAGAGGAGAAGGAGATTTTTGGGTATTGTGTATTGAGCGACTTCAGAGCTCACGTGCTTTCCTGGCTCCATTATGAGTCAGTTAAGCCTGCTTTGGTGCACTGCTGTTGCTAATGCACTTCACAAGAACAACACCAGAAGCTTCTGACAAACAGCAGTGTTTGTCATTATTTGTTTGAATTCTAAAAACAATTTTGTTGAGCTGTAGTTCAATTTTGTTGTTGTTGGTTTGGGGTTTTTTTTTGTTTGTTTGTTTAGGATAATTCACTGGTTAAAAAAAAAAAAAACCATTCCCCAGGAAAACCCCCTTAGAGTTCACAGATTCACAAAATGTTCTGAGTTGGAAGCACCCCACAGGGATCATTGAGTCCAGCTCTAAATGGCCCATTCAGGGTTTGAAACCACACGGTGTTATCAGCACCATGCTCTGACCATCTGAGGTAATCTCAGGGTTGTTGGAGTACAGCTTAATGAGCTCCACTGATGCCTCATTTTAATGAACATTCCTTATGTAATGAGGTTGTAACAAATCTCATGGAACTCAGTATAAATTTTCTTTTAATGATTAGAAAATCCTTTTGTATCTGTTTAGTTCAAAATAGTCCTTCTTTTTCAGGTTCCTGTTTCCAATTACCGCAATCCAGTACTGGATTTGGCTGCCTATGACCAGCAAGGCAGGAAATTTGATAACTTCAGCTCTCTTAGTGTGATGTGGGAATCAACAAAAAAGGCCATTGCTCGTATTGAGCCGGATCTGCCAATGGAGATGACTCTGAAGGAACAGGGGAATGGTCAGAAGAAAATGCATGGTATGAGTTGGTTTAAATGAGCATTTCATTGTTTGAAGGTCAGAGTTAAATCTCTTTGGAAATGTCTGAGCTTGATTAAAGAAATTACTGTAGTCTGCAGTCATACTTCAGCTTTTATGTACATTTTTTAGTGTGTGCTATTAAGGAGGGGGGAGGAGAAAAAAGGAACCAAGTGCGATGTCTAGAACCTGTCTTGATACAGAAAGTTTTTGTCTGATGAGAATGATACTAGAGGAACTAAGTGTATTTTTATCTTTTTTGCATTCTAGGCTTACAAACTGTTGTAGTTGATCGTGAGTTTGGAACTGCTGCCATCTCTGCCACTGCTGCTGGGTACCAGCAGTCCCACCTGAAGGCAGCCAGAGCAAAAATACCGGTAACAGCGCTTGGGGGTTCGGTGCAATCTCCCTACGATTAATACCCAGTGTTCCTGGGATGGTTTTATTCCCTCCGTGCATAGCACTGTACAAATAAGGCAGCTCCATGGTGGAGTCTGGAGACAGGTTCATACAGCAGTGCTTTTATAGTGGTTCATGGCTTTTCCTGCTTTCCCCTGCACTAGGTGCTGCTATCTATATCAACTGTACCCAAGGCCTTGGGAGTTTTTTTAACCATGTGGGCATTGCAGAGAAATGTTTCATTTGGTTTTGTTCCAATTTAGGGTTTTTTAATGAATTGGTGAATCTCTGTTGCTTGTCCTTCACTGAGGCAGCCATGTGCTTCATGCAGCTGTCACTGGGGAAAGCAAATGGATTATTGCCACTGTGAAACTGGGTGGGAAAGTTCTGCATGAGCAAAGCAAAAGCTGACTGATTCCTCATATAAACCATGTGTTACTCTGAGCTCTGACTAATGCTCTTTTTTTTTTTTTTTTTTGCCTGAGAGACTTCTCCCATTGTACAATGCCAGTCATAAGCCCAGGCTCTCATTTTACAAGTCATTAGCCATTCTCTGAAATACTTATTTTGCAGATACTCAGCATAGGGAAGAAAAATGGCAAAAAGTAATGATGATGAACAAAGAGGGCAAGTGTAAACAGATGGTAGTTTCCTGTTTATGTCACTTTTTTAAACTGAATATAAGGGCAGGTTTCAGCCTTTGGAATAATCTGACATGTGCAATAACTGACTCTTAAAACATCCTGCTTCCTAAATGGAATTTGCATTTAACTTTGTTAAGGAAGATTTAAGTGGGTTTGGACTATATGCAGTACCTTGAAAACAGAGTTCAAGCAAAGAGTGAAATATGCAGTGAGAGCTTACAGTATTTAACTCAAAGCAGGTACCAGGTGGGCACCAGTAGCGTGAAATACCATGTGGGCCAGGTTCTTCTCAGCATGGCCCAGGTTTGGCATCTGTTTAGTAAATTCCTTGATGATCTGTTTTGCCGCTTGGTTCTTGACTTCTCCGTGAGGTTTCCACTCTTCTCCTGGTGGGAAGCATGGTGTAGATGCATTTTCCCTGGAGAATTTGAGTACAGTTTAGTCAGAATTACTGCAATTGAGATACAGTTACTTTGCTACTGAAGTTATTTGAGAGATTTGGTTGTGGTTTTTTTTTTTTTCCTCTTAAAAAATTGAGTTGTAATATGGACATTTGACATTCTGCAATCATTTTGTAATTCACTGTGCTCTGCTTTGTTAGACCAATATTCAATATTCTTTCTTACTTTTAGAAAAAATTAGAAAAGTGAATGCTTTAAACTTTGCCTAGAGTTCAGAGAAGTTTGTTGTATTTCAGAGTGGGGTACATGTATGTAAAATGGCACTGGAGCTCTCTTAAGTTCTGTTATGTGTGTTTCAGTTTGGGAGCACTCTTTGGTAGTTGTAGATGTCCATTCTGTTACACTTTGTAGGCTCGTGTGTTGTTTCTTTAAATGAGGTAACTTAGGTGCTTTTTCCAAGTAGCAATGGACTGCTTTTTTCTGCTTTCAAACATGCCCATTCTCTGTTCTTGCAGCCAGAAACAGAAACAAAAATCTAGTAGATGGGATATTAAGATGTCTTGATCATTGTTCTGTGTTTAAGTGGAGCACCCTGTTATGTTATTAGGGAAAGATGACATCCTTTCTACATCAAGGAAATAATTCTACTAATTAGGTGAAATGGGTACGAAATAGTAACTTCCTCTAAAAACCTTTTTCCTTTTCTCATCTAATGTTGTTATGAGTGCGTGACTAAACTTGCATCTGGTCCAGTGTTCATGTACTTACATTTAAGGCCTGATGGCGGGAGGTGGCCTGCTAAGAAGCCTGCACAAAAAGATGAGTTAAAAGTAGAAGAAATCTTCGTGTTTGCCTTATCATTCTGTGTGAATTTAGGCCATGTCTCAGAGACAATATCCTGGCTGTGCTTGTCAGGCATTGTTCACTGATCCTGCAGTGCCTGGGCCCTTGTCCTCTGGCTTAAACAGGTGTAGAGACCAGCCCATGCCCTGAGGGTGCCCTTCCCTGTGCAGGAGTACTGACTGAGCCATCTGGGTCTTGTGGGCATCTGATAACCTCAGCTTCTGCTCTGGCTCTGTGGCTACCTGCTTTAAACATCCTCCCTGCACACACAGAAGACTTGCAGTTTTCAGCCTCTTTGCTGTAGCTGCTAAAATTGTTACTTGCAGTATGAAGCCATGCTCTCAGGACCTGCTACCATTGAACTGATGCTCGTGGAAGATGTGAAAGTGAACCCTACTGGGGTCTCCCTTTATGACCACCCTGACCTGCAGGTAAGGAGTTGCTCTGCTACTTTCTAACTGTGGGGAGGAAAACATCACACATCATAGAAGGTAGTATAAGGAGACCAGTTTTACTAGAAAGATAGAATCTTAACTTTGAATGCTTTCCTGGTTTTGCAGGCAGAACTTCTCATCCAACAAGGTTCTGGATATTTTTTCATTAATACCAGTGTGCCAAATATTGTAAGAGTGACACATGAGGAGACTCAAGGCATTGCTTTGGTGAGTGCAGTATTTTGTGATTTTTATGCCATTTTGGTGACCTGATTATCGTTCTACAGCTACAGCACTCCTGGTCATTTTCCAGCACATGTAGATGGAGAGGCACTAGCTGCATTTTGGATGTGTTTCCTGTCACAGTCATGCTTCAGGCAGGGGATCTTTGCACTGGCACTTTCAGGGCTAGTTTGAGATACAAGAAACTGTTTCATTACAGTTGCACGTGTTCTCTCTGTACAAGATAAACGCCTTTACCAAGTACTTCACCCATTACAACTTTGCAGTAAAATGTTCCTGATTTCACAAATACAAAATGTAAAAAAAAAGTGACAGAATTATTCAGAAATGTTACACATAAGATTAATTGGCTGCCAAAGTAATATTGGAATATTTGCTGTGGGCCAATACTTCTGAAAGCTTCAAATTGTTCTGTCCTATAATATTGTTTCAGGGTATTTTTTAATCACAGTATTGCATCTTGATTTTTGTGAATGAATATCTATTAAAGATATAAAGATATCTATTAAAGATATAAAGATCTATTTCTGATCTCCATATTAAGTTTCTAATGCACTTTTCCACTAGAAGATGCAATTAAAGTGCAGGTGTGCTTGACTTCATCAGGCCCAGGATATGAAATGCATTCTGCAGTGAATGACAATAAAACTGTGTGTTTCCATTTCTGCTTTCAGTAGGCAAGAATTGGAAATGAAACAAGTTGCTTTGAAGAGTAGTTTTTATAAATTATAACTTACAGATTTGTCTTGTAAGAAGTCATGCTGATAAAGTTGTGAAATAATGATAATTAAGGTGGAAATCAAAATATCAAAAGGATTTGTGAAACATTTTGATTGTCTCTAGCTGTTGCAAGTGTGAGGTGGGAAAATTTTTTCCAGCTAGGCACAGAGGTGAGGAAAAAGTAGAAGAGATGAGGGTGTTTTTGCACATAGTATACTGTTTAAGCTCTTAATAGTTTTTTAGTCAGGTCTCCCTGATGGGTTTAACTGATGTACATGAGATAAATTCAGTGCTCTCGTCTGAAATTCGGGAATGGAGCAGCGGCAGAGAGATAGGCTTTATGAAGTGTAGAAAGAGATTTAACTGCCTGTCAGATTAAAGGAGGGAAAACTCCACCTTTAACACATTTTAGAAAAATGCAACCCCACACACATGCATTTGGCAGGTTTGTTAGCCCTGTGTGCTGTGTTTGGGTTAAATCCCAATACCACCCCTGGATTTTTCTGTGGAAGCAGCAGAATGGCTTGGGAAATCAGCAGGCTCTGTCAGGCTGCTGCCATGGCAGGTGCCAGTGCAGCCAAGTTGACAGAGGATGAGTTGGCAGTAAACTCTTCTGAGAAACTAAATTCAAGTTATCTGGAGCAATGATTCCCAGACTCTTCACTGGGGCTGCCAAGCATAAATTCTGTACCTCTCCCTCTGGTTTTGACACAGCAGCTTTTCTGGGCATGGGCAGTAGCAGGGGAGGAGTGAAGAGTGTTCACCAGTGCAATAACCCTGGATACTGGGAGCCACTGGACACTTAATGGGAGAGGAGAACAGCAGAGGTAGAGGAGACTGGAAGAGTTTTAAAAGTTGCAGTAGCCGTGCTTGCCCTTTTCCCTCTCCTCGTTTTGTTGCTCTCATCTTCCAGCCCCGCTGAGCTCCATTCCAGCTCCCTCCCCTAGCCACATCCTTTGCTCTGCTGCCCAGCCCCTGTATTAGCCACCCACTCTGGGAACTGCTGCTGTTCTGGAAGCTGACCTTTATTAAAACTTCACATCCCTTTCTATTTTGAGGCAGAAGTAAGAGTAGTGCCCTCAAAGAACAAAATGTCAGCTCTTCCCACTGCTCTGCCCGCTGACTCCCTTAGCGCTGCCGAGCAGTGCTGAGAGTTCATTGAATTCCTTTGCACTGGGGAGCCTGGCCATCTCCACTTGTTCAGAGTTCAGAGCAGCCTGGTGAGTGCACAGAACAGGACACCCAATTTCTGTCCTTGGCCAGAGGGAAGAGGGCAGATGGGATTGTCCCTGAGGTTTGTGGCAATTGCAAGGAGAACTGCAGAGCTGATGTGAGGAAGGTGTGGATGCATGGCCTTGGGAAAGGGGCCTTTGGGATGGGTGCGTGGTTCTGACAGCTTGTGTTTGTGAGCAGAGGTCTCTTTCTTCAATGTTTTATTCTCTTTATCTGGTAAGCAGTGTAACGTTCCTTTTCTTAAAAAGTAATGGAATAATAGTTGTATTAAAGAAATAACCTGTTTTGTCAATCGTCCTCTTACTTGCCGGGATCTACCACCAGGTTTTGGCTGCTCAGATGAAAAGCAGTAATAGTAGAGCATGAATCTTACAGGAAACAATACCAATGCTTTATAGGCATAATCTTTGTCCTTGATTATTTTTTTCTTTATCACTTTGTTTTTCACTCTACTAAGAAAAGTTCTGTTGCTCTAAATGATTTGTGTATTTTTTTCCTGATGGCGGGAGAAGGACAGGATGCCAGACTGTTCCAGATGAAGAGCTGTTAATTCACTTGGTGCCTGGGGGCTGTTTGTACTAGCTCAGTAGCATGACACTTTTTACATATGTTTTACAGCTTGATTTTTATTTTGGTGGAAGAATTCTCTGTGTCTAAGCTTAGAGATTTCTGCATCCAACTGCTTCTGCACTGAAAATGATACAGATTTTATCCTGTGAACAGCAGACAATGAAAATAAGCACTATAATGCAGTTTTCTTTTGGCACTGCAGGTGCAGCCTCTGCTTCCAGGATCAGTGACTGTAATGATTCATGACTTGTGTCTGGCATTCTCTGCCCCAGCTGAAGCTGAAATTTATGTATCTGATATCCAGGAACTGTATGTGCGAGTTGTTGACAAGGTCAGTGCCTTTGATCCAGCATTAGGAGCTGATCCAGCCTGCCCTGACTCCCTGTGCTGGTCCTGAACACAGAGATGAGACAAGATACTACAATAGAGAAAACACTGATCTCCCTGTGTCTCTGTTTCTCCCTCCCAAATTTATCCCTTTGGGTTATAAGTGTCTCAGAGTATCAGGTATCTGTTCATGTTCTGTGTGGCAGCAATCTCAACTTTTGCACTTACACAGCAATGTTAATCCATAATTTATATGGACATGCTCATTTACATTTCAGCCTGTTTAAAGTGCATGTGAGCAATTCTTTTAGGAGTAGGTTTTGCCCCAAGGTCATTTTCCATATGTCAGGTTTTAAAACTGAACAAAAAAAAGTCCAGCTCATTCAACTTGCCAGCTTAGGTGTGCCTTAAACAAAATAAGTGTTGATATTTGTGGATGTTTTAATTATGCCCTTGCCAGCTGAAGGACCTGAATTCATTCATTTCATCTGACGCTAACTCTATCTGGCAGGGATTAGTCTTTAAAATCAGTGCTAATCTAACCATGGGGCTCTATCTCCACTACTCTACTACAAGTGAAATATAAAATAAAATGAAAACGTTTATGCTAATAAATTAGAGTGGTTTGAATGCAAAATGACTGGATGTGTCTGTTTCAGGTGGAGATTGGAAAAACAGTTAAGGCTTATGTTAGAGTTCTGGATGACTCAAAAAAACCTTTCCTGGCAAAATACTTTCCTGTTATGGATCTCAGTCTAAGAGCAGCATCTCAGATTGTCTCACTCGTGTAAGTTAGTGCATTTTAAAAATTAATCTGTGAATAAGCAAAAAATTAATAAAGATACTAGGTTGGAGGCATGGTAATATACAACGACTGAAGTTTTATTTATTTTATTTTTGTGAAGTCCTAATTACCTGTTAAAAGGTAAAAAATTATTATTTGTGAGGGAAATTGCCTGAACTAACAGCCTGAATGTTGCTGCCTGATGAATGAGACTGCATTCCTACAGTGTAATGCTTGATGAAGCTTTGTGCATCTTGGAAGCAGTGACTTGGCAAATAATGTCGGGTGAAGAGTGCTGTGTTAAGGCACATCTGATGTTACCAAACTCATTCTGTCTGTCACTTGTTTCATTTTCATTTCAGATATTTAATATTACAATCAAAGGTTGCGAAGAAGTATGATGTGTAGAAATGTGATGGTTCCCTTAACTTTGCTTCAGACATAGTCACTTAGCCTTGTGGTATAGCTGCTGTGCACTAAGTCCTTTGCGTTTTTAGTTTGTAATTTACTCAGTGAACGTCTCTAATGTATTTCTTTGCTGCAGCCCCCTCAGGGAGGCTCTGGATGACCACACTGCTGCTTTCCTGGTGCGTGGGATGGCCATTGGGCAGACGAGTCTTATGGCAAGTGTGGCTGACAGAAGAGGACAGAGAATCAACTCTGCTCCACAGCAGATTGAAGTAAATCATTTCAGATAAAATATGTGCATAAACAAAGTCTGTGCTACAATGGAACAGCAATATATAAATTATAGATACAATATAGTAATCAATTTGCCAGAAAATTCATTCTGTCTAGAAGTTGACCTAATGCCAGTCTGTTTCAGATTTCAGCATTGTTTAACTACAGATGATGAGTTAAATTTCTGCATGCTCAATTTACTGTAATTAAACAACTGAAGACTCAGTTTTTCACTTGTACTGTTTTGTGACATCATTTATCTGATTGAAGGATCCTGAACACACGTATTCATATTTCTGTTTTAGGTGTTTCCTCCATTTAGACTATTGCCGAGGAAAGTGACCCTAATTATTGGAGCCATGATTCAGGTGAGACATCATCTTACATATTTTCTTTATTTTGTAATTTCTATTGCAAAATGAATATTCTTAACTAGATTTTCAGCAGTAGATCCTCAACTTGACATGTAACTGCATTCACACGGAATGGACTGAGAGGATTAATGGAGAGGGACTGTGGGCAAGGGCATGGAGTGAGAGGACAAGGGAATGGTTTCAAACCTGACACATGGCAGGGTTAGATGAGATATTGGGAAGAAATGGTTCCCTGTGAGAGTGGGGAGGCCCTGGCACAGGGTGCCCAAAGAAGCTGTGGCTGCCCATTCCCTGGAAGTGTCCAAGGCCAGGTTGGATGGGTCTTGGAGCAACCTGGAATAGTGGAAGGTGTCCTTGCCCCTGGAACAAGATGAGCTTTAAGGTCCTTCCAACCCAACCCATTCTCTGTTTCTATGGTGAATACTCCTCTGAGCAAGAATAGTGTCATTCTTCAGCCAGCTTCCGTTTTGCTGTATTGCTGGATCAAAGGATTTGTGGTTGTTTTTGTCAATGGAGTGTCAGCTTTTCTGGTGTAAAAGATCAGCATGGCATGAATAAATCTGTCAGCTCCATGAAGCTGGGCATTGTGGGCTGGTTGTACAAACAAACACAGAGCAGAGCTCTGCACCAGGGTGTTGAGGAGAAAGGGAGGTAAAGTTTTCTGAAACTTTCTGGAGTGGAGGTACCATCAGCCTATGATGCTCTGTGAGGCACAGAGTCCACCTTCTGTGCTCAGCTCACACACTTGCCAGGCTGACATCCTGCAAGGACCAGTGTGCACAAGGAATAAACCTGGAACTGCCCTGGGAAGGTGCAGGCAGCACTGAAGTCACTGTGGTGCTGAGCTGGGAGGGGTGTGCCCTGTAATGTAAACCAGAAGAACTATCTGAAGGGTTAATTATTTGTTGTGTGTGCCGTTTTGACAGATCACTGCTGAAGGAGGCCCCCAGCCTCTGTCCAACATAATTTTCTCCATCAACAACGAGCACATTGCATCAGTGAACAGCTCTGGGCTGGTCAGAGGAGTGGCCATTGGCAACGGGGTGGTGACAGGAGTGCTGCAGGCTGTTGATGCAGAGACAGAGAAACTTGTGGTGGTGTCTCAGGTAATATTTGTGGTACTGTGGGGTGCTAAAAAGGGCTCTCTGACTCATGGCTTTGGCTCTGAAAGGGGGCAGATAGTCTTTCTGCATTAGCAGTGTTACCTTCTGCACCGCTCTGTTTCCTGAAGATGAAAGCTCAGTGTTTTTTACTCCCTGGCCTGTGAACTTACAAGCATGCTGCCTGCCATGGGTGGTACTTTGAACAGGTAGGTGAATCTTGCTGTGCCTTAAACCAGAGTTTTACAGATAACTGTGAAGGCTTTATGACCAGTCTGATATCTTCAGGATTGGTTAGTGCAGCTAGAAAAGCCCATCTAAAGAAGCACAGCAGAAGGTTGTCCTTGTCTGCATTCCCTCTTACATCAGTAGGATTCAGAAGGCAACTGTTGCCCAAACAACCGACATTGTCTCTTAAGCACCAGCAGACTGTATAGAACACTGCCATCCCTTGTTGTGGTCCTAAGCCATGTATGAGGTGCAAGCAGTGAATCCCTGATACTCCATCAGAATCTGTGTCCTTAGATTTTCCTTCAGCTGAGTGTGAGGGAGCTGAGCAGGCCTTCAAGGGAGCACAAGTCCCTGGGACTTGCATGAGATTCAGAGCAACAGAACTTGGGCCAAATCTTATGACTTCTTCCTTTGAGGTCAAGGCAGCACAGCTGCTGTGAACCACAAAGCTCTGCTGCTTGAAAGGTGTCAGCACAGGCCAAGAGGACAAAGTAATTAAAAAAAAAAAAAAAAATCTGTGCTTTTTAATGCAGGGGCAGCAGTCTGCCCTAATGGTGTGACAGGAGGCAGAGTGAACTTGAATGGTAAATCTGATGCCCAGTGAGGTCCAGGTCTGACCTTTCCTCCCCAGTATATAGCAGGAAAAAAATCTATCAGGAATGTCTGGGTATACAAAGAGGAGACATCAGTGTCACACATCATCCTTTTATTCTCAGTTGTCCCATATGGTGCTCTACAATCCTTATTTCCTTCTAACACTCACCATGTCTTCCTTCAACTCCTGGGTTTAGTCATCTCTCTTCTGCTGGCGACCCCTGTGATCTTGTCCGCTGCTGTCTCTGACCTCTCAGCTCCATCCTTCGTGTCATCAGTAATTTTGAGTAGAGATTTGTTTTTTCAATTCGGGTGACATTTTTAAACGCCTATCAATCAACAGTTAATGCTTGTGTAGTTTTTTACAGTCTTACTGAATTTGTCTATCTGTATTTTCTCTGACAAATTGTGCAAATTACACAGCAACAGTTATTAGATAATGGCACAACAGTGGCTATAGAGCCTGCAAGTGAAATCTAGTTCCTGTTTAACAAGTGCTTACAGTGTCTTCCATTCCTCTTTCCCAGGACAAGGTGGAAGTTGAGGTGGTACAACTGACAGCTGTCAGAATTCGTGCACCCATTACACAAATGAAAACTGGTACTCAGGTGAGTTGGTTTGGGATTGGCTTTGTTATCTTAATGTATTGAGCTGCAGGTTGTGACCATTCCTGTCAGACAGCACTGCAGCTCTGGGAGGTGCCACTGCTGCTGGTGCAGAGACTGTGCTCTCAGTGGAGAAGCTTCCCTGGGAGGGTGGGGGGACCCTGGCACAGGATGCCCAGAGAAGCTTTGGTTGCCTCTTCCCTGGAAGTCTTCAAGGCCAGGTTGGATGGGGCTTGGAGCAACCTGGGATAGTGGAAGGTGCCCCTGCCCATAGCAGGGGGATGGAACAAGATGAACTTTTAAGGTCCCTTCACACTCAAACTATTCTGGGATTCTGTGATACTAAAACAGAATTCAAAACAAGTTTACCTTCTCTACCAGATTTTTGAAAATTCAGGCTCTGCTGAAGCAGCATCGTTTAATCTGGAGAAGGCTTCTCTCATCTTCATTCTATTTGCAGTGGAGGCTTCTTTCCTTTGTTGCTGACAATCTCCAGTATGTCCATTCTGTCCAGAACAGTTATTGCTTAAATTATCCTTCAATAAGCCTATTTTTCAAGAATCTCTGTTACCTGATTAGTTACTCATTCTGAAATGAGTTTAATTCTCTGTGCTGTGGGCAGGTGTTTGGTTTGCATGCTGGCATTATGTAAGCAGACTGGTTTCTCTCTTTCCAGATGCCAGTTTATGTCATGGGCATCACCAGCAGTCAGACTCCTTTCTCCTTTGGCAGTGCCGTGCCGGGGTTAACGTTCCACTGGTCTGTCACCAAGAGGGACACTCTGGATGTCAGGACAAGGCACAGTGAGGTGAAGTCTGTGTGTGTGTGTGTAGTGCGTGTGTGTGCAGCTCGGGGAAAGGAAACAGCCAGAGCAGGGCAATGCAGACAATAGTGTTGCCTCCACTGCCTCAAAATCCAGGATCGATTGTCAGCTCTGGCTGTGATATTTCCTCTGTGCCAATATCCAGGCTTTCCATGAATCGAACTTTACTCCCTTTCTCCTGTCCAAGGCTGCTTTTCAGCTTCCTGCGAACTACAACTTTGCAGTGGATGTTCATGGCAGAGTAAAGGGAAGAACAGGTCTGAAAGTTGTAGTGAAGGCCCTTGATGCTGCAGCCAACCAATTCTATATGGCAAGAGAACTATCTGATGAAATCCAAATTCAGGTGAGACTATGTTCTTCACCGTTCATGTTTAAATATCTATTTCAGAACTGGATTGAAGTCTGTATTTGAAGTCAGGAATTCGAAATGCAGAGGAGTAGCTCCAGATTTGGTTTATCTTTGAGCCTTTACACTTGTTTGTGTAATGTTCCTAATTTGGACTCATTCTGTTCATGGGTTATGGCGGGCAGGGGGAGTCTAAAGTAACTCAGGTGAATGTGGGATTCCCAACACCATTTCCCTTGAGAAATCTGTTTTCGTGCTGCTTCTTAGTTTAGCCATAGTGCTGGAAATAAATGCTCTTCAGAATAATTTGTAGAAGATACTGGCTATCCCATTCTGAAATATTCATGTTCAGTTGTGGTTTTTTACCATATGTTATAGAAGGGCGAAAAAGAAAGTTACAGTTCTATTTGGTTTTGTTTGTTTGTTTTGAAGATTAAATAAATAGAAGTAAACTACTTTCTGTACACAACAGTAGGCTAACATGCCTCTTACTTTCCAGGTGTTTGAAAAACTTCATCTAGTCACTCCAGAGGCAGCAGCAGAGCAGATCTTAATGTCACCAAATTCCTGTATTAAACTTCGGACGAACAGGTCAGTGCTTAGTTTCCATCCTGTTACTTGTGTCAACCCTTTATCCAAACCGTAGGGCAGTTCTGTTTGAAGGGAGCTGTTTCAGTCTTTTGGTATCATTGTACATCCATTTAATACACAACTTACCTGGTGGTTCATAGTATCTTACCTGTTCTCTCAGGCTTTGTCAAATCTTTTATTAGGTTGTAGATGGAAAATTCATTCAATTTTGGGAACTTTCAAATCCTTATTTTAAAACCTGCTGAGCCAGTTAAAGCAGTATCCTGCTGCCTGCTTCCAGTAGAGGTTTTGACAGGTGATAGAGGCTTCGTGAAATGTATTCTATGTGTTTCTTACACAGAGCCTATGGCTGGATTTTCAGGTTAAAATGTCATTTCCAAATGAGAAATTCTTTTTCCATAATCTGTTTTCAAAGACTGACATTTTGGACTCATATCAGGCTTGAAATGTAATTCTCATAGCATAATGATGCGCAGATAGGGACAGTAGGACACACAGTGAGGGCAAAGCTTAAGAGGCATCTACATTTTAAGGGGAGGGAACCCTTAGTTTTGTAGAATCACAGGATGGGTTGTGTTGGAAGAAACCCTAACACTCATCCAGTGCCACCCCTTCCACTATCCCAGGTCGCTCCAAGCCCTGCCCAACCTGGCCTTGAGCTGGAGGTCCAGTGACCTTGGTCATTCAGCATCTGCTTTTGGAACAGCTGCACAGGAGCACTTTCACTTGTAGCCACTGATGTTGTTCTGCTCTCTCTCCTGAGGAGTTTTTCTCATTAATTAGTCATTAGGCTGATAGATAGCAGTTTGTACATGTCTTTGTCCTAGTATCTTCGTTATGCGGTACTGGAGTCCCTGTGTCTGAACTCCACCAAAAAAATTTACACTAATGCCAAGAAAAGGGTAACAGAAGTCCAGTTTTCATGCTTTTCTCCTAGGATAAAGTATTTCTGTGTTCTTCCATATGGAGGAGCTTGGAAGGGAAAAAAAAAATCATTTACAGATGTGTTAGAAGATGTGATAAGTGGTACTTCAAAGCAGCCATTATCTCAGAATGCCCACTAATGGCAGTTGATGTGTTTGCTGTCTGTGTTAATATGCAAATACCTTGGGGAGTCTATTCAAAAAATTCACCTTGTCTACAAAACCGCTTCC
Source organism: Dasyornis broadbenti (assembly GCA_013397935.1). NCBI lineage: Eukaryota > Metazoa > Chordata > Aves > Passeriformes > Dasyornithidae > Dasyornis > Dasyornis broadbenti. The sequence continues at coordinate 66,895 of VZRN01000005.1, forward strand.
AGGAAGCTGAGAAGTTACCACTTACTCCAGTCCCTGGTTTCATCTCTAATATCAGCACTGACCCTGGCAGACTGAGCTCCTTGAGTATTGTTTGCAGAAAATGATGGCAGAGGCTGCCTCGTGTGTTCTCCAATATAAATACCTGGAATCACATTTACCTCAGTGCATGGAAACTAAATTTCAATATGTGCCTAAACCCCAGTGGGTCTTCCAAAGGAGCTTGAATCAGAACTTAAGCTTTTTCTTAGACTAGAACATAGCATTTGCATTTTTTGTTGCAGACACCTGGAAAAAACAGAGTTTTAATGTTCTAGATTTCCATTATATATTGGTGTAAATGCAGTTTTTCATATTGAAAGGGTTCCCTACTTTTTGGTTTTCTTCAGGGACCAAGTGGCTTCCTTGAGTTACCGTGTCCTGGATGGACCAGATAAAGTCCCTGTTGTAAAAATCGATGAGAGAGGTTTCCTTATCTCTGGGTCTGTGATCGGATCATCAATGATTGAAGTGATTTCACAGGAGTTGTTTGGCATCAACCAGACCATTATAGCTGCTGTTAAGGTACTGTCAGCTTTCTTCCTTTCCAGTTTCCTCAAGTACATCTTCACTACTGCAACTGGGATTGTTGGTTGCACTTCTTGAACTTCACTTCTGAAAAATGAGTAGTGTAGGAGTTAATAATTCTGAGCTTTGAAAAAAGTTCAGTAGACTAAACTTAAATGGATAAACATTAAATCCCAGCAAATTCTTAAATCTGGTACATTTTGCAAAAAAAACCATTTTGTGCATGCGTCTTAAATTAAAAAAACAAATTGTCCTAAAAATCTCTTAAGAGGCTGATAATTACAAAAGTTCAAATAGAGGAAAAATGACGTCAGCTTCATAAATATACATTTGCAGTGGGCAAAAAGGTAAATATCGTCTGGAGTCACAAATACAAATACAGCATCTGATGTGAGGTACCTAAGTGATACTTAGATTTTCAAGATACCAGTGATGCAACTGTAGTGCCCCAGGATTTGATTTTTCTCTGCTGTTCCCCAGCAGTTCAGCCTGTGCATGGAATGGGGGGCTCTGTATGAGAGCCTCTCTTACCAGAGGCAGTAGTTCAGCTGCTGCTGCCTGTGTTTGGTGAGCCTGAGCCACCCTGAAAAGTGGGTGCTTCAGGATATGGCAAATCTGCTACAAAACTCAGCGGTTTGTTTCAGCCAATGAAACATTTTTCTCTCCCAAAACTTCCTCTGTTGATTGAATGCTGTCATGGGAAGTCTGATGTATCCTACTGGGTGGGCACTTGAAACACCAGGGAATGTATGCCCATCATCTCTGTTCAAAAAATCCTTGAGCCAAGAACTTCCTGCATCTGGCAAGGTGAGACTTGAGATACCACTGCTCCCCTTCCTCCTATCCCTTTTTACTGTCAACATCTCTCTTCTGAAGGAAAGCTGAAGGAGAAAGATACACAACTGAGTGCTTTAAGTTATTTCTGAGTTTAACTCCTGTAATCACTGTGAAATGGCTTGGTGGATTTTTTTTAAATTTGAATTTTGGTTATTTCCCATAACTATTCCAATAACCATAATGTTCAGCTTTGCCTGTAGGACAGGGGTAGGTCTGTCCTTCTGGGTGGGCAGTGAAACAAGAAATGGGGGCCCAGTGTCACCCCCTTGCAGCACTACAGACTAGGGACAGAGTGGCTGGACAGTGCCCAGGTAGAAAGGGACCTGGGGGCACTGGTTGACAACCGACTGGACATGAGCCAGCAGTGTGGCCAGGTGGCCAGAAAGGCCAATGGCATCCTGGCCTGTATCAGGAATAGTGCGGCCAGCAGGACCAGGGAAGTCATTCTTCCCCTGTACTCGGCACTGGTGAAGCCACACCTTTAGTGCTGTGTCCAGTTCTGGGCCTCCCAGTTCAGGAGATGATTGAACGTGTCCAGAGGAGGGCAACAAGGCTGGTGAAGGGCTTGGAACACTGTGAGGAACGGCTGAGGGAGCTGGAGTTGTTTAGCCAGGAAAAAAGGAGACTCAGGGGTGACCGTATCACTCTCTGCAACTCCCTCAAAGGTGGTTGTAGGCAGGTGGGGGTTGGTCTCTTCTCCCAGGCAACAACTGACAGAACAAGAAGACACAGTCTTAAGCTGCGTTAAGCGAAGTTTAGGTTAGGCGTTAGGAAAAAATTCTTCACTGAAAGTGATTGCACACTGGAATTGTCTGCCCAGGGAGGTAGTGGAGTCACCGTCCCTGGATGTATTTGAAAGAAGATTGGACATGGCACTCGGTGCCATGATTTAGTTGATGAGGAGGTGTTAGGTCATAGGTTGGACTCGATGATCTTAAAGGTCTTTTCCAACCTAGTCCATTCTGTGATTCTGTAAAGCCACTTGTGCTGAGGTGGAGGCAGTGAGTACTGAAGCTCTGTTACAGATGACCTTGTTTCTTCTCTCTGCTGCTGGATCTGGCAAGTGAAAGACATCTGATGAGTTTGAGGGTGGCTCAAATGCCATTTAGTCAGCACACAGTGGGACTGAGGTCAAATCACCCTGTGTGAGTTTGTCCTGTACACAAGATACGGCAGAATGGTAATACAAAGCTCTTTGTACTAGGACCCATCTCAGTTCAGCATCTTGTACAGCTCGTTTGTTTTCCTGTACTTACTACAACTGTAGTGCCTTTATGGAAATGATATTTTTAACCTCATGAGGTAACAGTGCTGCTGGTTCATTTTATGGCTTAAGAGCTTGAGAGGTTTTGCTGAAGGTCATGTCAAAAAAACTTGTGACAAATCTGGAGATGAGCTTGAAATGTGTTGTGTCATTCTAAGGAAAAGCTCTCTCCTTGATACTGTCCTTCTTTCATAAGGTCTTGTGTTGTGTGTTTACAAGTGTACATAATTAAGAACCAAACTGCTGCAACAGCATCACTTAACACTTAGACTTTCAACTTGGCTCAAAGGAGGACTCTTACATAAGCCAGAGAGGGTGAGGGAAGAAGGAGTGACTGTGTAGTGTGGGACCAAGTTCAGCACTTGTCTGGACCAGCTGCACTCAGTATTTTATTTTTATAATTAAAAAAAATTACTTCAAAACCTGAGATGCTTTAACAGTAAATGACTGTTTCATCAATATTAAATTTAGCAGTTGTCCCTTGTGGGACAGTTGCTGAGATTTTAAAGTGAAGCAAGCTTGATAATCTGTCAGGGAAATGGGGTTTTTGTTGGCTTGTAACCACAGCTTGCTGGGCAGAGATCTGTGTGCATGGAGATTTTAACTGATACCAGCCCGTGGAGCAGACAGTGGCATATACTGATATTCTAGACACTTTTTTTTTTCGGATTCACCAAAGATGTATTTTGCTTGAGGCCAAATTTGTCCTTTTCTTTTTATGTTCTGACATGTACATTTTCAGATTGCAGAGTTTTACATTTTAGCTGAGCCTCTTAGGTCAGAAAAAAAAGGGATTTTCCTACAAGATAAGCTTGAGGGCTTCTTTTAAAATAGTTTTCTCGATATATTTGAGGGTTTTTGCTTCCTGTGTCCTTCCATTATTTATTTTCCAACAGCTGTAACAAAAAGAGCAGATACAGTTACTTTTGTTGGGTAATTTTGTTCATTAACCTAGGTAAGTTAATCAATAATAGTAATATGCTATTTAAAAGCCAAAACAATAGGTTGCCAAGTCTTTGTCTTCAGAAAAACTTTCTTCATTGGAGTGTTACTGCAGAAGTGTGGGGGTGTGCACATATGGTTAATGGAGCAGACTCTCCGAAGGAATTTGGAGCAGTTCCCAACTTCTGTCTTGGCTGAGGAGAGGCACTGAAGGAACAAAGCACAGCCTGCTGACCCCTTAGGGTTTGTCAGCTGCCAGCTCTGCCTAGAACATCTTGGCTTTCTCACCTGGTGCAAGGGAGCTGGGCAACAGTGACGATTCTATCCCCTTACTCACATACATTGTGAGTTACTTTTCTAATAACTGGGGAGAGAATTGCACCTTTTATTTCAGGTATTATTAGGCTAGAGGTCATGGAGCCACTTGTTCTCTTGTATTTCCAGGGAACCTTAAGTTTGAATTTATAGGATAGTAATGTGTTCTCTGAAGTCTGGGTATGATGTGTGTTTGTACATCATAATTGCTTGTTTCAGTTCCCAGTGGTATTAGAAAAAAGGCTAAGAAATACCATCTGTGAGGGTACAAAGCAGACAGAGCCAGGCTTTTCTCAGCCATGACAGGGCTAGGGGAACACGCAGCGATGGAACACAGGAAGTGCTGTCTGAACATAGGAACTTTTTACTGGGGTGGCTGTTGAACACAGAGTCCAAGAGGCAGTGGAGTCTCCATCTGAGGAGATGCCCAAGAGCTGCCTGCACATGATCCTGGCCAAGTGGCTCTGGGTGACCCAGCCTGAGCAGGGGGCTGGACTAGCCAGTGTCCAGAGGCCCCTTTCAACCTGTGAAACGTAGACACTGATAATAACAGCTCCTCATGTTAGTCCTGGCATATGGCTAAATGGAGATGATTCATAAGAGAAACGCTGTATATTTGCATAATAAGAACCCTTTTAGGTTATTTTTATAGAGGCATCATAAAAAGCAATTTAACTTCTCGCTGCTGATGGTTTTTCCAGGTCTGCCCCATCTCGTACCTCAGGATCTCCATGAGGCCTGTTCTGCTTACGAAGAACAAAGAGGCACTGCTGGCGCTGCCCCTGGGTGTGACACTGACATTTACAGTCCATTTTCACGATAACTCTGGAGATACTTTCCACTCACATAATGTTGTGCTCAACTTTGCCACCAACAGGTGAGTACGAGTCACTGGTGGTAAATATAGAGAACAAAAAGCCAAACAGAGAATAAAAAAAGACCAAACACTTATGGAACAAAGATTGTTCCAAAGATATCAGGTGAAGATACAGCTTGGGCTTGGATTAGCAAAGCAAGGGTTTTGTCTCTGTGGCCTTCAGAGGCAGTAGCAGGTAGAAGAGTTCCAGTTAGCAATCGATATTCCCTGGCCATGGAAAGCTGCCCAGATAAGCATGATCCCAGCGGGGCCTGCTGAAATTGTGCTCTGCTTTAAGTGACTCTGAATCATCCCCCTGCACACAGCAGTGGCCTATAGAAACAACTGATCCATCAGCATCTGCCTCTCCCAGTGCTGTGTTACACTGACTCACTGAAGGCTTATGTAAGGTGAGGAACATTCTGGATCAGGGGCTGTCTCTTCAGATGTGCTTGTACAGCCTTCCCACAGCAGAGACAAGCCTCAAAAGACCTTTTGGTCTCTGCCTTATAGAGTAAGGGTTGTAAACCAGCCTCCTGTGGTCTTTAGTAAAATATCACTAATGCTGTTACTGTAACTTGGCTTTTTTCTTGCAGAGCATCTTGCACTTACAAAAGGAAAAACGGGTTGAATTTGAGATTTTCTCTTCTCTTACTTCAATGAAGAAATTTCTATAGCATGCAGATACCCCTGAGCTAACCAGAGCTACTCTAGGACAGAGCTCATTATGGCCCTAGAGAGGCACTGCTGTCAGCCTGGGGTGCAGCACTGAGGGGACCCAGCTGTGCTGCTGCCAGGGCTTGCAGTGCCTCTGTGTGGTGACAGTCTCTGTGCTAGGTGCTCCATGTGTCACTGTGTTTGGGAGTGCTGAATTTGGGTAAATACCAGAACTCACAGTCCAGTGGGATTTGGCTTTGTAATGCTACATCTGAGATACTGGTGTTCAAATTTCTTGGCTTTTTAATTCCCTTCAGAAAAGGGAAAAAAGACAGATTATGTCAATCTGAAGCTGTACAATTCTTAAAATTAGGAAACAGTTATTTTACTTAATTATAGTCAGTATTTCCTGAGCGCAGTGATGAACTGAGAACTGAAATTTGCCTCAGTGGCACCTAAATTATTTTTATAATTTCCTTACTTCGTTGGACTTCATTAGATGACTGTTGCTGAAAATAAGCAGTCAGCCATCTGAAAAGAGTTTGATAGCCCTCCTACTGGAGAGATAATGGCACAGTGAACTTGCATTCATAGAGCAGCACTTCTGTTTGTGTGCAGAGATGACTTAGTGCAGATTGCCAAGGGAGCCAGCAACAACACCTTTGTGATCCGGACTGTGAATGTGGGGCTGACCCTGCTCAGAGTGTGGGATGCGGAACACAGTGGTGCTGCCGACTACATCCCCCTGCCAGTCCAACATGCCATCTTCCCAGAGCTCCCAGACGTGGTGGTGGGGGATGTCCTCTGCCTGAGGACCTCACTGACAGCCCAGGAAGGTGAGTGGCCTCCAGCTGTGTGGCTTAGCAGCTGTTCCGTGGGACACCAGCATGACTCTTTCTCATTCTCAGCAAAACTAAATGCATAATTTATCATGTTTGTTCAGAATCAAATGTCACTGGTTTTGTTAGTGATAAAAATAGGGTTGGTCAACTCCTCTCATTTTAATTGTACCGTGTAATATGTCTCTTGTATTGAATTCCTGAGTATCACACTTCAGACATTTCTATTCCATTAGCTGGAAAGGCTTGTTTTTATGGGACTCCTGCAGAGTCAGGACTGCCTTCACTTACTGTGTTTGATTGTTGGTATTAATGGGCTTTTGTCAGAATAACTGCAGGTCAGTTTGGTGTTGGGCTGCCAGCCTTCCACCACGAGCCCCTAGAGTGGGGTTTCTGCGCATCCCCTGTGCTGCCTGGGCAGTGGCGCTCACAGACACCAGAGTGGTTTCTGGGCAGTGACTCACACAGAGTGCCCAGGAAATGCTGCAGTTGGCAGCAGGGTGTTGAGCAGTGCCCCCATGGTGTCTTTCAGGCCTGCCGGGTGTGTGGAGTTCTTCGTCAAGTGCACTTCTTTTTGTGGATTCCAAGACTGGCGTGGCTCTGGCAAGGGCCTCTGGAGTGGTCATTATCTACTATGAGATCCCTGGATTACTGAAGACCTACAGAGAGGTGAGGCACTGTTCAGTTCCTGCTGAGGTTGGTTTGTTTTGGGTGAGCCCTCACCAAACTGTATTCTGTGGCGGTTCTTTTGTTATAAATATTTAGAAGTCCGAGTGGTTGGAAAGTGTTTGCCCTGTGTCCAAAACCATAATTTTTTAAAATTGTCTGTGCTAAGGAGGAACACATAGCATAACAAATTTTGATTTTTCACCTAAACCATTCTTCAGTTGTACATTTTGATTCCTTTGTTGGCTAAGTTGTTTCCAGGTGCTAACCAATTTTTGAGTATGGCTGCTTTTATGAATGAAGCTTCACTGCAGGATGAGATGCCAACAGGAACTTTCTCAAGTATTGTGCCATGCATCACTGATCAGAAGTACTCCATTAAATTATTTTGTTTATCTGCAATGCAATTGTTCTGTTGACACAATTCACTGCATCAGCCAGCATAAGCGCTAGACATTCTTTTTAAATTAAATTTAGACATAGAGCTTTATGCATATTAACTTCTGGGGGTTGGGTAGGAAGACAAAACGTTTTTGCTAGTTTAAATTGCTTGGAAAGGCAGTTTCTAATATTAGAGAAATGTGGGATTTCAAAGAAAAACATGAGCTCATGGAGTCTTTCAAAACCAATCCAGTCTGGTTTTGCCTTAATTTTTATATGTTGAAACAGTTTTTGATTAAAATGTGCTTTATCCTTTTTTCAGATCGTGATTAATGCACCTCAGAGGACCACAGCAATGCATGTCACTGGCATGCAAACAAACTTACAGGGAGTGGCAGTCTCAAAAGTCACAGTTTCAATTGGGGAAACAAATAAAAATTTAAAAGGTACGAGAAAAAAATATTTATGCTGATGATTTATTGTGTGTTTATGTATTAATGATACAGCTTTGGTTTGTGTTATGGGGTTTTTGTTTGTTGTTTAAAGGTCTATGAAACGGGAGTAGCAAGGTCCCCAGGAACCTCCAGTGCCTTTCCAGAGTCCCAGGAGCTCTAGAAGAAACTTGGGTCATGGGACAGAATTTAGATGTTCTGGGGCACCATTAATATTTTACAACTAATAAATTCAGTAGATTTCAACAGAAGTACCATTTTTGATCAAATAAAAAGTTAATGGGCAATCAGCTAATTGCTTATATGTTTAATTGCAGTTGCATTCTTGGAGTTTTTATATTTTCTTACTGAACATGTTTAAAGTAGTTACTGTTCCTTATATCTTTTACAGAACTTATCACCAATTAGAATCAATACAGAGATTAAGCATAATATTGTATCCTCTATTTAGTAAGCTGTATTTTGTGTGATTACAGATCCTTTTAGCTTCTAGCTTAACAATTAACACTTGTTCCAACAGTACTTTATTTTTGTATTTTGCCGTATGTAAATTATTAGCCTACCAAAAAATCGTATTGCCAGATACTGAAATATAAATCAAGGCTCCCAGGATCATATAAGTTATTCAAGAGACATCTGAGCTGAAAATTCTCTCCAGCTTATTCTTTCCTGTAAATAAATTATTCCTATCAAGAAAACCCCACAACATATAAAATTTTCATTGCTGTTTCTTTGGGATTAGACCTGAGCAAGGACAGCTGTCTGTGATTTTCAACTATTTTAAGATCTTCATAACCTTGTGAAACTATTTCAGAAGGTGGTAGAATAACCCAATACTACAAGCCATGATTTTGCTTTTAATTAATTAAAATTAATTAGTTACAATTTTATTTTGTAGTTAATTAGAGATTATTTTTTTCCTTCCCCCTAGGAGAGTGTTTGCCTGCTCAGACTGAAGCCATTGCTGAGTTACAACCCCAGTCCATTATCAGTTGCCATCTTGATTTCACCAGTGATGCCTTTGACTTCCCAGCACAGGATATTTTTGTAGCAGAACCTGGATTTGATGCAGTTTCAGGTAAAATGTGACAAGATGTCACACTGCAGATACAAACCTCTTTGACTGAGCAGATTTCACAGAATTACCAACATCATGGGTTGGATTGGAGGGACCTTAAAGCTCATCCAGTGCCACCCCTGCCATGGGCAGGGACACCTTCCACTATCCCAGGCTGTTCCAAGCCCTGTCCAGCCTGGCCTTGGACACTTCCAGGGATGCAGGGGCAGCCACAGCTTCTCTGGGCACCCTGTGCCAGGGCCTTCCCACCCTCACAGGCAAGAATAACTTCCTAATATCCTTTATAAACATTCTGTTTCCTTCTGAAGCCTCTGAGCTTTGCTGTGTAGGACCTCAGGCCTCAGTCCATTGTTAACATGGACCCTTCTTGTTTCAGTAGGGTTTTCTGCCTGTGACAAAAACTTGTGTTGGTTTTCAGAGAGAGCCAGAAGTCAGTGGCAGCCCATTTCATGTTTTTGAGAGTTTTTGTAGTAAGTCAAAGAAATACAGGAGCGCTCAGGTGATAAGTATTCCAAAAGTGGAATGTATTCCCAAAACATCATGAACTGTGACTTAAAAGAAGGGGAAATTGCCAGACACGGTGGAGGTGGAAATAAAATTGTGCAAGTCTACAAAATGTGTTAATGTTTTGGAAGTATAACCTGATCTAAAACAGAACCAAACCACCATGGACTGTAGGTAAAGAACATTAATTATCTGTCAGATTCATCCCTGCACCCATTGTGTAAACCTCTATTCTACCCTGCATATGCCTCTGTTACTTCATTAGGGAAAGAAAATAAGGAGAAAACATGTACCTGGCAAGTTCTGCTTGTTACTGATGCTTTTTATCTTCCATTCTCCGGGAAGTTTTTACTACTTTTACTACTAATAACAGAGTAATTGGTCCCATATGAGACTAGAAACATGTTGAATATATAACTTCTAAAGGAGCTTTTATAAATAAACTACACCTTCACAGACTTGATGGTGATGGTAGCTGGCTAAAATTTTAACACTAGTTGAAAAGAATGTGAAATAGGATGTTAAATCTTGTTTTCAGTAAAGCCTTTCAATATTAGCATAAATGTTAGGTTCAAAGTGGAACTGAGTCTCACTGGTGTATTAAAATAAAATATGACTGGAAGTTACTAGATTAGTGTTTTTTTCATGATGTTCAGTTTGGGACAAGGAATAATTCTGTAGTTGTAGTTACGGCATTGTGATGTTTGACCCAATAGACACACTGTTCCTATCATCTATGCACTCTTCATCTTGCTGGTGGTTGTATTTTGCCACCACTTTTAGCTTTTCTCTGAAGATGTCCCACAAATCTCACTCTGTGTGGAGAAAAAACCCTTAAAGGTGAGCAATTAACAGCCCAAGCTGTCTTGTTCCTGTAGGACACTACACATGCTCCATCAGGATGCACAGCCTCACTGACAAGCAGCTGAAGCACCTGAGCAGGAGCAAGGCGACGCTGAGGGTCACTGCCTCAGTGCAGGGCAGTGCCCCGGCTGGGGAGCAGCTGGGCACTGAAGTGCCCTTCAGTCGCTGGTTCTACGCTGACCAGACTGAGATGCTGCTCAGCAACCAGGACATGAGCTCCATCCTGAAAATATTTGGTGCTAGTGAAATCCTGGATACGCTGGAGGTGAGTGTATTGCCAGGAAGTATCTCAGCACAGCTGAAAGCATTTTGAAATGTCATATGCAGCTTTCTAATGCAAGGCACTCTGTGCCATCTTTACCATGTCAGGATTTGTTCTTGAGATGATTTGGAAATACTCTTCTTGGAATGTGTTCTTCCTCACTTTTCACTTCCACAGAGTCTCAGAATGGTTTGGGTTGGAAGAGACCCTAAAGCTCACCCTGTTCCAAAGCCCTGCCATGGGCAGAGATGCCACTCACTGGGTCAGGTTGCTCAGGGGCCCATCCAAGCTGGCCCTGGGGTTTTGGGGTAGTATGGGTGTGTCAGGCTCACCTGGGTGTGCAGCCTGGGATGTGTGAACCAGCTCACGGCTCAGGAAGCAGAAACGTGCCTGACACCTGTGACAGGGCAAGGTTCTTGCCCAAACATCTGCACGACTGACTGCCCATGGTTCACACAGCCCGGTAAGAGCCCTTAGGTTTTTCCTGCGTGGGGTTAGCCCAGACCTATGGGAAGGGCAGGTAAGAGGGGGCACCCTTGGCAATTAACGGGGAAATGTTGCAGGTGTCACTGTAAAGGTGCACCTGATTCCTCTTGAGGGGTGAATTGCTCTGTGTTTCTAGGGAATCACACATTTCTGACACCTGGCCTGGAGGATGGAGATGTGCTTTGCTGTCCCAAACAGTGTTTCAGCTTGGTTGTTCCCTCTGCAGGTGAAATGTGAGTCCCCAGCAGTGAAGGTGCTGGAGAAGGAGAAATCCTACGGGCTGCTCAGTTACGTGGTGTACACTGTGAGCCTGGCTGATCCCAGAGTTCCTAGCCAGGGCTCCCTGTCCACCTCTCTGACTGTCTCCAGTCCCATGACAGACCAGTCCATCACTATCCCAGTGACAGTGATCTACCTGACTGACAGAACCACTGCACCAATGAGGTGTAAGTTTATCTTTGCACTCCATATGCCAGATAGAACTTTTAGCTTCCACTAATGTTTGTGAGGTTATAAACTTGGGTGTGTTAAAATGGGGCTGGCAGCTGACATTATCAGTGACATGAGCTGCTCTCTGTGGCCAGAAGCCTGGAATGCAGTTGCACATTATGACCGAAGTTGAACATATATTTTTTTTTTGGGGTCAGCCTAGAAAACTCGAAGTTGATGTAACTATACCAGTGCTGTAGTGTCTGAAAGGAATTTTTTTGTTATTTACTCCCAAGGACTCCTTGATATTTTGAAAACAGGTCGGTATTTTGGGGCTGAAAAAGTAAAGGACGCACTTAAGATATCGTAGATAGAATCATAGAATTCCAGAAGGGTCTAGGTTGGAAGGGACCTTAAAGCTCACCTTGTTTCACCCCCTGCCATGGGCAGGGACACCTTCCACTATTCCAGGTTGCTCCAAGCCCTGTCCAGCCTGGACTTTGACACTTCCAGGGATGGAACAGTTACAACCTCAATCAACATTTTAAGCTATTATGGCCAATTTTGAACACTGTATTGGAAATAGTCACTAGAATCAAAGTTGTATTATTTAAGTTGATTACAGTTATTTGCTATAAATGAAACTTGGTTTTGGCTATTTCAGTTTAAGAACTATGAACTCCTAAAGCAGGTTGGAGAAGGTACTCCTTTTAACTCAATATTGCCTCTTGTTTATCGATTCTGTAGATGAAGCCAGTCTCTTCCAGCAGTTTGTTGAGTCTTACCAGGTGATGATCTTCACACTTTTTGCACTCCTAGCAGGGACAGCTGTTATGATCATAGGTAAGAGAAGGAAAGATTGCACAAGTATTTTACAATGTGTTAGCTGTAAGATAAAAAGGAGTAATTGCCATGCAAAATGATTTTGGTTTGTTTTTCAACTGTCTTGCAGCTTACCATGCATTTTTCTCAGCGAATGGACAGCACAATCAGCCAGTATTCCACCCAAGGATAAATCCTCAGCATACCCCTAACAGTAAGCAGCTGTCACCCAGTTAGAAGTGAATTAATTGATTAGTCTGGCCATTGCACTGTAATTGAATGTAGGAATGTCTGTAACAAAGACTGGCTATGAAAAATAATTCACATTGTTACAGGTGTGTTTAAGTGACAGTGAGCTGTTTGTGAACACCAGTGCCTGGTGCTTCAGGTACAATAAGGCAAATTGAAACGAATGTCACTTGCTGAGGTGAAATGTATTGTGCCCCCCTCAGATTTAAAAAGTCCTGAACAGGAAGACCTACAGACTTTTGATACTTCTAAGGTACCTTTTCAAGAGGCAGTAAGATAAAGGGATTATTTTACTTTGAATGGATCATTTAGATTCGCTGCCAGTGTTCAGCCAGATGGTCAACAGCAGTTACTTGTTTCTTCCTTCTCCCACTGTCCCCGAGTCTGATTGTTGTTCTCTCCTTCCCATGTTTTAGGTTCCCTTGTGTCACCAGCACATTCCTTCAGTCCCCAGTCCCCGAGCAGGCAGAAGAGCCCCTCGGCCACGCTCTGGAGCACGGGTTATGCCTCTAGGTAGAGGCAGCAGGACTCCTCCTCATGCTGGGAAATAAAAATAAAACAACTCAGTGCCTTAGCAAGTTCAACAACTTAAGCAGTTGTGATGTAATTCAAGTTTTCTCTTGAATATAACTAGTTTATTAATTTATTTTTTTTTATATTTAGGGTTCTTTGAATTATTTTTTAATGTCAGTGCTTCAGTTCTCAAAAGCTTGTTTTATCTGTTGTTTTTTGCTGCCTGCACAAAAAACAGTGTTTATGCTAATCTGGCTTTCTTGCACTCTTCAAGCAAATAGAAGTTATATCTAAGTTAGAGTGATAACATTTTTTTTTTTTTACTTTTTGTAAAAATTAGATTTCTTTTTATTTAACTTTTTTAAAAAGGGAAATTATAAAAACAGGTTAAATATGAGCCAAAAATTTGAAGGATTGTATATTTCAAAGAACTAGTTTTTATTTTGCGTTCCAAATGCTCAGGAATGTATTGCACTGATAAGTGTTCTTATGTTTAGCCTTACACTGGGATTCATCAGCACAATGTGCTGGTTTAGCATCAGGAATGCTGGAACAACTGTGAATAATTCGGAGGTTTTTTACAACAACTATTTTAAAAAAAAAAGAAAACTTAGTGTGGCTTCCTTTGGGTACAATTGCAGTATTCCTTGGTACTGTAAGCACTTTCTTGAACTGGGAATGTGAAAGCATGTGCCTTCTAAGTGGACCTTTCTTCTGGTGGGAATCCTTTGTTTTGAGGATGTCATCACCATCCCAGTCACTTTTGCTTATAAGCAGGGTTTTGCAGCTATCAGATAAAGGCTTTGTTTACATATAACAAGGATCCTAGTTTTAACTGTGAATAATATCGTGGCTGTCTGGACTCTCCTAAGGACCATAAGGAAAGTAAAATAACAAAATACTTAATGCAAAATACTTTGTACAGAGCTATGCAGGCAAATATATGAATGGAATGCAGACCCAGTGCATGGCATAGAGTTTTGGTTTCATACAGTGTTACAAAAAAAAGATTGTTACATGTAATTTTATTGAGTCTTGTTTAACTTACTGGCTAGTGTTGGAGAAGTTGTGCCTTAAGTGCTGGTACTACTAAAAATGGTCAGTTTGGATGTAGATAATAATTTGAATCTGTATTAAAGCTTTTTAAGATTCCTTTATTTTGCCATTGATGCATTTTTTTGTGGTTTGACTGTTCAGAATCTACCACTGGACTATATTATTTCAATCTTTATTATTTAATAAAGCTTTTTAAGATTCCTTTATGTTGCTGAATTTGAAATTCCTTTATTGTTGATTAATTTTCTTGTTTGGCTGTTTAGAATTTAGCACTGGGCTGTTATTTGTACTGCACTTCCTACAGCCCCTCAGTGTTTGCAATCATGGTTTTCCAATCTTAGTTGTCCCTTTTCTTGACAATGTAATGTTTTTAAATATTTTGACAATTTTTCAACTTGTATTTGTTGTCTGGGACTCCTCCCAGTTTTCACTAAGCATCTTCAATTCCTCCTGAAATCAGTGATGGCTGTAGAAGGAGTTCATTTTCTAGGTTTTTTCAAACTACCCATTTTGTTTGGGTTTTTAAGGAAAGATGTGATCTTTTTCCATTTCCATTCAGCAAGAAATGAAAAGGCTGTGAATATCTCAGTGCTACTGTGATAAGCACTTCAGAAATGCTTAAAGGAGAAGTTTTACTCTCCTGTTGGTTGTCTTTCTCATTCAGCAGTCTGGCACTGAATGTTCTGAAAAACAAACTGCTCCAAGTGGTGGGAGTACTTTGCCAAATGCTCACTGTTTACTTCATTTCTTTAGGCAAGTAGTTGCATCTCCTGGCAAGAAAAAAGTAAAAAGTATGAAGTAGGGAGCTGATACGACTCAGGAGCCAACCTCTACTGCAAGCAACAACCAGGCTTTTGCCTTGAGGAGCTCATGTGTTCTGTGGGATCGTTCCTGGGGCCAGGGGCCTTTGGGGATATAAATTTTTCTGAGCATGTTGCTGCTGATGTAAAGATCATTTTTTTTTTTTAATAGAATAAAATGAGAGTTGGGGGGTTTGCATTTTAATGCTCAGTTCTTCCCCTGTTCATTTACTGCTTGTTCCTGAGTGTTTGCTCCCCTGAGAGGGAGAAAGGCTGCTGGGAATGTGTCTGTTCCAAAGTCCGGGTCTTACGTGAGTTGAAATGTGTTTCTGAGTTTCTCAAGTAACCAAACAGTGCCAGTTCAGATGCAAAGCCCTGTCCCTTCCCATCCAGCAGGATTTGGAGGATCCTTAGCAGGAGCAGGATTTGGTGTGTGCCAGCAACCTAGGTTCATCACATCATGCTGGTACACGGGTGGAAAAGTTTTGTTTTAAAAAATAAACACACCCAGTGAGGAGTGAAATCATTGAGCCAATGCCCTGAGCTGTCGTCGCAGCCCTGGGTTTGCTGTCTGAGCACCCAGCCCGGAGGACTTGGTGGCAGATCTCATGTTCCTGGAAGTGCCCGTGTTAACACTGAGGGCTGTGCTCAGGGCAGAGGCTTCCCCTTGGGAGTTGCAACATTTGGGCAGAGACCGCACTCGCAAGAAGTTTTCCCCTCAGGAGCTGGAAGCAAACGCTGGCACTGAGGTGCTGCCTCGGCACGGCCGCTCCTGCTGCACACGGCGGGAGCTGGGGTGCCTCAGCGGCGGGCGCTGAGCTCTTGCCTCAGAGTTGTGCTGCTTGGCCTCGGCTCATAGAACAATCACCTCTGCCGTTTCTAACAAGTTCAGGCTTTATCTTTGATGTGTGTCTGCACAAGTGTGTTTTCTGTCACAGAACAGTTTCTATGTTGTCAATCGCCGGTGTTCGTGGAGGCGCCCTCAGAGCGGCTGAGGGGAGGCGGCCGCCATGCCCAGGACAGCACCTCGGCCGGGGCCGAACAGTGTGGGCTGTACAGAACCTTCTCCCACCTCCTTCTAACTTCCTCACTTCTCTTTTAAATATTCTAGTACAAGATGGAGAAACCAAAAAATGCCTTACTGTATCGTTTCGTTGTTTTTTGTTTTTTTTTTTTTTTTAATTTATCAGACTTTGAGTGTTGCAAACGGGAATGGGGAGTCATTTAAAAGGCTCAGCTGTGATTAGCAATTAGCGTCCGTGAGGGTTAAGGATGAAGAGGAAAGTTAATCTTTAAAAGAACATACTTGAAATTCTGGGCAAATTGTGTAACCTGTGTTGAGGGAGGGGATTGATCCCTGAGGGGGCAGGAGGCATCACCTCAAACAGGCACTGCTGGCTGGTCTATGGCTGGAGACGTTCAGTGGCTGGGAAGGAGGGAAACATCAGGGCAACATTTAATAACAACGTTATTATACTGAATCGTACTAAATATTGTTATCTTGAAATGTAATAGAGAAAAAACCATGGAAACTGAATACTCACTAGAATTGCAGAGTGCTATTGCTATTGTTGAAATGTCTCTCTCTGCTCATTACATTGAGCCCCAGGCCTGCCAGAGGCAGAACTATGGAAGGAAAATCTCTGTCCATCTCATGCTTTTTGGTCAAGTGGCTCAGATTTCTCTCCTGGTTCCTGTTACCTGATCACAGTTACCAAGAGGATGCTCACCTGTGGCAGAGGACAGAGTGCTGAAGAAAACAGGATCAGTTAGACCTGCACATTCCCTCGTGTTTTCCCTGTGAGCTGGTGCAGGGGGCAAGGGGGACAGTGGTGTCTTCCCTGAGCACCAGGAGCGGTTTTGTTGCCAGAGGCTGCAGAAGACCAGGGAGTGCGTGTGAGCCTCCACACACAGTGGCTGCTGCTGCGGCCACACAGGGCATGGACGGTCCCTCTGCTGGGACAGGGACACGGAGCCTGTCTGCTGTGCCAGGCTGTCCTCAGCATCCACAAAATCCCTTCCTGCCAACAGCCGATCAACAGCCGTGTCCCGAGGAATCATTCAAATAGATTGGCAAGGCTAGGTTAATATTGGTGTTCTACTCCAATCTGCTCCCTAATACAACATCCCAGAATCAGCCTGATCTTTCTTTCCCCATCTCTCCCCTTAGAAAGCCAGGCAGGTGATGAATGAAACATTGCACACACCTTTCCAGGGAAGAGCTCTTTCTGATGAGTAGCCAGGATTATGGAGTGGTGCTTCAGGGGAAGGTTTTCCTGGCAGCATGTTAGCTGACTCTCATACTTTATATGAAGGATTAAAGTTTTACAGGTGTCAGTGCAGCCTCTTGGCTAATCCCTGCATTTACTTGCAGACAAAGGCATTCTTCTCTTCTATATTTGGTTTTTGATTTTGGCTTTCATGAGGACGTGTCAGTCATTCATGAACATCCTCTGATGATTCCTCAGTACAGGGCTCCCCAAGAAGCTTGGGGAGTTTCCCCATTCCAGTTTCCCTGGTTAGGGATACAGCTGGAGGACAGCAAGGTCCAGTCAGAATGTATTGCTGTAGCTCTTGTCTCAGGCAAAGGTTTTCCTGACAGAAAGTAGCCAGGTAATATCCACTGAAATTGTCTTTAGTTCTGTAGGCAGAGTCAAGGGTGTCCAGGTCAGCTATGGCAACTTCTTACCTGGTTCTGTTAATGTACATAGATTTTTGTCAGAAAACTCACGTTTGTCAGAAATTTCTGGCTGAACATTGTGCTTGTAACAATCCGAGCACAACGGAGGTTCTGGAATGAATGCCAGGGAAGGCTCTTGAGGAAAAATAATTTTGAAAAGTAAATTCTGAAGGGTAAGATGCTTTGTTTTGAAGAAGCCATAATAGTAGAGAAGCACAGGGTACCTTCCACTACAGAAATGCAAGAACCAGGTGTTTCTAGCTGTTCATAGGTCCTTACAAGTCCTGGAGGCTTCATTGTTAGTGTAATAGTGAGTGAGCTGGTGGCACAAATAAACACTGAGATGGTGTATGGAGATTTATGTCTTTGAGTAAATTACTGGTAATAGACTTGTTTGTAAGCCACTGCCCCCTGAGTTGAGGCTGCTGGTTAGAGCCATGACACAGGTACAGCACTGGGACACCAGTTCACAGGTACAGCTAGCAGTCTGCAGTGCCAGAGGGCACCAGGCAGTTCCTCCCAACAGAAGCAGGGAAGTGTGTGTGTGTAACCTCATTTTTTCCCAACTATCTTGGCCTTTCCTTGCAGGATGTCCCTGAAGATCCTGTGCCAGCAGAGGATCCCATGTACAGCAGCCTGTTCAAGAGAGATTCTGTACCTGTGTCCCACAGCACCTTTCCTGGCTGTTCCTGTAGCGTGCTGCCTGCACCTGTGTTAGGCTGTGTCTCATCGTGTCCTGGGAATTGCAGTGACACTCCCTGATGCAGGAGCTCTCCTTGGAGAAGCCCTGGAGACAGTGTTTGATTAACAGGCAAGGTACATGCTCTCCAATGAATTGCTCTTCTTTTACATGTTTTTTTCTGGTAAAGCAACTCGAGGTATTGTTCATGTATTTAGCTTTATGATTCTGTTAGTCTATGTCGTATTGGTGATTTGATTAAAACCATTCCTTTTCAGCTGTTTCTTCCTTGTATCAGTTTCAAGTTTGTAGCTGGCCTTTAAACTCCAGCCTGTCTTCTCCACAACACAGCCCCTCTACTCTTGTAAGAAACGCATCAACTTCTAAGCTGGAAAAAAAGGCATTTAGCAAGTGATGACTATCTGACATAAGGTCTTCAGGTGACATTAAATATTCCATTTTTTATTTGTTTTACTGGCAAAATTCAAAAACCTCTGTTTTATTTTTAGTTTGAATGAAGCTGGGTTCACTTTTCATCTGTTAACTTCAATGAGACAACTTCTTTGTGTAAATTAGGCATGCAGTTTCTCAGGATCTTCTCTTGAAGCTTGCAAAATTAAAAGAAGAATGGGAAACTCATTTTTCTCCTTGGTTCATATTTATCACCATTGCACTGAGCTGTACCAACAGCAAGCCATTTTCCATATTTTCCCTCATACTACTTGTCCTTTCCATCTCCAGAGCTATTTTTGTCCCAGGTACTGTGTTTACCTCTGCAAGTGGCCTGCTCCAGAGCTTTGTGTATTAATAAACAATTTCCTGCAATTTATACCATCTTCACCCCTCAGCACAGCCTTGTGCTGCTCTGCTCTGTGTGCTGCCTCCCTTTCAGTGCTTGGGCTCTGCATTGCCATAATTCCTAAACAGATTGGGAGCTGCAGTTGCTGTTTTCCATGGAGCAGATGTTGTGTACATGTTTATGATTCACCCAGTCATTCATTTTTCCTAGTTCTCACTTCTCACTTGCCATATTATGTTTTAAAGTGCTGTTTCCATTCTGCTCAGTTCAAAGCTCCATCTCAGGCCTTACTTTTCCATTTAGCATAAATAAATTTATTTCAAGCTGTACTTAGGGATATATCAGGGTGTCTTTTGTGACCTTTTATTATTTTTTTAGTTTCATTTCCCATAAGCGAGTGGTCTCTTATAGAGCAAATATGTGACAATGTGAAGCTGTAGTGACAAACATTCACCTTTTGTGTTACAACTCTGTCACTTGTAGGAGTTGTTCTCATTGCTGACAATCATCTCCCAGTACAGACAGGGCAAAAATCCCCAAGCACATTAATGTGACATAGCTTTATTTCTAAATATGGACTGCACCAATCCAGATGTTGTAGTGGCTGCAGAAGTTGCATAGTATCTGTATGTAGCTCTGTATTAAGAATCCTCTAATAACAAACTTTGATATCAAATGAGAGGCTGGTTTGCTGGTTGTTTTTTCATGGCAAGCCTCAAATAGGTGGCTGCTTCCCACACACCCAATGTCTTGCTGTCATCCCAAAGAAAGGCCTGGGAGTTCTGAGTTATTTCTATTTCCATCAAGGCTGATTTTTGACCTAAGAATAGGAGAAAAAGAGAAGCTAAAAGCATTAAAACACATTGAGAGGAAATATAATGAACAATCAAATGAAGACTTACATTTATTCTCTATAAACATAAGAATAGGCCAGAAGGAATAAGTTTGATGGGATTAAAGAAGAAAAGGCTTTAAACCCTGGATTATGATGGGTCTGGCAGGAAGAACAGTTCTCTGAATGTTGCTTTTGGCAGAGTCCATGTGAGAAAACGTAGCGTGTGGCCTAGACCTAGAGCTCAGTGATTCCTCCCTGAACTGCAGCACTTTCCAAAGGAGTATTGCAACATGGAAGATGCTTGAGCCAAGGAGAAGCTCATTTGCTCTCTAAACCTCCTGATCCATGTCTGGAAGGCAATGTAGGGTCAGCTGGCAGTGCCTAGAACACACAGGGCAAAGGGTCCTGCTAGGATCCATCTTTCCCCTTTACCCAGGAAAGATCAGGATGTCTCCATCTGCATTTCTGAAGACCAGAGAATAAAGGTCACACTCACTGGTGTTTTTTTCTGCCCTCAGAAGAAATGTGCCTCCCCTAGGGAATGGTATTTGTAAGAGATATGGACGGAGGCACAATCTTCTAGGAATAGGAAATATTAACCTTAGTTACAAATGCTCTTCCCTACACTGCCTAGTATTAGGGAGTCCATGTGTAGGCGTCCTCTGGATCTTGCCATCATGGCTCTTGCAGACAAGGACAAGAATGGATAAGAAAGAGCTTCCAGAGAGACTTTTTCTTGCAACTTCAACCACTCCTAGCAGATAATTAGTGAGGATGTCCTCCAGTGACCCACCAGGGAGGAGGGAAGGAGTCAAAGGGAGATGGGCGGGGGAAATAGCATTTAATAAAGGGTTACTCCACTGATTATCTCCACACTGAAGTGAAATAGGCACAAGCCAGACAATACTGGGCCTCATCTGGTAGAGTACTTACAGGAAATCATCAGGATGCAACAGCTTCCTCACACAAAAGTGAGTCAGTGGGGCTTTCAGGGCCTGGCATTTCAGGACTACTACAATCACTACGCAGGGCTGCAGGGGCAAAAGAGTAAAGCACTACAGAATGGACAGGAGTGCAGGAATTAAATATTTTCCTGTGTGGAAGGTTCTGCTTTCATCATGGAAAACCATAAGGGCTAAGTGAGTCTGTGTGTGTGTGTGTGTGTGTGTGTGTGTGTGTGTGTGTGGAAAGAAGGTGGCTGGAGGGACTGTCTAAGCTCTCAGGGAGCAAGCAGCTTCACAGGGTTCCCTGACCCAGGAAATATTCCCTTCCCATCTGTGCAAGCTAATTCCCACCTAGGGACGTCCTTTCACACTCTGGATGGGAAAGCACCGCATAACATCACTGGAGAGTCAGACCAGAAATTCCTGCAAAGGAGTACTTGAGGCTTCCTATGCCAAGGGTATCCCTAATAAATAATTTTAGGCCAACATGTACTAATGGCTTACAGTGACCATCTTTAAATAAAACAAAAGCAGTATTGTCTAGATAAAATCTGGTGCTTGAAATTCAGTTTACTGATCAATAAGCTCTGAAGTTCTGGAACTAGTTTTAAATATTTGTTCTATTTCACATGTTTTTGTCTGTGAGAGAGACAAGAAGTTGGAGATGCTTTTGTCTTTTGTGGCATATGCTTTACTTAGAAAATAAAATTCTGAGAATCTTAAGTAGTAAGAAGCTGCCCTTAGTAACAAAATAGGGAAAATTGTCATATTTTACCCAAAAGGAAGGGGAAAAAATAATTTTCTAAAGTAATAGCTTGTAATTTGACAGCATGAGTCACTTGTGTTATTACGAGTGAGTCATAAATAGAAGAGGCATCAAAAGAGTTGTTTTTCAAAATGTATTAAGATAACAAAGAAACTACGCCTCCCAAAATGTTGCTAATAAGGCAACAGGCCATCAAACAGGCTATGCTTGTTTGAAATATTAACTCACTAAAAGTGTTTATTCAGTGATGTTTGTTGGTTTGTTGGTTTTTTGGTATTGGGTTTTTTTGTGTGTGTTTTTTTGTTTCGTTTTGTTTTGTTTGTTTGGGGTTTTTTTTTTTTTTTGTGAAAATAAAGGAAAAGGCTGTTTTCAATTATCTTTTTCTATAAAAGCTAATTAGCCTGTCTCTAGTGGAAGCTGGGTCAAACCTCTCATTAGAAGGATATTAAGAAGCCTGAAGTTTCAGTGTTATGATCCAGCCTTTACCGGCAGTGATCCGCTCCTGGACTCACCTGCCACACAGAGTTTGGTCAAGTCACCAAACACAGGCAACAAAGCTGATTTGGCCTCAGTACTTTGTCATTGTTCCTATGCATGTTTATCTTTTCCCTGATATGGGAATAAACTAAATGTTTGGGGAACTTCAGAATAATGGTAGTGGAAATTTCTAGCCTGATTCTTTTACGAGAGGAGGCACTGTCAGCCACACTGTCCCTGTGTGTGTATGTTTCCACTTCCTGTTCTAACTTTGGGCCTGATCTCTACCGATTTAGGTAATAGAATAGGTATCCAAGGAATAATTAAGCTGACCTGCGTTTTGCAAAACTTAATCCCTGTGTGAAGAAAACTTTAAAATGTTATTTTTACTGTTATGCATACCCATCCTTTGTCAGCTTGCAGATAACCCCCAAAGACACAGGCCTTTACAAATGCCTCATCTGGATGAAAACTTCAGTGAGAGTTTGCAGGCCTCTATGAGGATCAAATGTGGGCAGCAGGCACCAACAGAGCTTCTCTTCCCCCAAGTAGAGAAGGTGGGATTTCATTCTAATGTAGTTTGAACAGAAAAAGCAGAGTAAGTAGCAATATCCAGTGCAAAGCTACAATGCAGCCTATAAATAGAATCAGTTGTGGAAAACTATAGAGTTAATGAGACAAAGTGTCATGAAGGGTACAAGTTAAGCCAGTAATACAAAAGTCAGTAATTTACATCTTTCAGTTGTTCTGCATCACTAAATGTTATTCAGAGTGTTTGCTCGTAACAATAAAACCTGCGACAATGGCAGGCACAAAACCAATATCAAATGGAAAATAGTGAACTTGAACAAAAGAAGTAGAACAAAAAGGAATGAAGAAACTTGAAGGCAAGTTTGAGCTAGAGGAAAAAAGAGCAATTCTTTGTGGAAGCAAACATGATGTTACACAGTAAAAAAGCATTTGAGTTGGTCTTGCTGCTTAGCCATGACTAACCCAGGGCAGCACTCATCCTGCAGTGCTGAACTGGGGGCTTTTAGCTCCACGGCCTCTCTGTATTCACACACACGTTTATTCAATGAAAATTCCTTGGGTTTCCTTGATGGAAGCAGCAAACCAGTCCATCCCCTCGTGCTGCATTTGGAGAACAGTCATTTGCAGATCTGTTTCCAGCGGCTCTGGCAGGGTGGGAGCAGCACAGCTGTAACTGAGGTTACAGCTTGTTACAGAACCAGAGACTGGAACACTGCATCAGCCTTTACTGCAGATTTCCTGTCTGCAGCACATGCCAACACCCAATTGCTTGTTGTCCTTTAATGATTCCAGCCCTTGCCTGGTGCTCTCCCCATTCCTGTTTCTGCACAGGACTGGACCATGTGGTGTGAGGGAGAAATGGGCTTGTCCCTGGCAAGGGCTGTGTGTACTCTCATGGTCCCTGCAGCCTCACACTGCCATTGGTTGCCTCTGGTACTCTCTGTATCCTTCAAAATTCACACACAGGCTCATCCAGCTTACATTTGGTTGTAAACAGGGCCTTCTTATTTTCTTCTAAAGAATGCTTTGAAATAATGCACCAGGTTATATTTTGGTTCTTTATTCAGAACTGTCAGATTGTCAGAAACATTAGGAAAGCTCTGTGAGTTTTTGGTTATTTTTGTTGTTGTTCTTCACTGTGCAGCAACAGCAGGGTGGCCGTAATATTTGAAATACTGATCTCCCTCCTACATGACATAAGATGCATTCTGAAGGGCCTTACATCACAGAATTCCAGAATAGTTTGGATCAGGAGGGAATCTTAAAACCCATACAATTCCAAATCCCTGCCACAGGCATGGATGCCTTCCACTATCCCAGGTGGCCAAGCCCTGTCCAGCATGGCCTTGGACACTTCCAGGGATCCAGAGGCATCCACAGTTTCTCTGGGAACCTGTGTCAGGACTTCCCCACCCTCACAGGGAACAATTTCTTCCCAATATACAATATAAGCCTTCTCTCTTTCAGTTTAAAGCCATTTCATCTTGTTCTATCACTCCATGCCCTTGCAGATCCAGCTTTTTTTGGCTGAACCAGGGGAATTACCACAGACAAGGTGGGATTTTCCTATTCTTTGCATTCTGGAGAATAGTAGAAGACTTGGGAACTGCTGTCAGCTCTTATAAACCAAGGAGCAAGGGTGTGATTCTGACCACAGTGAGGTACAAGTCAACAGTCAAAGCTGTGACAGACTTACATGAGTTCCCTAAAAAGTCCTGACAATTGCTATTATAGACAGCTACGTGTGTCACCTTTCAGTCACAAAAAGAAGGCTGCAGTATTAGAATTCAAATTGTGAGGGAATTAATGTATGTTATTCCCATATAACATTATTTAAAAATATTCCACATAATTTTCTCTTCAAAACTGTCTTTCCTCATGCTGCACTAGTCATCTTTGGATCTGAAGCTCTGGCCATGTCTTGGTGGATATCTGGGGGCTTGTTCATTTGCTGGATTAATATTTTATTTCATGCTGGGTTAAGACTGGCCAATAGAAATAAATAGCCTTTGATTCTAGCACAATTAAGTATCTCTTGTGAAGAAAAAAGAACTCTGTTGTCCTGAGCATCTGACCCCAGCTGGTGCATTCTCTCTGCCAGATGGTTCTTGCACGGGAAGAAAATTAATAAAATTGCCAAACAAAGAAGTATTTTCAGCAAGTACCCAAACATTGAAGGCTAAACATCCTCCTTGGAATGCCAGAAGTGGATTCCAAACGAGCAGCTGAACTGAAGGATTATTTTGATAGTGTTGTAGAAATATTGGTCTACTGGAGATGTTTAAAGGTCAGCTAAAGTGTTTTGTGGGGGTTTTGTTGGTGTTACTGGGATTTTTTGGTGCCTGACTCCTTAGTTCTGGGCATGCTGCTTTCACAGAGCATCCCTGACATGCTGGGGCTCTCAGAATCTGTGTTACACAGACTATCACCTTTGCTGTAGTTTCCATGTGTCTCCCCTACTACAAAAAAAAAGTGACTTTTGTGTGGTTTTTTTTTTGCATCCCTGCTTGATATCCCACCTCCTTCAACAGGAAGAAATCGATGAATTGAGATAATTGCAGAAGTAGATGGTAGTTGCTACCACTCTCAGATTATTTCATTAAATTATTAAGAATTTGCCCAGAGCTATCTTGGGGGTGCTGGGATAGCAGAATGTAGTTTAGGCATAAAACAGGATACACAAATTTCACTTTAGTTCCAGCTTTACTGAATGTGCTTTTTAAAGCAGACAGGTACAGATCACACTTCTGTCTAATTTTTTGATTTAGGGTTACAGTGGCAGTGCAGAATGCCAGAATTGTAAGTTAAAGCAGTGCTGAGTTGTAAGGTCACAGAACCCTGTTAGTGCTCATTCCAGACTGGACTGAACAGTCTTTCTGACCTCCCCTGTGATAAACAATGTCTTGGATATCAAAACTCTTTCCTCACATTCTTTCCTCGTATTTTTTTATGAACAAGTGGCGGTAACAATACTCTTCAAAGGGGGAAATAGTCATGCAAACCCTAGGGTTTTTTATCTGCTAGGTTCATATATTCCTTCTGTATCAAAACCCACAAAGATCTCTATCTGAACATAGATTTTAAATTTTCTCCATGGAGGTACTGTAGTTCTGTGGCCATAAATCTCATACTTTTTTTGTCTCAGCAATAGTTCCACAGCTGAGTGCAGGAACCTCACCACCTAAATCATTGGTTTGCTTGTGCCTCTGCAAGTGTTGCAGCATTTGGCTTTGCCAACTGCACGCAGAATTGAAGGGATTTTTAAAATGTTGACAATTGAAAATTGCTGAGTTTAATTTCCATTTTCAAAAAGAAATTTTGCAAGATCTGAACTTGGCATTTATCAAGTCTGTTTGTTTGTTTGTTGATCTATTGCTGGACAGTTTAATGTGGAGAGAATCCTCTCCAAGGCAAACTGGTAACATTCCTAGAGGGGTTCATCTCTCCAGGGGAACACTGGCAAAGACCTGTCCTAGCCCATGGGATAACACACCTCCCATTTGCTCCTGAAAATCTCAGTCAGGGCAAAACTGTAAAAAAATCAACTTCTTCACCTGCCTTTTCATTAGGTCAGGAGAATGGTGAAAGGTAAATGTGGAACATCGATCTCCAAGTTCAGAGTCCCTAAAAGGGCCTGTTCCTGCTGATTCCCCTAAGAGTACTACATTCCCTCTTGGGCACAGAAGTACAGTGCACTGATATTTGCCCTCTAGCTTTTTGAAACAGACAGGTATTTTAAGCAGATTTTGGTATAGTATCAGCTTTTCCCTGTGACTAAAATGCCTCATTCATCTGTAGAATCTGAATCCCAATTTGCACTGATTGTTTATCATCAACTTCCTGACACAAAAACTTTGGTTTCCCATCCCAGAGTGCCTTTCACTACACATGTACAGCATGTTCTGCAAGATGAATTGTTTTATTTGCTTGTTGCCAGGTTATTGTGTAGCATGGTGTTGGTGTTACCCTGATGAAATTCCATGATTTCTTACCCAAAGTTGTTCTGCGTGGTGGGTTCTGAGTGCTTTTCAAAGGAGTAACACTTAGCAGGCCAAAGTGGATCACAAAAATAGGGGAGCTGGCCTGTGCAACTTGCTTGATCTTCTTGGGGCTTTTCTTTTAGGTTTTTAATGTGTGGATGAAACTGGAAGTCGAGGTTTGTTAACAAAAGCAGCTTCCCCCAGCTGTTGCCCAGCTGTGTCCCTTACAGAATGCGAATATATTATTTAAGGGCAGAGAAGAGAAGATGCAACATCAGAAAAGGTAATTCAGCTACTTTGCTTTGCTGAAATCTAAGGTCCCAAATGTACCAAGGTGTGTGTAAATGAGCCTTCTGCTCCTTATGTATTCTGTTCCAGGTATCTAAAAAGTTCTGTGTCCATGAAAAAAAAATACAACCAAACTCCAGCAAAATCACAAAGGAAGTAAAGCTGAGTTATTACTGAGCTTTCATTTAAAAAAATTAATTTGATTTTTTAGGAAGTAGCACTACTCATAATCTAAAATCCTCATTTGCCATTAACACTGCAGCAAATGCATTAAGCTTGGGGAAGAAAATACATGTGATAGGCTTGACATGAGATCTGAGAGTCCATAATCTTTTCAGCTGGTGGGTTCTTTTTCCCAGTTTTATGAGTAACCATATTTTTAATGCGCTTATTTTATAGTCCATCTATTTGTTAAGTAACTGTTGTTACTTGGAAGTTTATTAAAAACCACATTAAAGTGTTGTGTGGTTCAAGTGTAGGTAACAGTTCTGTTAATGATGTGGGAAATGGTATCTAAGAGAACTGGCTTTACGGTGTCTGTGGGGGCTCCAGAAGTTAGTGACAGTAGTAATAATATTAACCATTAAATTAAATACCCTCTATAGTAAAATAAACAGAAATGCCAGTTTAGTATGAAAATTATTGACTTACTTTTTAAATAGTCACTAAATGTACCTTATCTGCTTGGAATTGTGTGTTCTCATTTTTTTTAAATCCAGAATTTTTGGAACTTTAGGTAAATTATCTCCATCTTAAGATTTTTGCTTCCAATATTGACTGCCTGAAATTCTTTTCAGGATTCTTTCCAGCACTTTATTTTTCCAGTTGAACATATGGCTGCAAGTAACATTCATGTGAAAGGCACACAGTGCATTCAGTTCTCCTGAACACAATGTATTTTGCACCCAGAAAGAAGGTTTAATTTAATTTCTTATGCCTGCTGAGGTAATTAAGAGTAAGGGCAATGTTGAGCTGGGGAAATGGGAGGCTTGGATGGAGACACAGCACCCAAGGGTCTGATAGTTCATGGCTGAGGTGTGTGATGGGCACACAGGAAGGAACTTGCATGGTTGGAACACTGTGATTAAAACAGTGAAGGAAACAACAGTGAAAACCATGTGAAAACAGCAATTTTGCCTGTTGGCACAGCTTCTGTCTGTTCTTATCAAAGGTCCTGTTTCCCACGGAATTCTCTGTCAGCCAATCTGTTTTGAGACATAACGTCTGACAAGTAAGGTGTATATTTCTGTGGTCCTTACTTGGAATTAAAACAAATTAAAAATTTCTCAATGATGTGCCTTTCCTCTTGCCATTGCAGTCAGCCTCTCTGAAAGACCTGCTCTCTTTCATGTAACAGTGATGGACAGCGAGCTTTGCTGCTGGGCTTTTATTTTGTAATGTCAACTTATATGTCACTATAATAGTAGTTTGATCCTTTCCTGCAAATCAGTCCTTCAATTTTAATGTGAAAGTTTTGCATTGTAAAATGCAACTTCTTGTTGCTACTTCTTTTTTTCTCCCAGCTTTTCTTCAGCTGCCATAATGCTGAATGTTTCTTGGAACAATTGTCAGTTCTAAACACACTTAAAGGCAATTCTGAGGCTCATGGCTCATCTGTAATTAGAGCTTGTATGAGCCATACTTAGGTACCTAATCAATGAGGTGAGTTTACAGCACATAATTTAAAGTACATTCTCCTGAATTTTCCTTAAATTTGATTTACAACATTGTTAAAATAACAATCTTAGACAATAAGGGGAATTTCATGTTCTGTGTCATTTAATCCTATTTCTTCCATCAAGCAAGAGAAGACCCTCCCATAACACTGCAATACACTTATTTTACTTTGTCATAAAATTGTCTGAGCCTGTCAAAATTGTGACGTGATTATTGCCATGCAGTGAAGTCTGTGATAATGTTTCTGTCCTGTGTTCAAGTGAAAACCCGTGTGCCAGGAAGGAATTTATTCTCCCTTAATTGGGGTCAGAGGAGGTTGAACAAGCTACTTCCTGTTATTAAAGTAAGTTTACAGCTTGATTTTGAAATCAGTATGTTACCTCTTTCACATTATTAAAAATAGGAGAGAATGCCCTGAGTTGGAGGAGATCCACAAGCATCATCAAATCCAGCTCTTGGCTCTCTAACAGGACAATCCTAAAAATCACACTGTGTGCCTCTTGTACATTATGGCTATTAACACTGCTCTTATCTAAAATATTATTTTGGTTTTGTTTTCTTTTTTTTCTCCTTCCCATATGATCTGACTTAGAAAATCACACCTTCATATTCTCAGTAGTGGCATAAATGGCATAAATCACTCCCTCTGGTTCATAATATTCTCCTCTTTTATCCTGACTCTTGCAGTTGCTGTTTAGCAAGGGTCTGAACTGCTTTGTGTCCTTGACCCAGGTGACTTACCCAGCCTTGGGGCTGAGAGAGCTGGGTACAAGTGTAAATATACCTTCAATGGAGGGACTTACCAAGTAGTAGGATTGACATAAGAGAAACAATTGTTCCATGAAACACAGTAAAAGTAGGGTGGAAATACATCAGGTGTTTTCAACATAGTATTTTCCAAGGGGAATCCTGGTTCCAGCAGTGAATCACAGAAGCAGAAAGCACTGGAAAGTTTCCCTCCTAAATGGAGGAGGGCAGGGAAAGGCAGCATGTTTATGCATTTGGAAATTACACTAAGAGTTTTGAGTTTAACTGTGGAATATTTGACATCTGTGAAATTTAGATACATGACTTAAATCAAAAATTATATTCACACATCATAGAATATCTTGAACTGGAAGGGACCCCTGAGGATCATCGAGTCCAGCTCCTGGCCCTGCACAGACAACTCAACAATCCCACCCTGTGCATCCCTGGGAGTGTTGTCCAAATGCTCCTGGAGCTCTGGCAGCCTTGGGGCTGTGCCCATTCCCTGGGGAGCCTGGGCAGTGCCCAGCACCCTCGGGGGTAAGAGCGGGACAATCTTTTCCTGATATCCAGCCCAGCCCTCCCCTGACACAGCTCCAGCTGGTCCCTCGGGTCCTGTCCCTAGTCAGAGAGCAGAGATCAGTGCCTGCCTCAATCTGTTATTTCAGGAAACCCTTAGAATGAGCTGTTTTCCTTCCAAACCATGCAGGATTTTAATATTAGTTATACCTGTGTCTGGCCTCCTGCCTGAACTCAACATCTTTGTGTACACAAATATGCATCCTCTGGGCATTGCTCCTAATGCACCTGCTAGCAGCACTCTTCCCTTAGCAGGTGAGCTGATCTAATGATACAGGAGCACCTGGTTCCCAACCCTGTAAATTCAGGGCTTTCTGGCAAATAACACTTAATTTGGGTAATAATACCCTTACAGCCCAACAATGATGGCTTCACGCCCTTCAGACTTATTCAAATATCTCTGCAACCTTATTCAACAACTGCACCTTGTCATTCAGATCCCAATAAAGGAGGTGAATATTTTGCCAAAGGGAGCTTTCTCTGTGCTTTGGTTGATTTGCCCAGGAGGTGTAAGTGCAGCTATTTTGATAGAGTTGGACTGTGTACTGGGATGAACACATATTTTCATGAAATCTGTCAAATGTCATTTCAAAAGTCATTGAATGTGCTCTACAACAAAGCAGGCAGAATTACAGAGCAGAATGCCTTTTGTGAATGCTATTGTAAATGTGTCACAGCTCATTCTGGCTTTTGCATGTGGGCTTATCTTCAAATAGCATCCTGCTGTTATGATTAGTGATTGCTATCGTGAATAAAATCTCTTTGGTTTCAGCAACAAAATAAACCACTTTATATATAGAACCCACTGTTGAATAGGACCTTAAATATTTATTTTCCCACTCTTCTTGCCAAATAATCTTCAAGGTGAAGCCTTTCTTCTACTGAAACAATGTCAGCAGTAAAACCAAGTCTTGAGACAGTCATGGTTTTAGAAAGGGGAGACAGCATCAGAAAGCAAGCTATTAATGTTACTTGTCTAAATGAAACATCCTTGGAACCCTGTGAGCTTGGAATGAGGTAATTGTGTCTTACTATGATGAGTTTGTGGTGATCCCAGTGTCCACCAGCAACCATCCCTGTTCCACGCAATTGGTAACCCCATGGTAAGTACCTTGACTCCATTTGTTACACGTGTCACCTGCTGTGTTTTCACAGAACTTCCAGTCTTGCCACATTCAAAATTAGTAATGTCAACTTTGAGATTTTTTAAATACATTTCTTCATATGATTTGGCAAACCATTACATGATACAAGCCATTATATTGTATTATATTTTTATATATCGTGTAATACATGGCAAGGATTTGGATTAGATGACCTTTAAAGGTCCTTTCCAACCCAAACTGTTCTCTGGTTCTATGGTTCTATAAAACATGAATATCTAGTTGTACAGTTCATATTTTTCCAAATTAAATTCTATGTGAGAGAAAGCAGAGCTTTTTGCCTCTTAGGCTCACTGTATGAAGAGGCTTGTGTAGGATTGGAATAGTTCCAGTTAAAGACTAACAAACCAAAATTTAGAAATAGTTGGAACTAGTCTATGATGAGAGAGGGAAGAAAGAGTCTCCTAAAGTGAGTTCCTAAGGAATTCTCATATAGGTAAAAGTACATAAGAAGACAAAAATCTTTAAAAGTAAAATAAATTCAGGGCTTCTGAGAAGAAGCCCCAGAAGCACAGACTGAAGGCATTGGGCAATGCATGAAAATGAGATACAGTGAAGCAGAAGACACCTTTCTCTACATCAGTAGGTTTGCATAACATAGTGAGACTGGCAAAGGAAATAATGTCTTCACCTCCCAGTTTTATGAGAGCCTGGATGTGTGGAATAAAGCTCTGGGAGAAGACAGCAAGGAGGGAGAAGAAGGTTTCCTGTGAGTAATCTTACTTAAAAATTGGAAGTTGTCTTAAATTCTGCACCATTTTTCTTTCAGGTTAAATGGTGAAACTTTGTGTGAGCCAGTTTGTTTTGCTGTTGGAATATGCCCACAAAGTTCTTTGACACCAAGTCTGAAGTACTGTGTGTTCAGTTGTGCTTCAGGAGTTCTCTTATCATTATAAATGTCTCTCATGCCATCTGCATGAACAGATACGGCTGTGCTAAGTTTGTTATTAATTTTTTAGGTTGTTTCATTCCAGATAAATAATATATTTAAAGTGAATATTTTTTCCCAGCACCTGCAGCTGCTCAGAACCACAGCACATTATGCAGCAGAATTCAAGCAATAAAGACTACTAACTTAAAGTATTTTCAATGCCAATGAGCTTTAGGAATGTTGTCTCTGAGAACAGGTAATTGCTAAGTCACTGTTCTTTGAATACTTCAGATACACAGATATATTGTGTAGTCGCACCTCTTGTGAGCGACTAAATTATCTATTTATATGAATTTATTTATCATCTTGATTAGCCCATTGTTCAGGCTTCTAATTGGGCAGACTTTCATTTGTTTAATGGCTGCACTCTCAGGTAAGCTCTCAGCATGTGTTGCTCAGTCACTACTGCTGTCCACAGCCAGGCTGGACAGGGGGGCTTGGAGCAACCTGAGCTAGGGGAACGTTTCCCTGCCCATGGAACAGGATGAGCTTTGAGGTCTCTTCCAACCCAAACATTCTGGGATTCCATGATTTTATGATTCCACTTGTGAACTGAAAATTTTAGCAGCAAGAATTCAAGTGTTGCACTCCCAAACTAACAAAGCCCATGCAGAAAACTGTACTGGCTTTTCAGTGATGGATTTATGGGAAACTCCATCTCTAGAGCAGCTGTTAGACTTGTGGCTCCAAGAGGAATGTGCACTCCCTCAGAGCCTGCACCCTGGAATTTTCCAACTCTACAACTGCTTATATGCACATTCTCCTGAATAACAGTTTTAATCTTTTTTTTTTTTTTTTTTTTTTTTTTTTT
>VZRN01000005.1:99634-139117 GCA_013397935.1 Dasyornis broadbenti
TTTTTTTAATCAGCATGTCTTGATTAGTATGACTGTGCAAATCTGTGGGTACATTTGGTGACTCAGTGTCATTATATGGATTTACATGTGCAAAAAGACAAGTTTGCTGTTGGCATCGTGGTGCCTTGATTGCCTGCAGCTGTGGAATTTGCATGTGCCTTGGATCTTGGTCACTGGTAAAATGCAGAAGCATTTATGCAAAGTTCATAAATAGTTTCTAATTTTCAATTTAATGGGAATTTAAACATGAAACCATGAGAATTCATTTTCACAAGTGTCCAAAGAGAGCTAAGAGCCTTGTCTTAGGCATTAAAGCAGTTTTTGTTTGCTCCTGATATCCTTTCACTTGGCTTACCAAGCTTGTAACACAGTTTATGTTGCAGTACTGCATTTGATTAGGTTTGCAGAAATGTATTCCAGGAAGAATAATTAGATTTAACTCATGATCCCTCCTGGAACTGGTTATTTCTGCCTCCTTTTTCACTATATTTTACTTTACAGATCATCATCTCCCAACTGTTTTGTATTATTATTTGCCCTCCCCATAAAGTAAACATTAACATTTTCATATTCTGTAAATTACATTTTATGAAATATTAAAACCTATAAAACTTATCAGCTGAGGACCACTTGTTTGGATTTTTGTGTGGAGCAGAAAGTAGAAGAAAGGAGAGAAGGAGAGGTTGTTTTGGAGCCCACAGCACTATTTCAGCTTGATATAGAACAGTAAAGTATTTTGAACTCTATTGTTGAGAATCCACGTGTGATATAAATCAGAATTATTATCCTTATCTCATCATTGGGAAGGTTGCAGCACACAGAGAGATGATTTGTCCAAGGCCCCTGTCAGAGCAGCGGCAGAGCTGAAAATAGAACCTGTGTTTGAGCAGAGTTCAGTGCCGGGTCTGTGACACGATCGCACCGAGGAGAAGAAGTGCAAATGGAAAATGCTGCCAGAGGTGGGAGTCACACAGGGATACAGCTGGGATACAGCTCTTATCAGCTCCCTGAGGTACACTGCTAGCTTTCCATGGAAAATAATTCACCTACAATGTTAAAAGGCTAAAGCTATTGAGCAAACTTGTTGCAACTCAGTGGTCAGGTATTATTTAAACTTTAATAATAATACTACCTACTTCTGCTTTCTAGCCCATCTGAACACTTGAGCACATTTCCAGGAGTCAGGCAAAATTCCCCGTTCCTAATGATGAGTGGTGCAGGAGAAGAGCAATGCAGGGCTCAGGAAGAGGAGAAAGCTGCTGGCTTTTGACAGTGTGCCCTGCCCCGTGTCAGCACAGCCCTGCTGAGCACCTTACAGATTGAGGGTTGTTCTATTTACTGCAGCTCAGCCAGGCACACTGAGCAGGGCAATGCCGGAACTCCAGTGCTGCTGTTCCTGAAGCTGAACTCTTGGAGTTCCATGTGGAAATTGATGTTTTATCTGTTCTTACTTGTATTACATTTACAAGTGTGTTACTGTTAATACTTGTTCATTACCCATGGAAATGGGAATCTGATTCCACTGGGTACACTGCAGCAGCAGCATTATGTATGTCAAGTGAAAATATGTTGGTGAATCTGATGTTTGACAGCCTTTCACAATAATATTTAAGTATTGAGCCATTTAAGCATCAAAACTTGTTATCTGAGATAAACTGGTGTATGTGTTTACTTTCTGCTGGCTTCTTCCCCATTTATTTAGATTTAGAAACCAAGAATGTTGTGCCTGATTCATCCAAGAACTTAAATATGTATCTAAAATTATGCCTAGTTAATTAGCTCCATTTAAAGTTTTTCGGCTCAAATGCATAAACTTTTCAGCATACTGCTGTTATATACTAGATCAGGGCTTTGGGAAGAGAAGGAGATCCATAAAAAAATTATTTAATTGCCTAAAATTTTAGTCTGCAACTCAAAAGCCTCCTACTATGTTCAAAGCCCAAACAACAAATCTTTTTTTCTAATAATTAGTTGATGTGTACATTTTCCTGAAGGATATTGAGATGTTTAATCCAGCAGAAAATTGCTTTCTGGTGGACTACAGGGAAAAAGCAGGACCAAATTTCCCCATTATTATTTTTAAAAATGTAGGCAATTATATTTAGACAAGAATAAAGCAATACAGTTAAGTAATGAGAGGAGCAGAGCTACACAAAGCTTAGTGTGTATTTAGTACTGAAGTCATCATTGAAAACAGAGCATTTCTCCTATTGGCAGTAAAATAATTTATTGCAGTGGCAGGTTTTTATGATTTTATTCTTGCTGTAAGCAGTGAAAAGTGGCATTGCTTGATTATGGGGTGGTGGGCAGGTTCTTCAGGCTGGCAGGGATCCACACAGGGTCTGCAGGAAATTCCTGAGCAGTGGAGCTGGGGTGGAATGAGATGAGTTTTAAGGCCCCTCTTAGCCCAAACCAGTGTGGATTCTATGACTTGAGCAGCATGTGAAGAGCTCCCTGCTAAGGGCTGTTTCTCCAGTGGTCCTACAGGATGAAATCTGGAGAGATTGCAGTGCTGGTCCCTGGTGAGCATGTTCCCTTCCAGGGTGATGTCTCTGTTCACCCCACACTGTGCTCAGGTTTGTGAGTGTCCGTGCACACAAGGGCAGGGGGAGCAGGAGGTGCCTGCCAGATGGAGATCACTGCAGGCCACGGCACGGCCCAGAAAATCACAACGAGCACCACTTACATAACAGCTCTCTGACCTAACATCGTTTCACTGCTGCAGTGAGCTGGGAGGAGGACGGGGTGGAGTTTGTGTTTTGTCTGTGCATTTGTTTTCCCCATTTGGATGAAAGGACAACACTAGAGCAGTAAAAAAAACCAAACATAAATAAGACCTGGAGTGGTAACGATGTACAGATTTCAGCAGCCTTGTCTGCAAGGATAAAGTGTCTGCCTCAAGGGGAGAGAAAGAAGTTAAAAGGATTCCCAATGTGTGGTGGACTAGGGTTAATGTTAGCAATAAATCTAATGAGGATGTAATTGGAGTGTTTTCCCCAGCTTGGTTTATTTAAAAAGGGAGGTACAGGCTGATGCTGCAAGTGCCCAGTTCTCCCTACAGAATGAGGGTGACAGTGGCAAGGAGGAGGATGAGGGAGGATTACACAAGTTTGGCTCTGATTTTGCTGCTCAGAATGACAGTGTTTCCTATCAGATAATAAACCAACATTAGCTATCCTTTGGTAAAATTCTTGCGGAGGTTAATCTGACTGGAAGTGCAGAATTCTTTCCAGAAAAGGGCAAATGTTTTTGCATTCAAGTTTGGTTATTGTTGTCCCACCTGAACTCCCTGCCAAAGGGTAAAGAGCTGCTGGCTTAGCTGTCCCTCTTAGAGAGAGCAGTGTCACCTGCACGTGCTGCTTTCATGGATGTGATGCTGGGGTGATTCTGTGTTGGGCCATGTGAATTCCTCAGTTTGGATGCAAGCTCTGGTACCTGGGTGTCTGTGGGACACCTGGATCTGACCCAATGTGACATGAAATTACATCCTTGGAACTCTTGCCATTCTTGCTGACAAATCCCCAGCAGAAGTGTGGGTGTCTGATTGTGCAGACACAGTGTGACACAGTGTGATCCAGCAGACTTATCATCTTTACATATAAATCTGTGTCACACCGAGCAATCTGCAGGCAGCAGGGGACACGGTGCAAACACATGAGCAAAACTGCGCTTTAAAGCCTGACTTTGCCCTGCAGACACTGCCAGCAGTTCTAGCCTGGGTTGTTATTGTTAGATTGTGAGTTGTTATCTCTGCTAACCTTGGAGATAATTCCAGCAGTGGGGAGAGCTGCTGAAAAGGACCCTGACAGAAAATATTTGCTTCCCACATGGATGTTGTAAATACACATTCACAGATAAAGTAACCTTAAATGAAGGGTAAAAGTCTGGCTCATTGTAAGTCAGTGATAAAACCTCCAGGTTGGAATCTCACAAAATAAGTTTTAGAGCATTGCACAGAAATGATAATCTGAAGAGAAAATAAATTAAAGAAAAAAAAAGTAAAATTCTGGAGAAGTTGATGAAATTGTTGCAAAATAAGTGCTGTGACCTTGAGACATGAAATAGTTAAATATCCCATTTTCATAAATACTCCTAGAGGTCAGTCTTAGGCTGTAAGGATATAGGCCATGTCCTCTGTTCTAGAAGGCATGGCATAATTGTATACTGAATCTGGCAAACTGGAGAGGTGCAAAATGACATCCCAGCAACCAAAGAGTTGAATTCATGTGGACAGAGGTATTGCTACTCAGTCTCTGGCAGTGATGCAGAGGAAGCTGATGAGCCCATCCTGTTCCCCTCTATGGAGAGAAGGCAGCTGGGATCCTCCTTGGAAAGAGGGAAGAGCTGGTGTTGTCCAGCTTTATTCACAGGCAGCGTCTGAATGGCTGGAGAGAACTTTTGTTCAGGAGGCACAGCCTGGTGTGATCTAGAGGAATTGGTGCCCTCCATCCAGCTGGGCTTGGCAAGACAGGACACAGGTGACTGGTTTGTAAACACCATCACCTGAGGGGCGTTGAACTCCAGTTTAACTTCGAGACTTTTCTTTGCTCTGCTGGCAAATGTACAAGCCTTGGGGAGAACTTGCTTTAGCTTTCTGCTAAGTGATTTGCACTGAGGACATTTCCCTGCATGCCACTCAAGCCCACAGTGACAATTCCACTGTCAGGAACGTTCATTATTGCTGTGGTGTGGCCTGTGCCAGTAAAACCTGGTGCTGTGTTAATCAGCCCTGAATACTGCAGGGAAAGCATCCCCTGCCTCTTCCTGATCCCTGCTCAGTGCTGGTCTGTAAACATGCAAGGAACAAATAATCTTAATTACAAGGTATTTAGAAAACTAGTAGAATGAATTGGTATTTGCTGTTCTTTGAACTTTAGAATTATTGGGCTAATAAGTGTATTGGATCTTTTTTAAGGTTAGAGAAAGTTCAGACTGTACAGGTGCATCTGGAGTGCCAATATCCAGCCCACAGAGTGCCAGCACCCTCAGTGAGACTTCATGTATTCTGCTGAATGCTTTCAGACCTGGGGAAGAGCCCTGAAAAAGAACCAGGTGGTGTTTATTGCATGAGGGCTCTATTTATATGAAAGCTTTTCTTTACAGGGGAGGAAGGACTTGTGTCCTCTTCAGAATGTTAAAGCCAAAGGACATGTCAGCACTCCCTGATCTCCATAGTGCTGCTACATCAAGTGCTTTTTGGATGGCCTTTTCTCTGCTTATTTAGGATTAATGTAATATAACCTTCATTCATTTTCCTGTTTGATTTGCATTTATCTTCCTTTTCATCAGTGATGAATTTGTGCCAGGGGTTCTGGAATCATAATTTTGGTTAATCTACTTTGGACTATACCTGGAGATGGCAGTGCTGGGTTCATGGCTGGACTCAATGATCTTAGAGGACTTTTCCAACCTTAATGGTTCTATGAGTCTTGTAAAAAACTAGTGCTATAGAGACCATGAATAATCATTTATTTCTCCTTGCCATGCAGAGGAGGACAAGGTAAAGCTAGGCTGTGCTTGATAGGTGCTTTATTTAAGCTCACTCTTAAAAGCTGTGGAGAAGGAGCGTCTTGAGTTACCCATTTGCTGGAGCACTCCCAGGCAGCAGCACATATGATGGATGTCCCAAATATCCCTGGAACCTTGAAGTATCCCTGGCACCTTGAAGTATCCCTGGCTGTGCTTGGGTCATGGTTAGACAGGTGGGGAAGAGTGGTGGTTTTTCTGGTTTTGGACGGGAGGCTGTTGGCCTAGAATTCACCTTGTTCTTCTACTGTTTAAAACTGTCATGTAGAACAGTCAATATTGTCTTTTACTGCAAAGCTTTGAAAACTTGACTTTCATGTTCTTTCCTCTTCCAGCATAACCCAACCTCTTTCCTCTGGTTAAGATTATAAGCAGTGCATGTTTTCTGCCACAGCCAGACCCGAGATGTAGCACTCCCAATGACGCCCTACCTCCACAAAGTAAACATGGAATAATTGCTTCCTATTTCTTGTGTACGGATCTCCTCTTAACACAGTCTGCCATCAGATGCTTTACTCTGAGCTGCCAGAAACTCCAGATCTATTTTTCCCCACAGTGTTCTGTGAACACTTACTCATAATTTGGTATTTCCCATTTGCAGTACTTTTTTTTTTTTTGTGGAGAGTTTTATTTTAGTAACATTAAAACATCTATAATGCATGAAATAAAATGTAGTTTTCTCATTAGCATCTCAGTGAAAAGGGCTAGAAGGGAATATGATGAGGTTAGTTGACTAGAAATCAAGGTGTTTCTGAGACAAAGCATATTTATTTTGGGCATGAGTGAGGGAATTCCTCAACAGTGTGGAACTGCCAATCCATGAACTTTGTTCCTCTGCTTCTGCCCTGCCACTGTGCCCACACAGCTCAGACAAAGCCTTCAAAGAGCTGAGGTTTTGTTCAGTGAGCACCCCCACTCACAGAGTCACAGACTGGTTTGGGTTGGGAGGGACCTTAAAGCTCCTCGAGTACCACCCCTGCCATGGGCAGGGACACCTCCCATTATCCCAGGTTGCTCCAAGCCCGATCTAGCCTGGCCTAGGACTCTTCCAGGGATCCAGGGGCAGCCACAGCTTCTTTGGGCACCCTGTGCCAGGGCCTCAGCACTCTCACAGGGAAGGATTTCCCTGCCCTCTGGCATTGGGAAGCCATTCCGCCCTGTTCTGCCATCCAAGGCCCTTGTCCAAAGTCCCACTCCACCCTATTCTCCAGCAATTCTTTGCTCTACATTTGTTAATTAAATGGCAGCACATTTATTAACTGGAACTAGCAGCAGCTTTGATTAGCAAACAGTGCTGTGGTT
Organism: Dasyornis broadbenti; assembly: GCA_013397935.1. Taxonomy (NCBI): domain Eukaryota; kingdom Metazoa; phylum Chordata; class Aves; order Passeriformes; family Dasyornithidae; genus Dasyornis; species Dasyornis broadbenti. Next base: position 106,463 of record VZRN01000005.1, read on the forward strand.
TTGTCTCTGTGAATCTTTCCTTTCCCCACAGACTGCAGTTCAAAGGGCTGCAGTGAAGATAAACCTCCTCCACATCCCAGTTCGTGCAGGATGTGTCCCCTGCCACCTCAGAGAAAAGAGAGAAGGAAATAAATATATTAACTGAGAGCCAGTCCTGCTAACTGTGTGTGTGTGTGTGTTTGTCTGTTGCTCCCTTTTGTTCTAACCACTGAAAGCAGCCACAGGTTGGGAACAAAACCATGAGTAGAGCTGGAGTGGGAAACTTTAACACTCTGCTGTTGGAGTGACCTGGAAGCACAGAGTCATTTACTTTCCTTATAGAAGTATAACTCTGGAGTTACAGTTCCAAAATGCAAGTCCCGAGCCCAGGAATTCTTTTCTGCTTTGTATCTGCAAACATAGTCAAGATAACATGACACAATACCAGCCCATGGCAAGGGTTGGAACTGGATGAGCTTTAAGGTCCCTTCTAACCCAAACTGTTCTGGGATTCTGTGAACCAAATATAACCTTAATAGCACACAGAAAGAGCTAAAGGCTTAGAAAAGCTGCAGGGAGATGGGGGACTGAGGGAAGAATGGCAAACCTGGCCCAAAACTATGAGACATCAGTTTCCCGTGTCTGTTTTGCAGTATTAATAGAAAATATATTTGTAATATCTGAGTGCAGAGAGAGTGGAACATGTTGGTATCTGTGCCATCTTTTGTGATGTAGGACTAGCAGGCACCACGGGGGTCACTGTACCAACAATACTTCATGGAATTCCTTCACAGAAGGGAAGAGAAATGTAAGGACAGTTACAAAGGAATTGCCACTTGTCATAACAAAAATGTATTATTTCAATAACTTGGCTGTAAAATACTACTTAGGATTGGACTATTTCTTTACATCAAGGTAATCAAAAGTCATAGCTATCAGTACTAATTTTTACTGCATGTATATATTTTTCTTCCTTTAAATTTCTCTGATAATCTAAGTCAATAAATCATAGCAAGTCCAGAAGCAAATATTACTCCTGAGGGCTAATCCTGGGGATAGAAAAACTTCGAAAGACAGCTCAGGGCTACAGATACTGTATTTTTTTCATATAAAAATATTAATAGTGAGATTGCTTGGGTGCTTAAAGTCATCAGCAGGCTATTGAATGACTCTTGTTTCCACAGGCTTAAACAACATGAATTACAGCATATAATCTTTAAGTTATTTGAGGAGGAGACATTTATGGGGGGATCCAGAAGAAGACATATTTACATACTAAATATAATGCCGAGGGTTAAATCCTGGTATTGTTCCTCTTTTCAACAGATTCAGAATGATATGTGGACAGCTGGGAAATGGCTTTTTACCATAAATAAAAGAGGAATTAAATTTCCTGTCACATTCTATTTATTCTTTCTTTCTGCCTCTCTTTTCCTTTTGTAAAAGGAGTCTTAACAGTAAGAAATCACAGAGAGCTGAGTCCCGATTGTTTCTTTTAATGTCCAGTTATTCATGCTGTTTCCTTCTCAGAATTTCCCTTGTGTGGGTTTTCTCTGCCCCTCACTGTGTATCCCTACTGGTTTTAGTTGCCACTGGAGCATTTTGTTCAGAGTTTTAACTTCCATCCTTCAGAAAACTCCCTTCACGTTTTAATTTTTTTGTAGTTAACAGCACATCACGGACATTTCCAGAACAACAGTGTCTGGACTTGTCACAGAAAAACCTGGTGGCTGTGAGAAGATCCTGGATGCCTCCTTCCTTCAGGTACCATAAGCATAAACATTGCTCATGCACTGAAACATTTCCCATCAAATATTAACCTTTCATGGCTCTTACCTTTGTGGTCTTAGAGAAGAGTGTTTCTGAGCTTTGGAACCAAGAGCCTGGAATTTGTTTTCGCACTTAAGATTTGGAAAATGAAAGAGCCACGCTCTCCTGCCCACTGTGAAGAAGTGAACAGAACAGAATAAACAGTTTTTCTGAGGTAGAAGTAGGTTTCATGTTCTGATCTGCACCGTGATATTGATTATATCATTATATATAATAATCTATATTTCACATGCATATAATAATAATTATATGTTTGTAACACATAATTCTACATGGGTCAGCACACAACATCAACCTCTTGGCTTGAGTTCGCTGTAGCCCTGTCCAAAGCTGCTGGAATCCTAATTAATTTCTCACTGAAATCAATGGAAATGTTTTCATTGATTCAGACTGAACTGTTTCAAATGAAAGCATCATCCTGTCCATGCTCATTTGCAGATGTTTATCCAGACATTTCCTTAACGTAGTTTTGTGGGGTCTTATATTTCCTATGTTTTGATTTTGGGTGTAAATGTTGTGTGCTTTGGTTTTGATTAATTTTTTGGTATGTGTCAGAATTGTGGAAGTTTCTTCCTAACCTCACTTTCCTAATGATAAACATTGGAAGGAGATCAAACCAGCCCTGTATCTTTAGAAATGTATGGCCTGCCTTGATAGCAGCCTATCAGAGAATGTCAAGAACATAAAAAATTACAGCACTGCTCTCCTGCACGTCAAGCAGCTTACTGGGAAGTAAAGAGCCAAGAGGAATTTAAATACAATCCCTCACTGCAGCAGCTGAGACAGACAGTGTTGGGAGGGAGGGAAAGCCACTCTGGGAGAATCCTCCTTAATGAAAATTGCTGATTCACATGCAGTGAGCAGACAGCTGCCAGGGTTTAAGACACTAAATCTGCCCAGCTGTTAATCACTCCCCAGCTGGCACTTGCCTGTGGATTCGCTGGAGCTGGCAAAATGCAGTGGATGCCGGGGCTGCAGGCACTCACTGCTGGCATTTCCCAGCACATCCACCACTGCTGCTGCTGTGGCTGAATACTCAGCACCCACATGAGCCTGTCTTCCGCTCTGCTGGGAGAAATCAGCAAGAGCCAAAGAGCGGCAAAGACCAGCAGGGCCTGGGAGCATTGAAAGTGCTGCAGCAACACTAGTGAAAACTCATTTCTGGACTTTAGTCTCATATTGGGGTTTTTTTGGACAAACATGTCTGCATCTAAATTGGGAAGTCAGGGCCCATAGTCCAGGAACCAGCGGTGCTCTCCTGCCATCCCCACTCCAGTGCTGGGAATGACACCCAATACATGTTCTTTTTCATTTCCACTCTTGCTATAAAAAGGTAGAAAAATCAATTCTGGATGCCAGAAATGAACTTCTGTGTTCCTTGGAGCTTTCATTTTTTTTGTGGGGCTTAAAACTTGACACAAACACTCCACTTTTGCTTACTACATTTGTATTTGATTCCATAGTTTTAATTTTCTTTAGAAGCAGAACTAGGGAGAAAGGGCACACCTCCCCCTGAAAAGAGGGTCAGTTTAAGTATTGGATCCCAAATGAGAGTCAGTCATACACTGAAGAAAAAGCAAAAAGGTGTCAATAGTATTTCTAAAACAAGCACCAAAATCCATAGCAGTCACAAACTTCAGTTGATTCAAACTCTTTTAGTGAGGCTGTGCCTCTTGCTACCTGGTCACCTGCTTCCTTGCACAGCTGACTGACTTCATGTACAGAGTGAGATTAATGTTAATTATCATTACTAATTAATAAATTGTGCTAGGAAATGTCCATAATATTTTGGCTTGCATCCTTCCTAAGTTCAGGGAGTCTTTTAATGTAGCCCTACAGCATGGAAGAGCAAAAGAGACACTTTCCAAAAGCAGGACCTCTAGCCAAAGGTCAGTTTTTCAAATGATGGACTCATACCAAAAATATCCAGTCCCAAAAGCATCAGTGAGTGCAAGGTCATGACAGTGACATTCAGGTGACAGGCAGGATTCTTTCAAATGAAATAGAGTAACAGAGACAGGTGATAAACTGTTCTGCCTTCCGATGGGAATTTTGGTAGAAGTTTTAATAAAACAAGCTTACCATGAGAAACTCAAGTTCCTCTTTAGGCATTGAGTCTTAAGGACCAAATTGAAGAAAAGATTCCTGTTACGAAGGAGATATTCCAGCTGAATGACAGGGAAACAGGGCGTACAGCCTTTCTGACCTGCTCTGCAGTCCTGCTAACATCAGAAGAGCCAGGGACACTTGGAAATGATGGTATAAGCTATAAATATTCCATCTGTTTCCCTGAGTCTTCTAAAACTGTAATTCCTGTCTTGGGCTGCTCAACTGCTTCAGAAAATAGGAGTCAGTAAATAGGAGTCAGTGGTAAACACCAGCCACTTGCCAAAAAGCATCTTGACTGTGGGAAGAACAAATGAGACTTAGATTTTAGCAGCTATTGTCCCTGGGTTTTTGTGTCTGCCACTGTGACACTTGATTTGCAGTTTGGGAACTTTGCTGTGGTGACAAAAGTCTGCCTGTAATGAGGAGGAGTTGGGAGTTTTTCATCTGTTATTCTCTGCTGAGAGCTGGCAGCTGGTCATGCTGCTCCCTTGCTGTGCAGAGCCAAGGCAGAGCTGAAACGGTGCCAGTTCCTGGCTTTGTTTTGTGGTGCCTTTTCTTCCCTGCAGGTACTGTGCTGAGCTCATTTTAAGCTATCTTTTGTATTATATTAAAAATACACTGGAGTTGTGGAGATTCTTCCAAACATCATATTTTGAGTGCCAGATTTCAGTACAGTGGTGTTTTATGTAGAAAAGATACAAAGCAAACTCAGAAGCAAATGAGAAGTTGTTCCCAAATCCTTAATCCCATGAGCATTCAGTGTGGAGTCTGCTCTCCTCCCTTCCCTAAGATCCTCAGTGGGCCTGAGGTTTCTGTTGGTCCTAAATGAGAACAAATACATGTTCATGCAGGATGTGCCTGTGCCCTATGACAAAATTAATTAGTATTTAAAACATGCCACCTTTAATGTTCCTTGGCTTGCCTCAAAGGGAGGTTTTCAACCACAAAATGAGGCAGCACCTTCAAATTATTGTGGGCCAAGTAGAAAACTCTCCGTTTGGGAAGCTTTGCCCCTGTTTTTTATGCTGCCTCTCTGAAAATAACAGTGCTCTGCTTTCAAACAGCCGCATGGGTGATTCTAGATCAGAAGACGGAGAGGGGCCCTCAGCCCTGGCTGTCCCTGGCTGCAGGGAGGGCTCCGAGCAGGGCCTGGGCTCTGCTCCGAGGGCCCAGCAATGGCACCAGAGGAACAGGCAGGGACTGAGCCCAGGGAGCTCCCCCTGCACAGGAGGCAGAACTTCTTCCCCGGGCAGGGACCGAGCCCTGAACAGAGACCAGAGAGGCTGTGGAGTCTCCTCCCTGAGGATATTCCAGAACTGCCTGGACACAATCCTGTGCTCTGGGATGGCTGGATCAGGGAGGTGGCATCACATGCCCCACTGGGGTCCCCTCCAGCCTGACCTGGTCTGTGATTCTGTGATGTGATGTAAATATTGAAGTATTATAGAGAAAAATAGACATTCTATACATACAGTCTTATTGGTCCTTTGTGGAGGTTGTGACAAGGCAGACAAAGGGTAAAACTGCAGGAACAGTTTTTCAGAGCTTTGTTGGTGCTAGAATCACAGACTGGTTTGGGTTGGGAGGGACCTTAATGATCCCCTAGTTCCAATCCCCCTGCCATGGGCAGGGATAATTGCTTCTCCAACCACTGCTGCCTTGAGACTTTTTCAGAAGTGTTCATTCTGTAGATAGAGCACTCTATCAAGAGATTGTAGAAGTGGAAAGTATGAAAGAGGGATTTCAAACAATGTCACCTTCTCTTCCCAGTGTAGTTTCTGCAGAGGTTATAATGCCTGTAACCTGTGTGCATTGCACTGCTGTGGTTGCCAGCTTTGATAGAGTGGTGTCAGGGGAGGACTGGTTTTTTAAAAAGGTGCTGTGAATAACAACTGGAACTGAAAATGGATTCAGGCACTGTGATACTGAGTGTTGCACTGTCAGGCTCCTCTTTGGCTCCACAAACCAAAATGCTGGCAGGCCTGTTGCTGGTACAGGGGCAGCTTTCCCGCAGTCAATGGTAAGAGAAAGATAAACAACAAGACATGGCAAGGATGTCAAATCCTGCCTGTCACTTCATGTCAGAATTTTCAGTGCCTATCCAGGTTTCATAGACCTTCCCCTCAAAGAGAAAGAGGCCTGGTTATAACCCAAGAGACAGTAGGCAGACGGGAAATGGATGGGCAAATTCCCGCTGCAAGGGGCCTCAGCAGGCTGTCTTGCCAAGGAGAGACAGCATAACCTTTCTGGAACACCTTATCCATCCTGAATGTGGTGACAAAGCTGTCTCTGGGCTCTCTTGAGCTGATGCCCATCACCTCTCACCCTCCCACCATGAATGGCTGCGAGGTCTGGCTCCCCCCTCTCAGTAACCTCCTCACAGGTACTGGAAAGCTGGCCTTAAGTTCTTCAAATTCCATCTCCTTCTGGCTGCCCAAGTCCAATTCCCTCAGCTCATTACTGCAGGATCTGCTTCAGTTCCTGACCACCTTGGCTGGCCCTTGCTTCACTCACTCCCATTGGGAATGTCTTTTCTGTGCAGGATCACCTGCCCTTGATGATCATCAGCAGGTTTTCCTCTGCTGGTGTCATGTACAGACCCCATCACGTCTCATTGTCTCAATAAGGATGAGAAACAGAACAACAGTCGGCTCAGACTCTGAGGAGCTGGATTGGCATCAGCCTCTGGGTAGAACATGACCCCATTATCACCCTCTCAGCCTCACCAGTTAAACAGGGTTTTATTCATCCTGTTGCCCAGCCATCCAGTCCTGGCTGTTCCAACTCAGAACCAAGGCTATGGTGGGTGATCGTGGTGAAAGATAGAGGCAAGAAAAATAACACATACTGCTTTTCTCTTGCCCATTGAGCACTTATTAACTAAACAAAAATGTAATAATTTTACAGATTCAGAAGAGTATTGTTTGTAATTACAAATATTTCAGTGAATCACTGACAGCTCCAGAGATGCAGGGTTTGGCTCTCCTGGGCTAGTGGGGACTAACCCAGCAAAGGGAAAAATTGGTCAGGTTTAAAGAGAATTTTTAAAAGGCACTAATTTCATAGAGGATAGTCTCTTATGAACCACAGCATGTGTAATTCTGGCACAAAGCTCAAACTTAGGACTTGATTTAAGGCAGTCTAAGAGGCAGGAAGGTCTGTTTTGAGAAAAATGGAGGATTTTGCTCTATTGCCCATTCGTACAAATGCTACTTTTCCATCAAGGAATTCAAGTTCAGTGGGCTGAGGGAGAGGATGATGTTGAATCACTGGTGTAGGAATCAGAGCAGTGACTTGGACTCTGCTCCCTACTTCAGGGACTGACTGAACAGCTGGTGAATACAATGCAATGCTCAGTTTTTAGAGTCAGTAGGCATTAGAGTTGTGCAGTACTGTCAAATTAGGATATTTCTGGGGCTGCAGTGGAGGCAGAATTTTGAGAGAATGTTACTGTGAAAAAGCAAAAGACAGTTGTCTGGGTGAGACAAAGTTTGATTATGTATTCTTGGAATGATGCATTTAAATTAAGCCTAAATTCTCTTTTTTTTTGGTCTAGGACCAGAGTTAATTCCAGAAGCTGTGTTCCCCTTAGACTTTCCCAGGGAAGAAGAGGAACCTTAACAAGAAATTAGGATGAGGCACCTGGATGTGCAGGAGCTGTGTAATTGCAGTAAGGTTTGTAGAGCCCAAGGAAGGGAAAGCTGTATAAAGAGAATACATGCAGAAACCCTGTTGTCCTTTGTTTTGACTCATTATGGAAAAAGAAAAATGGCAGGATGGAAATGAGAGGCCAAAAAAATCTTTATTTTAATATGAGTATAGGAATCTGTGTTCAGGATGTATAAGCATAAATTCATTTAATGCCAGTGATTATATAGGAAATGGAGGATCACTTAATTGTTTTAAAGTTCAGGATGTTGTTAAAAGGAGGAAAAGGAAAGTTCTCTCCTCTCTTTGGAGTTTCTATGAGGTGGGAGGACAACAGAGTAAATAGAGGTTTGATCTGAGAGACTCTTTAGTCAGGTGCTTTATGTTAAACTGGCTTGCATTTAGTAACTTCAGGAATATAAAATTTAAATGAAACATTAATGTAACAGGCTTTTGCCACCAGAGGCTTTGCACCATAAAAAGGGCAAGGGTTAATGGCATGAGAAACAAAGGGCTTCACATCCTGATTAAACCAAACCCTCTCCAGTCTGTTTCCTGTTCTCCATGGGGCACCATCACTTGCGCTGGGATCTGCCAAGGTTACGGCCTTTGTTCTTTATTACCCTTTGTGATAAAAATATTCCAATGTTCTTGTGGATGCCAAGCTCCTGTTGAAGGCTCTGGGGCTGTCTGGCATGCAAGGAATGGAGAATTCAGGTTTTGGCCTTAAAGCTGCAGAGAGTCCAGCTGGTATTTTTGCCAGAGAATTTTTTGATGTGCTGTAGGTTGGGTCACACGTGCTAACGGTGTCACCCATTATCAGAGGCTTTAGAAAGAGAAGTGTATTCAATCATTTTACGTCTCAAAACATGAGGCCTTGCTCTGCTCTCCCTAATCCCAGTGGGAGTGTGAGGAATTTTTTGCTCTGATCCAGTTTGATGACAAACTGTAACCAGTTTATAATAACACCATGCTCTCCACAATCCATTGCTATATATTGATTAATCTGCTTCTTCCACTGTTGCCTATTTTCAGGTCCTAATTTAGTTGTTCACTGTATTCTGTTGGACAGGAATTAAAGTCCAAAATATCTGAAGCAAACTACTGTGGACTCATAACACAAGTAGTCAGGAATCATGAACAAAAAAATAGCACAATTGGTAACACTAAGCTGAACACTCTGGGTGATTTAAAAAAAAAAAAAACAACAAAAAAAACCCCCAAAAAACAGATTTTACTTGACTGCCAAAGCAGGGAGATTAACCTACGTGGGTTCAGTTAACTATATTAATTTCTTTGGCGTTTCTACACGAATAGCATTAGTCGCTGATGGTAAAAATATATTCTGGGCCAACTTATTTTTTGTTTTCTCCTATAATTAATTATTTAATGCCATAAATCAATGTGAAAAATTTGAAGGCATCTGACTTACGTTCAAAGAACAAAAAGTTTCCAAACTCTATTCTGAAAGGGGTGGAAACTAAGTGTACTTGTGTGAAATAATAGTTAGCTTTTGTCAAGCACTTTCTCTCAAAGGTTTTACAATTTCCCAGGAGAAGTGGAGTCAGGGACATGAAGTGTGCCAGGTATCTCAATCATTGAGTGACAAAGTCAAAGCCTCTCTCAGCATGTAATACCTGAGAGCAGGGCTGCAGATGATTATAAATACATTGATAAGTTGTCAAAATAATATTTTAACTACTACACTAGACTATTCAAGCATATTTTATCAATTCTTTGTAAACCAGTAATTAAATTGATTCTTCTTTATTACTTCTTCAAGGTATTCCAGTTCTTTAAAGCATCCTTGGCTTTCTGGAGTGCCTGCTGATAACCCTTTGATCTTCCCAACAGAAATCTGAATGCTGCTAAGTGTTCCTGTGCTAGAGAGCCACATGTTTTGGGAGATAGCTCCAAACACAGGGGCTGTGGTTGTGCATTGAAAGCCTTTCCAGATGAGCTTGTGCTGAAGTGAGGAATAAACACGTTCTTGGTGTCCCTCTGCATTAAAACAATCTGTTGTCAGTTTTTCATGATCTTATGTGTGAAGCACATAGAGACAGGTGCAAAGCACAGCATTTTGAGTGCTTCCACCAGATGACAGTGAGAGTAAGAGAAAGAGGAGTTCCTGGTGCAAAGCATTCTCAATGTCTGCAGCTCCTGGGCCCAAAAGAAAGGATTTGAGGTTACCTTCCTGTTCCCTTCCCCTCCAGGTTTAAGGTTTGCATGCTCTTAAACTGTGGGGTTTTTGATGTTTCAATAATGTTCTCTGCCAGATTTCTTCCTGGAGGGCATCACTCTGTCTCTACAGTTTTCTCTGAGCTTATTGCAGCTCTCCATGACAGAAAGTCTTCCTTTTGTACTGTCTGGACACTGTGGCATCTGGCCTGCAAGGAAGATTCCCAGGAAGGGGGCTATATGGATAGGGAAAAATAACTGGAGTAAAGCTGTCTGGATTGAATAGAGATTCAGGCACTGCCCATTTGCTGGTACCTTTGCTGATATCCCGGGATAAGAGCTGTGGACTCCTGCTCAGCACACAGGGGCTGCCAGGCAGGAGGCACCACTCCTCAGAGGCAGGAGGGCAGCTGGGAAGGTGTCTGTGAAACAGTGCTCATAATTCAAACAGACCTTTGGAAGGTTCTTTCCAGGCTTCCAGAAGAGGAAGGAGATCCACTGTGGGTCCAGGTGGAACAGATGCTGCATGCAGGTACAAACTGGGGCAGCACTGACCAGCTCCTGGAAGCTCCACCGGCATAAACCAGTTCCCACCCAACCTCTGCATCTCTTCACCTTCCTAGCACTGCTCTGTTCCTTCACAAAAATATTACTTCATCGAAGGCAGGACAAGGCAGGGCACAGAAGTACCTTGGCTCCAGCACAGAGAAGGCAGATTTGTTCTACAAGCTTTGTCACCTGGGAAAATTTGCAGTTTTCTTTAATAACAAATAACACATGGAGCAACAGGAAATCTGCCAAGCGTGGCAGAGGCTGTAAGTCACCACTAACAGGGGCACTTTATCAGTGACAAGTCATGAAGAGAAGGAAACATAACCACTGTGGCTGTACTGCATGTGAGCTCAAAGATTGAGAGACATCTACAACCCACATAATTCATAAAGACTAAAAGCAACGTGTTAAACCCAGCAACAACAGAAGTGGTTAACTCCAGGCTTATTCTAATACAGGGCACTAGAGAGCCTGAACCAGAATGGACCAGGTGCAAACCACTCAGGTATTGCTGCCCTGTTTTGGAGAAATACTTCCCAGTCCTTGCCAATCCATAATTTTATGCCATCAGAGCTGGTCTTTCCTTGCAGAGAATGAAGAGTATTGGACAGCAGATAAAGCGTTTGTGGGAAGGAAGCTTATGAAATGGAGGGGCAAAAGACATTTTCATTAAGAATTGCATTCCTAAAGAACATCCTGAGCTCACACTGGGAATGGCTGAATGTGGGGAACAGCTCTATTATATAGACAAATGCCTTCATTTCATGAGCAGCTTGTTCAAGTGAAGTCCAAGGAAGAGTGTGAGGAACCCTGCACCGGGACTGAGGCAGCACATCCAAAGTGTTGCCCCTTAGCAGCAGATAGAAATGTAATGTATAAATATGTTCAGTATGTGTGGACCTTACAGAGAACATGCTCTGAGTGCTATTGGTTGTGCTTGGGTGCAAGTACTTGTTCCTGTTCCATAAGAGTTCTGAGTGGAACAGGGAGCACTGGGAAATGCAGGTCGTGACCATAAGGGACATCTCATCAGACATCAAAGAGAGGACCCAAACGTTGAGGCAGTAAAAGGAGTAGAGGTGCCTCTAATTCCTCATTGTGGAGGAAGGAAAATGATGTGTCTGCTGGGGTGAAGAGCTGCAGCAGCATCACTTCTGGTGATCTGGTGAGTAAGGTCAGTTACAATCCGAGGAAGAAGCATTTCAAACCTCAATCCGGCATTGGCAAACTGGGAATTTCTTGACTTTGCCTTGCAGCCAGAAGGGTTGGCTGATTACTGGGGCTTAGAACTGCATCGCTATCAGAATGGAAAGGCTGCATTAGACCCATTTAGAGAGAGTCACTAGGCAGTTCTTTAAGTTGGAAAGAACTGGAAATTTGTAATTACTTTGGCTTCATCCAGAAGTGTAATGTATTTAATTATTTCCCAGTGCCAGACCAGGCGGTCAGTAATTACACTAATAGTGTTATGTCCCTTATTAAAGAATGTCTTATCTAAGTAATGTTACTAATTTATACGCATCCGGTATAATCTGAGCTTTCAGGACTTTATGAACATATATGTGGTTTTGTCTTTCTTTTGATTCTTCCTGACTCCTTAGGCATAATGTCTTTCTTGGCTGACAAAATGCCATTTTTATCTCTAGGTTTAAACTGTTTTTTAGCAACAAGGGTGAGTTATAATTCTAAGCAAGAGTGTGAGTCTGACCCAAGAGTTCTGGCCCTCCCCAGATCTCTGCTAGCAAGTGAGGCTGCTCCAGTTGTGCAATATCATCGTGCATCACATGGTGCTCCCAGTATTCCACTTCAGGCATGTAGGCAAGGTTTTCATAGAAGCTGTTCCAAGTTTGCTTGGAATCTTCATATTTCTTAGATTATTTTTTAAATAAAGGAACTGTTGTGACAGCTTGTACCAAGCTATCTACAAAAAGCTATTTCTCTTTCACCTGAGTTTGCACTTGGATTTTCTTGTTGTGCTGATTTGTGACATGTTTGGGTTTAATGATGATACTTACTATGAACTTGTCACCTTTTATCCAAGAGTTTTTCCTTTGTAGCTCTCCAGGCTTTTTGAGTGCATTTACTGAACTGTGAGATTGAAATTCAAATTACTTCAATGCCTTTTATAACCCTTGTAAGTATTAATTATATTTCTTAATTATCTTTTTCACTATTTAGGCATTTCACAGATTGGGAAAGAGATTTTTCAAAAAAAAAAAAGTCTTGCTTGTACAATACAGCTTTCTCCACAGGAGAAATTTAATTTTTATTGAAGTCATTAAAACCATTAATTTTTGATTGTCAGAGCTACACTTGGACCTTTCAGAAATGTACCCACCCTGTCTCCTGGGAATTAGAGATCACACCTCTCATTTGCCTGTTTTCCCATGGGCTCCGGCCACCCTTTGGACACCAGGGGACACTGGCACACCCTAATCCCAACACCTTTTCTTTTAAGTTATTACTGTAAACAGTGATTGCATTCATTAAAAATTCCTCTTAATCTGCCTGATTCTCTACAGGAGTAGAGTCAAAATGTAGTAGTCAAATGTGTCAAAATGCTGTAACATTTTGACTGACACATTTTTGACTGTGTAGTCAAAATGCTGTAACAAATCTCCATTCCCACAGCAGCCTGCTTGCTCTGGCTTGATTATTATTTACAGACAGCTTTTAGAGCAGCGTGTTACTCCAGTGAGTATCTCCAGTTCTCAAGTGAGATCTCTCTTTTACTGCGAGAATTTAGATAAACATTCACTCTGTAATGAAATATCCACAATTTTCACTGGAGTAAAAGGACTACATTTAGTCATAATTATGCTGTACTTCAGGCCATGTGCAAGATCCTCATTCAGTTCAGTGTGTGAATTAAAGGGGAATCTTTTTGCTTTGGAAAGAATGACCCAAATTCCAGATCATTTCTTGGGAATGCCCCCATTCCCTCCCACCCCATTCACCATGAAAAATATTAAAGTTTCAGCTTCATCCTGCTGAAGGGAAGAAGAAGGGAAATGTTTAGGACTAGAGGAAAAGGATTGGATTTGGAGCCAGAGTAGGGAGACATTTCCCATCAGCTCAGCAGGAAATTCTGGTAGAAATCGCTGAAATAAAAAATTTAAGGGACCTTTGGGGCAAGCCAAGACCAGCAATCAGAGAAAGGGCAGCAAGTGCAGCACCACAGATCTGGGAGGTTTCCAGAATTTCTAATCCCATCTTTGTCCAAATAGTTTTAATGAAAAGCTTCTGTACGGAGCCCCTGGGGACAGCTCTCCAGGAGCCTCATCCTTGTGCAGCAGGGAGCAGGACACAACCATGGGGACATCGTGGAGAGCTGGCCCTACTTGAGGATCTCTGCTCAGCTCCAGCTTTGCCCCCTCCAGAAGGGAAATAACACTTTGATTCATTTACTCATCACTCAGGAAGCCGTGGGGACTTGACCCCAGGCACCCTGAGATTCAGAACATCCTTCCTTTCCAGATACTGTGGTTCAAACGTGGTGCCAGAGACGGGCGAGAATGCAAAATTCCAAGTTCTTCTTTAAAAAAACAGGAAAAGTGGGCTTCCCTGTGTCATACCGAGTGTTTCTTGTCCTGAGGGGAGGAATTAGCTTTTCTGTTTTGGTTTGACTTTGCCTTGTCATCAAACTGGAAATCCTGGGAAGGCTGAGTTACATCTATAGAGAAAGGACTAATAAAAATATGGGTTTATTTTTAACAGATAGCAGTAGTTTCACTTTTCCTGGGATACTGATAGCCTGTCAGTGGAAAATGTAGGCTTGGACCGTCTGGGTATAATTTATCTTCCTATGAAACCTGGCATGAGTTTCCCAAACACTTCTAGTTCATGATAACACATCTTTTATTTCACTTCCTTCCATTGTTAAACAGAAAACATCACCTGATGAGTGGCCACAAAACACAGCATGAAAAGTTCTCCAACCCAGCTTTTACTATGCACAAGTGAAAATAAAGAAGTTTTATGAGTTGGGCCATGCTGGAAATACTCATTTGACATGTGTTCATCAAATAAATGGCACTGAAGCCACCAACTTCAGCCAGGAAATGTACCCTTCTTAGTGCTCTTTAGGATCAGCAATCACCAAGTGTTCTTTCAGCTCTGACAGCTAAGTTTTAAACAAGAGAATAATGAAAGTTGAAGAATTAATTAATTCTGTTTTAATTAATTAAGGGAGCACTATTATATTTTAAAAATACAAAAATCAAACCCCAAGTATCTGAATTCTTAGCATTTTAATTTCCACAGGGATGATTATGATGACCCAGAAGCTTTAAACTTTTGAGGATAGAGCAGTAGAGTATTCTTAAAAACCATTTCCCACCTGCTGTGGTGGTAGTTCTTACAGACTACACAAAAAAGTATTCAAAGCAATCAAAGAGTATAAATGAATCTGTATAAATCTAGAAATGAAAAGAAATTCAGTGATGCCTTATCCATCCCAAATTATTGGGTGTAACAAAACTTTTCCCACATTTGCACAGCTCAAACATTTTTTTATTTATCTTACTTTCATTCAGCCGCGCATGAAAGCTGGGATGACACAAGAAAATAAAATGTACGAGCAACTTGGAAGGCAGGCATTCCCTGAGCTTACAGTTTGGAGATTTTGACTGAAGTGGGCTGCAGGACCAGGGTATGTCTCTGTCTTAACAAAGGAAGTTGGTTTTGGCAGCAGCAGCTGGACTCTGAGGAGGTTGATGATGATATTCTGCTCTTGAATTAAAAAAACATACAGAACCAGCAGGTCAAACTACCCTCTTTCTATTAGAAGGAAGGTTATAGAAATATTCCTGTCACAGCATTTCCAGTGGCCACCTCCATAGGAAGGGAGCAAAGCTGGTTCACAGTGCATGGAAAGAGGAGCTGAGAAACCCAGAGCAGCTCTAGTGCCTGTCTGGGATCCATTAACAGAAACACAAGTCCAGTCACTCAGCACTGTCTCAAGCAGAGCTCTTTCTGCAGCCACAGGCTTTGGAACTTGGTAAAAATGGGTAATTGTAATGCCAGGTCTTATAGTGCTTGTTATATTATCTACTACATTAAATACCTGACAAATATTTAATGGGATTAAATCTGACTTCTGCTCTAGATTTGTATAGCACTGCGAGGGCATAAACTTCATTAAAGCTCAGTGTAACAGATATTTGAATCCTAACTAGGAAGTCTCATTTTCCAACATCACATCAGTTTTACCTTCTGTGTTTTATCCCTATTCAATCATCACTTCCCATTAATTTATACTTTTACTCACTTCCCTTAGCTTTAGCTACTTCTCAGGTACTTGTTTCAAGCAACTCTGTGCTCAGGTTCCAATCCCATGCTTTATGTACAGGACTCACTCTGTGCCTAGCAAGGAACTGTATTTCCTCAATAACTGTTAAAATCAATGAGACTTGACAGATTCAGTGCAAAAGGGAACTGTGTTTCTTACAGGATTATATTCACAGAACACAGAACTCTGTGTATCAGTTTATGGCTAAGTTCAGACGGATTTTCCTGCACAAATCAGAAATAAGAAGGAAAATTATCTCCCCTTATTTCCTGCTCTAGTCAGCAAAATCCAGCATTAACTTATGAAAAGACACATATTTCCCTTCTCTCTGTTTTGTTCTACTAAATTAATTCATGCACCTATTATGATTCTTGCCTAATTGCAAATAGACAAGGCATCTTCCCTCCCTTGGGCCACACTGGAACCCAGCCTCCTCTGCAGGTATAATGCGATTGTGTGGCTTTTTGCAAACAGCTGTTCCCTTCTCTGCCTGTGCCTCGAGCCAAAAAGGAACCACTGAGCTTGTGTTGAGAGGCTGGATGGAAAAATTCAACAGATGCTTCAGAACTCCGGAGCCAAACTCGCAGTTGTGCGCTATTGGAACAAACATGCCAGGTGAAATCGATGCATAATTAATTGATTTGCTCACTCCAAACTTTAGTGCTGATTGGAACAGCCCCCAGTTATGTAGATTTTTTTGCTACCAGCTGTGGCTTAAAGGCAATTAGTTTGGCCCATGTGAATATATATTATTTACAGTCAGGTCAGGTGCTGTGCTATGGATTCATTTCCTGTAAACCACTCATTATCTGTGCGTTGTTTGCACTCTGAACTGAAGGACATGGTAGGTTTTCCTTATGGTAAATTTTATCGTTCTTTCACCCGACCTTCTCTCAACTCCTTTTATCTTCCAATTTAATTCTTACCTTTAGATGAATTTTTGCTTTTGCTCCTTCGGTGGCTGGATGCAAAGGCATGGTAGAAACTCAGTGATGACCCTGAGATATGGCCGTATAGGAACTCACCCTATAACCATGATATAATCACTGTAATGAGATATATCAACATATGTCACTAGAAATATGACATTGCCATCTTTTTCCATGGTTCATAGCATTTTTTTTTTTTTAAAGTGCAGAGCATAAGCTTCAAACACACCAGGCTTCACAACATTTGTACTAATGCTGCCAAGCCACGCTCTAAAATATTTTATGAACCATGAGAACATTTTAATCTGCTGGCATTTCCTTAATTAAGACAGTTTTACTGCTGCCTGAAACAGAGGTGTTACATTAGCTGAGTATCTCTGCACTGTGTAAATTATGGCATCTGTCTTCTAAATAGAAGTTTGCATTATGCATTGAGGAATGAACTGGTGTGCATTTAATTTAAATGGATGATCAGAGTTTTTTGAAAATTAATATCTACCTTTCTAGGAGATTTCCATTATGTTAAATTGCGTTTTAAAAAGCACATTACATGAGTAATGTTAGTGCATATCGATTCATAACATTAGCATTTCCTGCCACAATGGAGCCCTTGAAAACATCCACTGAAAAAACATGGATTGCTCAAGATTTACTGCTTTGTTGAAATTCTAAGAAATGCTGCTCAGGTGGAAATATTTTTTACCTTACTGTGTCAAACTGCACAATGCAACAAATTCATTTGCTGTGATTGTATATACCAGTGGTGAGTTAGGTCAAATTATTCATACATATCATACATATAAAATGTAATGACTTTCAGGATCTTGCATTTTCCCCTAATAACACACATAAATATTGCATATTCCCACCCAAAGACATTTACTGCTTACAGCAGTGAGAGGAACTATTCTGCAGAAAGCCAAGGTTTCATGCTTTTATAAAGGTGTAAGAGCTCTTATATAGATGATTTTTAAAATAAGAATTGAGAGGTGATTTCCAGTCCCTTGGAATTGCTATGGATATAGCAGTGCATCCATACAGCAGATACTGGGGTGGAGGAAGGGTCAGCTTTTGAACTATTTATAGCAGAACTGAGGTCCCTTCGCTAAAAGGCAGCTTATAAAGCCCAATAATTTATTGTTTTCGCACTGATAGAAGTGCGAGTGTGTCCTGAAGCAACCCCTGCATGACAAGATCAGCAACTCTTCCCGGGATCAGCAGCTCCGGGGGCCGAAGGGACACGGCCAAAATGTCGCGTTAAAAACCAGCGGTTCCATCACAGAAAAGGTCAGCGTCGTTCTGCGAGGGCTCGGAGATTTTCAGATGCTGAGCACAAGCAGAGGCAGCAGAAGGGAAAGGCACTGAGATGCTGAGCCTTTAATCAGCACTCGGGAGGTACCAGAACAGCTGGGGCTGTTAAACTCTGCATCAACAGTTCTGCTCCGTGCTTGGAGTGCTCCCAGGGAGCCACTTGGGAGGGAATTGATGTGGTGTCCCCCCAACAGCACAGGAAACAGCTGCACAGCTGGGCTCTTCCCTCAGGTGCTGCAAGGAGAAAGCTCCTTGGCTCTCTGCTCTCAGGCATCAGGAACGGCAGATGAAGGTGCTGCAGCCAGGGAATCCTCTCCCCAGAGAAATAGCTGAATGTCTCAGTGATCTGATAGGATTGCAGGCCTGAAGCTCCTGACTCTCACCTAGGGAAATCTCTCAAAACTTTCAAGTTTCTGGAGAAAGCCTCAGTGGCATGTGTTGGGATTTCCCTGTGTTGTGCTAATCCTTATACCTTATTCTTTTCTCTGGCATGGGGATTTCACCCCTTCCTGCGCTGTCCCTCAATATTAGTGCTGGTGCTCATTGTCCGTGGGCATTCTCATCTGTGCTGTGCTAATCCTGTATTTCCTGTTTCCTGCAACATTTTGACTTTCTCGGCTGTAATGTTCAGAAAATCAGCACAAGACTGCACATAAATTATGGCTTTACCTCATTATTGGAATGGACCAAACCCATTATAAGGTTGGACTCAGTGATCCTTGTGGGTCCCTTCCAACTCAGGGTATTCTATGATTCTGTGTTTCTGTGGTTATTACTGAACTGGAAAACCAAAATGTTGGAGAAATGGAAGAACTAGAAGAATTAGAAGTTACTTCCAGGTTATTTATATTTTTTTCTTTTATTCTTCATTTAATTTCTAATCTAAACTTGGGTTAACTTTGTAAAGTATTTTGCTAAATGCCTCTGATGTAGTTTTATTTTATTGTTACCATTTATGGAAAACATATTTGTTACTTTGACATTTTTGCTTCTCTGCCATGGAAAGCTCTGTCAGCTTCCTGTTCCACGACGCTGTTTTCCTCGGACAGATTTTTCTGCTCGTGCCCGGAACACAGAAATACAGATAGTGATGGGAGTAGCGAATGTTTCCTCATCCTACTAATAATGAGTGTGTCAGTGCTTTTGCACCTCTTTAATGCTTCTCTTCTAAATCCTTCTCTTCCAAATCCTTGCCACTTCTCCATGGAATCATTTTGTTCAGTGGCCATCCTGGAGAGACTCCTGGATCCCAGTTCCAGAGCTGTGGCTGCACACAGCAAGTTGTACCAATCCTGCTTCCACGACATTCTCCTCAGCCTCCAGCCCACATGGGATTACACATGGGAAAGTTCATGGCTATAGGAATGAAGGCATCAGGCTGGATATTAGGGAAAAATTCGTTCTGAAAGAATGGTTAAGCGTTGGCACAGGCTGTGGTGGAGTCAGAGAGGAGCAGATGTGGCACTTCATGCTATTGTTTAGTGGGCATAGGGATATTCAGTCAAAGGTTGGACTTGATGATCTTGGAGGTTCTTTCCAACCTTACTGACTCTGGGATTCCATGACTGGGATTTGAGTGGGGGAAGCTGTAGCCAGGCACCAAGAGACCCATGGCTCTGTGGGTGCAGCAGTAGGATTGGGATGGATTCCAGTGCCACGTGTCACCTCCCGGCTCCCTCCCTGCCCCAGGCATGTTTCCAGCCTTCGGATGTTGCCCTTGGAGCAGCCTGTTTGGAGCCTGGCTGTCCCCTGAGGGTGTGGCCTGTTTGACCCAGTCAGGGTGCCCAGGGATGGGGAGTGGAGCAGAAAGGGCTCAAGGATGTTTTCTGTCCCAGGCACCCCCAAGAAGACCCTCCCCAAACCCAGCACTGCTGCGAGGTTGTTGACTCATGTTCTTTGCACACAGCAGTACCTGTTGGCACTTACGTCTGTGAGTGATTCAACTCACGGTGCTCTCCTCCCTCTCACTTGTCACTGCATTGAAATGGGACGTTCTGCATGTGGAAATTACAGGTTCCTTCGAGCTCTGCTCCGAGGGTGATTCACAGCACAACACAACAGGCACTTGTTGAGGCGTCGAGGGATGACTTCATCCCTTGCTGTTGTTTCAGCAACAGAAAGAGGCTTTATCTAGGATGGGCTTCTGATCCTTTACATAGATTATTTTTTATCCTTTACATCACACTTGTCCACGATCATCCCTTTTTGGTTGTTTTGAATCCATAAAAGCATGACACTAAGAAATAGCCTGCACCTTCAACTTTCCACCAAATGCTGGAGGTCACTTCTATTTCCTCTGATGTTCTTGGGCCAGGCACAAGTGTTCTGAGCCACTTTTGCTTTGTATTGCAGTGTGGAAAGTTGGAAGTTAATATTGCCTAGGGATGGGGTCAGGCACACAGCTGACAGACAGGGATACAACTGCACATTGTCTTGAGCAGTCAGGAACAAAATCCCAGGACTGGCATGGCTGGAAGGGGTACCCTGGTGCCCCCAGCCTGCCCAGGCAGGGCCAGGTGAGCAGCAGGGACAAGTTGGTGGGGTGGGATGGATCTCTGTTGTGCCACAGAAGCTGCACTGCAGACTCAGGTGGCTTCAGAGGACCAAGGCCACAGCTGTCACCCTGTGCAGTGCAGGGACAGACACAGGGCAGGTGACACGGCTTGGTGTGACCAGCAGCAGCCGCTGAGAAAAAGCTGCTTGATAAAATATGCTTCATGGTGACTGCAGACCGAAATGTTTCAGGTAGAGTAGGAAATTTTCAATTCAAAATGCGGTTATCTTCTTAATGGAATGTTAATTAGTGACCCAAAGTGCTTTGCCGGGATGATTTGTGGGGATGTTTGCGTATCAACGGAGCTTTTCATAGGCACTCAGGCAGCTCCTTTGGAGAGCTGTAACCCAACACCAAACACTGCTCCTTAGTCAGCAACATTGCCTCAAGAACTGACATCCTGAGACAAGGGGAGAAAGCAAATCCACCTTGTTATTCAGTGCTCTCCTCCTGAAAGGATTTCGTAACAGATGAAAAGCTGCCACACAGCATCTGTCTGCTCCAGCTTGAGCTTCTCCTCGCGTGCTAAGAAAAGAACATGGAACCTGTGTCTGAGATCCACCTGAGTGATACTGCCCCAAATTTATGTCGCTGCAGGAAACTCTATTGCCAGATATGCATAGACACAGACCAAAATACCCCAGGAAAACATTCCCAGGGAAAAAAGTCTTAAATGTACATTGAGAGGCTGAATCTCAAAAAGTTCTCCCAAAGGATTTTTCACCTTTTCGTAAACATAATAGTAACGATGGTTCAAGCATTAAATTTATCAAAACCTTGACTCCACAACCTGGAGGCTTGGGGTATCTGTAGTAAGTTGTGGGTACCAAATGAGCCTCTCTACAGCTCTGACCAGTGCAATGCAGTGCTGGGTGTTTTCCCTTTAGTAAGGAAAAGAAACCCCTCCATACAAGAAGGCATTGAGGAGTCCATTAGCAAAAATTCCTGAATGGAAACAGCTCAGGGAGAGAGACATGAAGGGAAACAATTTTAATTTTTAATATGAAATAGAAAATTATTACATTCTAATATCTGTACTGACATTTATCTTGCGATGACAGTCAGCCTTGGAACAAGTTATATTTCCCCTCCAAGGTGTCCTGTCTTTGTGGGAATTTTTCCAACCTAGAGTGTGTTATAGCACATATCTCCTTAAGAGAAGTAAAGGGTTAGATCCCTTCACATTCTGCTGGAAATACACCCCTCGATCATTCCCTACCACGTTTTGTGCAGATTCAATGTGCTGCTGCCACCAGATGGCCCTTGTGGTGGCTTCTGTTGGGAAAATCAGTGCAGGAGCTCTCCAAAGCAAAGCATTCAAATCAATTTAAAGGCAGAACGCTGTTTACAAACAGGGATTTTGCATAACAAGGGCCTGCGTTCTTTGCCAGTTGGATTCTGTGAGAGCTGATATGCAGTGTTTCACCAAGCAGCACATTCACTGTGGCAGCTGAGAAGGGATGCTGTGGATGTGCAGACCTTGTCAAGAGTTCTTCCTAATTTTGCACCAAACAGAGCAAGATGAGGAGCAGACTGTCTGAATTACAGTTTTGCTGACCTTGAGTTCACAAGATCCCGTAACTGCTCTGAAGTGCAGTCTTGATGGATGATATCATCAGCACCTTTCTGATGCAAAATAAAAGAGAAAATTAAAAATAAAAACAGGAGAAGAGGCAAGGGGAGAAGAAGGGAGAGATGAAGGAAGGGAAGAGGGAGAGGGGAAAAAAAGAAGGAAAAAAGAAAAGGTTCTCTTGACAGATTACAGCTGTAATTTCAGAAAGCAGAACAAGGGCTTTGTCTGCTTCACTTTTAGATTTGAATATGACAGAGATACATCCCTTTTTCTCAGGCGCTCTCTGAAATGGGAATGAACACTCAAGCAAAGGCCTGTGTGATTTCCTGAGCTCTGCTTTTGCTTTGGAGCCTGTTTGTTTTGGGTAAACGCTCCATGCTTGCCCTTGTAGCAAGTGTGGCAGATGCAGTGGCAGAAATTCTGGGAGTTTAAAGGGGAAAAAAACCAACAGGCAATAACAGAAGCCAAAAAGGAATGAGTTGAAACCTGCTCACAGTCGTAGCTGCACCTTTTTGAAAGCCCTTTTTGTTCCCAAGGATGCATTTATTTCATTCTACATCAGAAATTCCTCGAGATCTATTTCAACTGTCAACTTATAGCCAGCATCAAACACAGAAGTGACACAGAGATGACTTTTTGACAGCCAGCTTTTGAAAAACATAGCCAGCTTTTGAAAAACATAGCTGCAAAGTGAATTTTCTGCAATGTGAAAGAGTCTTTCCAGGCCACACATTAAAGTAATGGCAGAACTATGTTCCTCAACAGATCTGAGTAATACAAACTCAATTATGAGATCTTTTCTTTACTTTCCTTTTTGGAAAATATCTTTTTCAGGTGAAAGCCAACCCAAAGATTAATAATGCGTCTTTTCCCTGTAGTAACTGAGTGAGTCAATGCAGTGAGAGACTTTTAAATGCTGGATCACTGACAGGCAAAACCAAGTTCACCACTCCCAGCCCTGTCACAGTATTCCTCAAAGATTGGTTTCAAGATCACTCACCCCAAAGGATTTGATTAGTGCCACTTGTGTGCTTCAGTAAAGAGCTACTCACACGAATTAATTCAAGATACAGAGGATACTTCTTGATTACATGGGGCAGTGAAATACAGAGCTCAGTACAATAAAAGGCTTTATACGGGGATCAGGATTAGCTTTTCCGTGTGGGAATGGATCAGATTTATCACATAATTTAAACTGCACCTTCTCTGCTAAGAAGGCATTTCTGAAGATGGAAATTCACTTTGTTGTCAATACAGAGAAAAGAAAGTGTCCTGAACAGGCTGAGGATCAAAACACTTATGAAGAAAATGGAATTAACTCCTATGCCCATTCCAGAAGAGTGGGGCAGACGTTTTAAAAGCTAAAACACTTCTTCAGTCCAACTCCTCCCTCTGGGGTTTAGCCCTGGAGTGTCACAAACAGGGAGGGCCCCACACATGAAGGGAGGAATCTACCACAGGTCAGATCTTGCAGATTTTGCTGGGGTTTGGTCCTGGCTAAAAACACAGATTGATACCATTTCCTCCTTCCCTGATATCTGGGTCCTTATAAAGCTTTGGATTTTGTAAACAGACATTTTCATACCTTTTGCCCGACTTGGATGAAGGACAATTCCAAGAAGCCTCAGTAACACCCAGGCCCTGCAATTCTGTGCACCCTTCCCACGGTGTGTGGCCTCTCAGGGATCCTCTCCAAGGCTGCCAGAGCAGCACAAACCCCACAGAACCCAGCAGCTGAGGAGCCTGAGCACAGCATTTTATCTTTGTGGGATTGCTGTTCCTTGGGAAATCTCCTGGAGCAAGTTACCCCAGGGAGCTGGAGTTCAGAAGAACCCTCAGCAGTTTGTCATGAGCTCCCAGTTAGCCCATTCCATACTTTTAACAAGTCTGAAATCTCAGTTCCTGCTGAGGGACTGGGAATAAACTACATTTGTCATTTGTACTAAGGACTTATTTGAGATGGAATTTCTCCTTGTGTTCTAAGAGCCTGCCCAAGGGGAAACCTCTAAACAGCTGATCAACACTTCGTTGCTCTCAGAGCTGGTTCAGATCATTATTCTCTTCTGGATAAATGACCCGGTTTAATTTTGACAAAGTAACATGCACAGAGACTTATGAAAAATGTAGCTCCTTCTTTTTGTACTGCGTTTCCAGAATTTACATCTTCATCTCTTCTTTGTAGCAGCAGCTCTTTCCCTTTTTACTTTTCCTTTCGAGTAGCATTCCAATTCATCTTTAGAGTGAATCAAGTTCCTTTTGCCTCCAGCTACTCTTTGACAGGGTCACTTCTGGAAGTTCCGTTGTCTTAGAAAAGCTGTCCCTTCTGCCAGTCTGTTATCCCCACATAAGTGTTCACTGAGCAGTTTGCTGCCACAGTATTTTGTCATTCCCTATGACAAATGTTCCGGCTGTGATAGAGCCACCTCTTGAGAGAACCCCAAAGCTTCCAAAAGCAAGTACAAATCTCTTGGGGTTTTTTTTTGTTTTTGTTTTGTTTAGTTTTGTTGTTTTGTTTTTTTCTTTGTTTTGTTTTGTTTTGGTTTGGTTTGGTTTGGTTTGTTATTATTATTCTTTTTTTCACATTTCAACTGAGAAAGCTTCCAGGAGTTACTGCATTTCTCTCAGATCTCTAAAGAGAGTGGGATCAGTGCTTTTTAAGAGTCCTGATCCAAGTGAAATCTTGACTCACCAGCACACCAAGAGCCCTGTTTGTATGACCAACCTCCAAGAGGCTGGGGCTGCACCAGGTTCATGTGAAGCATTTTAATTGCGAGTTTTTGATAGTAAATGTGAGTAATTGTGAAGCATTTTAATTGTGAGTTTTTAATAGTAACAGGAAATGTGCAACAAAAGCCACTTACTCCATAAGGACAACATCCCCTTGGACTGGATTCCCCCACTGTTCACTGTGTTTCACGGTCCTTGCTTATGTAAGACCAGAAAAAAGGCAATATTTGGCAATCATGAAGTAGCAAATACATTTTTTCATGATGCTTGGACAGAAATAACTGTGTCATCTTTAAACCTTCCCAGAGCTGAACAGAGCTTAACTCCATGGCTCTGGGGCTTCCCAGTGCAGCTGCTGCTCAAAGGGAGGGAGCTGGAATTACACACCAGATCAGCTGATGAAGGCCTTGCTGTGGCTCCCAGGCTGAAATTGTAAATACAGACTGTTCCCAACGATACAGCCCAGCAGCAACACCTTTCATCCCCTCTGCGTGCTTCCCAACAGTGTGAAAGAGAAGGGATAAGAAAAGGTTGATCCTGCCTGTCCTCAGCATTTTCTTGTTCAGCTTTTCATTTCCTGGTTTGGAATCTTTACCTAAGACACCTTGAGGTTTAGTGCTGTTTCTTTGGACAAGAAGCAATTGGAATTGATTTGTCCATTTTGTGATGTGCTTTTTTTTTTTTTTTTTTTTTTGGGAAAGGATAGAAGAGTTTCTAGTCTGAATTTGCAATTCTATTTTTAAGTCTTGCTGCAAATAAAATGAAAGAACTTAAATTTCCCTCAGCTGTTGTCAGCGATAAAGCTGGGGGGGTGATTTTTTCCTCCTTTTGTACAAATGAAATGTTATTTCTCCTTCTCTTCACACGTGTGTATATTTATATACAGAGTGATATATTACCAGTTTCTCTCAAGAAACAAAGGATATGGTAGAAATCTGAACAACTGCAGACTAATGAGAGTGAAATACAGTGAGTCAGAGCAAACCTGGGCTCTTCTAATTGCACTGGTACAAATACACCTTGATGACCACAGGATCAAAAACATACCCCTTGAATCCTAGCACCATTTTATTTGCTCGTGCCTTATTTTAGTTAATGACTGCCCGAATTAACATTGCCCTTTCCTACCTGCTGTGATACATTAAAATGTTGTATTTTTGTGTCTTAGGGGCGCTGCACAACTCGAACAAGCAGTGAAATGCTCCACAGCACCATTCAAACCATAGGAATATATCCACTAAAAGGGGGTCTGGATGCATGGAAGGCGGGGAACCCAAGCCTGCAGCATTTATGTTGCTGCAATTTGTATGAGATGAGTAAATAGAGCTTTTTCCTTCAAGTTTTGTTGTGACAAAGACATGCACAGTATGGTATGCTCCGCTTTCAAACTGTCTGTGGTTTTATCCATTGGATTCAGATGGAATGAACAGGATACATACTGGAAATGTGATTAGGTACCGATTTTTCAGGATGTCCTTCCCCCCCCCTTTTTTTTTAATATGTATGTGTGTATATATAATTTATTTAAACTTCTCTTGGAAGGCAGAATTATTTTCCTAATGCAAAAAATAATATTGTGCCATCCAGGTGAGTTTCTTGGAAGCATTCTTGGAAGCATTCTTCAACATTCTTGGAAGCAACATGCCAGTTACAGATGTGAAAAGAGAACAAGAAATTAATGATAAAAATCCATTGATTTTCATCAGTGGAGGTGTCCAACTCAAAATGCCTGTGGCAAGAGAATTTGGACAATGCTCTCAGGCAGCGGGGGGATTGTTGGGGTGTCTGTGCAGAGCCAGGACTGGATGATCCTCGTGGATCCCTTCCAACTCGGGATTTTCCATGAAATATCCTATGGTTCTATGAAAAGAAATCCGTATTTCTGAGGACTTTGTACTTTATCACAGTTGCTTAGTCTGACCTTTCTCTAATTTCTGTTCCCATGGATGTTTAAAAAAGAACAGAATATGATCTGATTTTCATGTTTCCTTGTAATGTTATTCTGAAAAGCAGTGTTTACCGCAATTTACCAAGATAATTCAGTCTAAGTATGGATATGGTAAGCCTGGAAAAACTGACTCTGACCAATTAAAGCACAGAAAGATATTAGAATGGAAATGTATGGAATCAAAATGGAAAAAAATGTCTTAAAATGGAAAATAGTGGGCGAATTTGACTCTGGCAGCATAGGTAATTAGTCATTTAAGTGATGTTTTTTAAAAAAAAACAACAAAACACTCAAAAACCTCCAACAGTTTTCCAAGAGCAAGTTTGCTTACTGAGTTTTTATCCAGAAATTACTTGATGAAAACTGTGGTTTGGCTTTTTATTTTCTACAGAAATGCTGGTATTTGATATTTTATTGCTTTATAAGCTCACAAAAGCAGCACATTGCAATGAAATCATGGAATCACAAAGAATGATGGTGAAACATGGAATCATCTATTTTAGCATTGTTATTTCTCCTTGTTTCCAGGGAGTTTCTGGAGCTGCCATTTTGGAAGGGGTTTATTTGTTTACTTTCCTCTTTCGCTACTGAGCTTCCCAAGCTGATGCCAGGGTTGTGGTTTTTGTCCCTGTGCTTTTCATCTCTCTGTAATGTTTTCTTCTGGCACTTTTCTGCTGTTGCCCCAAGTACTTGGTGCTGCAGCATGAATTCTTCTCCTTCAGTCACAGTTTATTCCACAACTTAAAATATGATGTGTTAATAAAAGGTGGCCTTAATTCCAACTCTGATTTGGCTCAGCTGAAGCACCAAGAAATGATTTTCTGTGCCATTTATAAAGTAAGTTCTTTAATTAAAGAAGAACGATTACAGCTGTACTCCAAATTTTGTTATATTTATTGTTAGAGTTATAAATTCAATCTAATCACTTTTTAAAAAATTGCTTCCCACTTCCACAGCAAAATTCTTTCTGGCCTTGTTTGATTTCTCTCCGGAGAGTCCCACAGGCCCGAGTATCAGGCACGTGCCCAGCCCAGTGTGAGCCCTGCCCTTGGTGGCACTGCCACCCTGGCACCTCCCAGTCCCCAAGGACAGCTGAGAGCCAGCTCTGTGAGCAGCACACTCATTCCTTTACAATCCAGCTCTGAATTTGCCTCTTTCCCCAAAGAAGCAAAATTTATCCCTTGCTAATTTATCCCTTTTATAGTAGGGATATATTTATATCATTATTATTTATCCCTATTAAATTATCGCTTATGTTTGAGTTTCTTAATACCTTCCAGGAGCAGTGCTTTTTATTTTAGGGACACAAGGACACAGTCCTTTCCCGGGGACTCTGCACAAGAGGACACTTTATTCTTTCCTGCTAGCATTCCCTGATATCACTTACCAAAACAAGATATATAAGCAGAAATCACAGAAACCAGCAAAAGCACAAGGGAAATATTTTATGAAAGGCTCGTTAGAGCAAAAGACTTGGTTGAAGCTGGGTACTTAGATGGATTAGTTCTGGACCACACTTTGCAGGCAAACCTCCAGATTAAGCTCCAGGACCTGGAGGAGCCAATTGATCATTTCTTTCATAAATCAAAGGGCAATTCCTACAAACAGTAATGATCGGTCCACTCAGGATCAGACTCATAAAATTAAAATTGAACTTTCTGCTGCCTTGTGGAGATGCCTTAAAATATGGTCTGTACTTTTATCATATTGGGATATTCAAACACTTTAGGAGCTAGTCAGGGTAAGAGCAGCTTAATTGTCCAAGTGCCATCAAAACCAGACTGGCACGATGGGGTAGAGCAAGGCAGGATGCTCCAGGGTTGACCCGAGAGCGGGTCAGGTATTCTCCCCTTTTAGAAGAGGGACTGAGGTACATAGATCAAGTCTAAATACATGCCATTTAACTAAGAAAAATGTGTAATACGATCATATTTTACAAGAGATTATAATGAAAAAGATTTGTGGTAGGAAAAGTCAAGAGGAACTTGCAAGCCTTTACGTAGAAATCAAATAAACTGTTAAAAGAAGTCAGCATCAGGTCTTAGAAGTGGGTTATGTTTAAGCAGGAGAGGGAAAAAAGCAAGCCAGAAGCCCCACAGTTCCTAAAAGACTTCAGGTCTTTATGGCCATGCTTTCTCTTCTGTCTTATTTAATACCTCAGAGTCAGGTCACACTCTTACAGGCATGATTTGGTTTATGGTGGCCATGGTCCTGGCCAGCAGTGGGATTCCTATTTCCTTCTTTCTCCCAGGAAACTCCAAAGTGTGCAGAAAATGGGTGCCCAGGAAAGTTGTTTTTTCTGGTATTTTCAGCTGATCCGCTGGAGAGGAGCAGGCACTGCTGGGTGTGTGGTGAGCACACGGAATGGGATCAGGAACATTTGTCCTGCCTTAGGACACAAGGAGAGGGGACATAAATATGGGGGTGAAAGGAGCTCGGACCTAAAACTAAAAGAGGAGACATTTAGATGAGATGTTAGGAAGGAATTCCTGGCTGTGAGGGTGGAGAGGCCCTGGCACAGGGTGCCCAGAGCAGCTGTGGCTGCCCCTGGATCCCTGGAAGTGTCCAAGGCCAGGCTGGACAGGGCTTGGAGCAGCCTGGGACAGTGGGAGGTGTCCATGCCCATGGCAGGGGTGGCACTGGATGGGCTTTAAGGTCCTTCCAGCCCAAACCATTCTGGGATTCTGTGACCTACATATAAACTCTAGCAACAAGATAAACTTGAATAGGAGGATAAAATTCTTTAGTGTCTAAACACAGCAGAAGAACCAAGAAGTGAGGGAGAAAATTAAGGGGGCAAGGAGGAAACTAAGAGAGAAATACAACCAAGAAAGAAGTGGCTTTGAAGAGAATTTTAAAAGAGAGATGGAGGGCAGAGTTAAGATTGAGCACAAATCCCTGCATGACTTCTGGATCCTGTTTTTTTGATAGTACACTGACCTAATTAATTTTACATAGAAAAATATGTATCAGAGGCTTTTTCCTGGTCTTATCTTCCTTTGAAAAAAAATATTTCAGCTGTTTGCTCGCCCATGGCATTATTAGCCGCACCAAACCACTTTTGGAGCAGTGACGTTTTGTGCTCAGCATCTACCCAGAACTGTAAACTTAACTCTGACAAACTACCCGAGTCAGGCAGCAAGTGCAAGAGCCAGGCTCTCAGAACAGGACAGGCAAACACAGAACAGGAAGGGACCCTCAGGGATCATCAAGTCCCACTCCTGGCCCTGCACAGACACCCCAACAATCCCACCCTGTACATCCCTGAAAGCATTGTCCAAACACTCCTGGACCTCTGGCAGGCTCAAGGACCAGGATTGTGCATGCTCTCTGTTGGACATCAAACAGCACATGAGCCTGTGAGCACCTGGGATGGGACTCTGAGTCTGGACTAGACCCTGAACACTCAAAAAGGGTCCTCTGCAGGGTATTGATTTGCCAGAAAAGAACAAAACTTGAGACAGTCTAAGTTTTTTCTGAAGTGTAGTGGGGTATTTTAGCAGGGAAGTTGGGCTAGATGACCTCCAGAGGTCCCTTCCAACCCCAGCCTCTCTGTGATTTATCTCTTGCCAATAATAAATGAGTAAGAGAATCCTACTTACTGAATGAGCAACATTCCCTTTCATATTTAAATCTTCCCTGGCACTTTTCCAGGCAAGAATTAACCATGTGCTGTGTAGCTTACGGAAAGGGACAGTCTGAGGTAGGATGTTAGCAAGTAATAAGAATGCTATTTTGATGATTTTCATATTTTAAAAGGTTAGGCTTGATGTCACTTAATTTTCTAACTGAGCAAATCTGAACAAGCTGGGTCTGCTTTTACAATCTGTGTCTTCACAGATAGAGATTGAATATATTATTGATTCTATGAATATGCTTATCTTCTAAGTTTACCTCTCCTTGTTAATTCACAGAGTGTGGTGGAGCGTACAGGCTTTTGGAGGGGCAGAGACAATCCCTGAGACACAGAGTCCTCCTTCCTCTTTCAGTGCTGAGGAGCAGCAACATCAGAACACACTAATAACATGGTGCAGGGTCCAGGTGCCAACCCCGGGGCATTTCTGAGGGTTTTAATGTATTTTTCAGACTAATTCATAGTTTCCTGTGATGAGGGTTCCCAGTAGGTTTGATTCGCTGTGTGTCCTCTGTGGGAAAGCACAAGTAGCTGGGCAGGTCAAGTTCATGATCTCGTTCCCAGGATCCTCTCAGAACCCCCTCCCAATTCAGGCAGACAGCACGGAGCAGCCAGTCCCTCCACGAGCCAGTTCTCCCTGGTCAGCTCATCTACCGCGGCTGCAAGCTGAATGAGATACAACTTTCCATGTGGGGATAGAGGCAATCTGGAAAAGAATGCAGGAAATTGTCACCCTTAACGGGGCTCCTGCCTCCCTGAGCAGTGCTCATGGGTCCCGTGAACTGACGCACTTCTGCCTAAACGGGGGTATTTCAAACAGATCCTCGCTGTAGGAACTGTGCTGCTCCACTTGCACTGTACTTGCTGTGAAATGCTTAATAAGCTTTTATTGCCTGCATATACTTTAATGAGTTTTGAGTGTCTTACTTTGCATTTTATTTTGCATATAGGAAGCAAGTTCAGTTGCTTTATTTATTGATTTAACCCCTGACAAATATTCTGGCTGCCTACTACTATGCAGGTTGCTTCAGTGAGATACTGTGATAAAGCATTTCTTTCCACGTAGAGCAGAGTAAACTGCTCTTTAGCAAATACATCCCGAACGAATTGTATTCTGAAAAAAAAATATATATTTTCAAGAATTTCAATGAAAAATACTAATCAAGTTACTGGGAAGGAGGCTTGGTCTCTTCAGAAAGAAGCTAAAGACGTGTGTGTGAGTCAGGATCCCCACTAGGACTGGAAATTAGTCTTTCATGCTTCAGACACCTCGACAGTCACAAAATCCCTTTGCTGCACTTGTGTCAGAGCAAAAGTAACAGTTTTGCCAACAACTTATTTCTACCTAAAGCCAGAATGTCCCCGGAAACTGCCAGGCGAGTCTGTCTGCGGCTGCACCCTCCCCTCACGCCCCTTTTCTCCCTGTTGACTGCGAGAGGCACAGGGGGAGAAGCTGGGACAGACACCCTGTGCTTGGGAGCTCCGTTCCCAAACCTGCCGCGCACAGATGGGGCTAACGCGGAGCCTGAAGCCTCTTCAGGAGCGGGTGCCCCTCTCCCTCGCTCTGCTGCGGCGGCCGCGCTCGTGAAGCGGCGCGTCCTGGCAAAGGTGAGAAAGAGTTGACTCCACCACGAAGGGTCGGGGCTTCAGTAACACCACGACAACCTCTCTAAGAAAATTTTATTAATTGTAAGCTTGAAAAGTGGAAAGGTGGAGAGAAGAGGTAGAAAAATGAGGAAAAAAAAAAAAAATTAAGGAGACATACAGAGGAAGGGAGGAGAAAAGCACGTCTTCACGTTCCTATCTTCTTCCTGCAGTATCTCCCCGTTTCCCTTTCCTACTCCCGGTTCTCACAAGCATTCCCAACACACTCTTGGGATGATACAGGACCCAAAACCTCAGCAACTTTTCTTGGCTTGATGCAGCCTTAGCGGGAAGCAGCGTTCCACCAACAGAGGTTCTAATGCCAGGGATGCTGACGGGAGAGGCGGAGGGCTCTGCTACCTGACTTGGGGCGTGCTGCTGGGGAACCGGCTCGGGGGGCCACCCCCGCTGCCCCCCCGGCCATGGGAGTCCGCTCCCCAGATGTGGCAGGGAGAGCTGTGGTCCCGCAGGCCGGGTCCCCGCCCGCCTCCGCGCACAGCGCGCTGCTCCCCGCGCCGCCCCGGGGCCCCGCTCCCGAGAGCGCTCCCCGCGCCTCTCCGGGGCTCTCCTGGCGCGGGGAAAGGGGCCCGGAGCCGCGCGGGGATGGGGCGCCGGGATGGGATACGGAGATGGGATGCGGGGATGGGATGCGAAGATGGGATGCGAAGATGGGAAGCGGAACCGGGGAAGCGATACGTGGATGGGGCGCGGGGATGGGGCGCTCGCCGAGCCCCCGCCAGCCCCCCGGA
>VZRN01000005.1:139309-158349 GCA_013397935.1 Dasyornis broadbenti
CCGAGCGGCAGCAATGGCGGCGCGGGGCCGCCGCCCGCCCGGGCAGCCGCGGCTCTAGGAGGGGACGCGCGGGTCCGCGGGGCGCCGCTTTCCGCTGGGGTATTTATTCCTTCCCTCTCGCTTAAGTTGCCAGCGGAGCGCGCTGGCCGGCGCCTGCCCCCCCCGCGCCGCGGAGGTGCGGGGCGGCCATGGAGAGCCCCGGCGAGAACCCCAGCAAGGCGGCCGAGTACCTGAAGGAGCTGAACAAGATTATCGAGACGCAGCAGGAGCTGCTGGAGAAGCAGAAGCGGAGGATAGATGAGCTGGAGCAGCAAGTGGCCAAGTTGTACCACGAAAATGCCTGCCTGCAGGACGAGCATCACCGGCACCTGGCCACATGCCGGCTCCAGCAGGGCGTCCCCCCCGCGCCCCCGGGGGTGCTGAGCGCCATCCAGGAGAACGCCAGGCACGAGAAGTAAGCGCTGCCCGCCTTTCTTTGCCCCTTTTTCGCGGAGGGGGTTTCCCTAGCGGGGCTTCCCTTCCCTTTCCCCTCCTGCCTTCGGGTGCCCGAAGCCGCCCCGCGTAGCCGCGGTGAAAGCAGCCGGATTCCCTGCGGAGTGTGCCCCGGGGCGAGCCCCGGGCGGCTTAGGGGTCGGCGATGGGGTGCGGAGGGATGGCTCCAGCCCCTGTCCCCCAGCCCGTCCGGGTGCCCGTGGCTCACTCGTTCCCTGGCCGGGGTCCCGGGGGGTTTCGAGCCGCTGTGGCACGGCCGGGGCTCCCCCGACTGCCCCTCCCGCCGTGCCCACGGCTGTCCCTGCGGCCACCGCTGTCCCCGGGCCCCACCGCCCGCGGCGCTCGGGGGATGCCCTGGGCAGACCCGCGGTACCGGGGCGCTGGCAGCAGCGGGACGAGCCCCGCCCTTCTCCCCGTAGCGTGTTCGCTGCCGGTCCGAGCGCCGTGGGGGCCCGGGGTACCCAGCGCGTGGAGCCTCTCGCCCCTCGGGAGATGCCCCGCGGCGCTCCCGAGGAGCGGCCCTTGGCTGCGGCCGCTATCGAAAGTGACCCGGCCAAGGGTCAGTAAACATTGGCCGCTCGCCACCGGCGGGCTGGCCCGGGCCAGCGCCAGCTCGCCCCGTTCGGGCCGCCTTCGCTCCCGGCCGCCGCATCTATTCCAGCCTCTCTAAGCTGTAATTAATCGTCTGCCTCTCTCCAGCGCTGCGAAAGCCGCTTAGTTGCGCGGTTCCGAAGCAGCAGGGATTCGGGAATAGCAAGAACTGAGGTCGGCGCTTTCCCGGCGTGTTTTTACTTCTGGAAAAGTATTTAAGGCTTGGCTTTCCCGGAGCGGAGTGGGAAAAGCATGCATGGGATTACGAGCCCACTTCGCTGTTCGACACAGCACAATGGGCTGTTTGTGATCCGCTGCGCTCGAATTCCTTAGGTTTATAAATACAGGCGCGGCGGCTCCCGGCCGCCGCCAGCCCGCGGGATACGGGATACGGGATCCGGGATACGGGATCGCCTGCTCCGTGCAGGCGGGAGGGAGGGCGAGCCCCGGGCCGACCTCCGGCCGCGGGATGCCCGGGATGCCCGTGCCGCTGGTCCCGCTGCGGGAGGCATCTCTGCCTCGGTCCGGCCCCGCCGGGACCTGCCTGGCTCCGGGGCAGCGGCTCGGGCAGCCCTCGCTGGGCTCGGCCGCATCTCCGTCCGGTGTGGGGCAGGGACATCCCGGGGAGCTGCCCCGGATCCCGGTAACTCCCGCGGGCAGGGTGGGAAGTGCTGCTGCTGCTGCACTCGGAGTCGGGGGTGCTGGCGCTCCGAAGCAGCGTTTTCTCAGCGTGCTGCTGCGGAGGCTTCGGAAGGGTCGCCGGTCACTCCATGTCCCCTTTGCCTGTTCCTGTTCCCAAGCCTTGCACCTGGCCGGGGGAGCAGAGCGGGAAGAGAAGTGGCTCTGCCTCCCCAGCGCCCTTCTTGCTGTTAGCATTAACAAGGCTTTTTTTTCTGTGATGCTGGGGTAATCACTTTAGGCTTTTTTATAAACAGAGATGTCTCTATGAAAGTAAATAGCTCCTTTAATAAACTGGAGAGCATGCTGTCATTTATCAGTCAATCAATCAATCAATCAATCAATCCCTTAAGGAGAAAGAGGTGTTTCCAGAAAACATGGAATATTTACATGAATCCTACCCCGTGCATCCATGTCCAGTACCCGAGGATTTTTGTGGCTGGGCTTGTAGTACAAGATGTCAACTCAGCTATCTTGTCCCATTTGTCTCTTGCAAACGACATTACCAAAAATTGTACAAATGGCTTGCCTTGTTTGATAATATTTCTCCTCTGCAGCCCAAGACTCATTTGCAGAGCCCTCCTTGGGCAGGCAGCTCTGGGGACTCGGAGGCTTTTAAGTCTCTTAAGTGGATTTGATGCTGGGATCAGAATTAATCTGGGATATTTATGGCAGAGTTGTATTGCTTTGAGGCATAGCCTGGGGGCTTAGAGGGGAAGCTGGGAGCCAGCCCTGTGCATCTGGCTGGGCTCTTGGCCCACGTGCGTGCCTTGGGGAGGCACAGCTTCGGGGCCACCTTCCTCGTAGCAATTTTGTTGTCCCCTCTCCTCGCCCAAAATCATCCCGTGTCATCCCACTCCCCTTGGGAGGGAGTCTCTCCTTTTCTCCAGGTGTCCCTGCCTGGCTGGGTGGGTGGGTGCATCACACCTGTGGGCCTGGCACAGGGGCTGTGGCAGTGGCTGCTGAGGCCCCAGGCTGGCCAGGAGCAGGGACAGGAGCCACCCATGGCATCAGTTTATTCTCTGGCTGGATACAAAAGATGGAGGAAGTCTCTAACTTGGAAAATAGAGAATAATACCCTTGTTTCAAAGACTTCTCCCAGTCCCACAGTTCCCTCCGCTTCCAGACAGCCCAACCTGCGGGTTCCATGGGTCTGTAACTTCCCTTTCAGAAGCTCAGCCTCAGTTTCCTCAGACCTAAATGTCCCATTCTCCTTGTGTACATTTGGGCAGGGAATACGGGTCCCTTGTTTGCTGAAGTTTGGTGTCAGGTGCCAGCGATGCTGAAATGGGGATTCTGGTGTTGGGGGAGAAGTGCTGTGTCCACCTTGTTCCCTCCTGGCCCAGTGCACTGAGCTCCCCGTCCTCTCTCCAGAGGCAGCTTCACGCCCTGCCACCATCAGTGACCCCTGCTCTTCCTGACCCTTTAGGACTTCAAAGCTAAAGGGACTGGAATCCTTTTTAAAGAAAACCAGGCTTCTCTTAGATAAACACATTGAGAAATAAGTGCTTTTAGAAGTTGTCTCGTACCTTGACTTGAAGAGTTTTTCTAAACTGCTCAGACTCCTGTCCTGCAGCACCTGCGTGAAGAGGCTGTGGCTCACGGACAGGGCTTCCACACTGCCAGATGTGCTTAACTTGTGTAAAAGGAAGTATGGAAATGTTATACAAGATAATGTGGTTATGGTTAGTTCTTGTACTTAATAAAAGATAGTAAACCCCCCCTCCCCAAACAAACAACAAGTCCCCCACAAGTCCTAAAAGCTTTTAGTTCTTACAATGGAAAGAATATACAGGAGAAGACTGCTTAAATAATTTGGAAAAGTTGGTGTAGTTGTAGAAATTCTTTAGCTTGTGAGAGGGAAGTTGTTAATGAGCCCTGAGGTAGACTTCTGGAAGGAAAAAAACCTAGTCCAGTAATACATGTTTGTAGATATTTAAAAATAATCTGGTTTATGTACTTCCAGAAAATCCCAGAGGGGAAAGAAAGTTTCTTTTGTGCCAGTTGCTGAGGGAGGGAAGGAGAAACAGAGGGCTGGGTGAGCAGGTGCTGGCGTGCTCCTTATCCTGCAAGAAGGACAGACCAAAAAAGGTTTGGGGGCTGTCTCACTAATTTTGCAATAATTTGCTGAGAGCAAATCAACATTAAAATTCACTGGTGGAATTGAGAACAGTTGATTACAAAGGCTTTGCTGGATGTGATGAATCAGCATATGGAAGATGACAATAGGTGTTTAGCTCATTAAGATGTTTAATTCTGAGTTGCATAAGATTAATTTTCAGTGAATCCACTTCATTTAATGTTTGAGAAGCAGCAAGAGTTTCTAGAACTCAGCTCCTCGGTGTAATTCGAGAATGCACTTTTTTTTTTTTTTTTTCTGTGTGAAACCAAACGTACTGCATTTTCTCAGATCTATACAAGGATAGTTTTCCATCTCTGAGAATTCAACACCAGCCCCTCACAGCTTAGGGAGTGATGTTTGTGCTTATCCTAATCAAGTTAAAAACTCTGCTGCTTTTCCACGGAGAAAGTGCCTGATAAGAGGCTGAGGAGGAGGGAGACAAGAGTTGTCTGCTAAGACAGAACAGTCTGAAGGGGCTGTTGTTTGCAGCTAGGTCTGAATTCTGCACCTGGCCTGGCTGATCTATTTTTAAATGAATCTAGGGCTGGTTTTATTCTCTGGGGCAAGACAGCCCTGATTTGGAGCTGTAAGGCACCCTCAGTATGTTTGGGAGATGCTCTGGGTCTGGCCGAGGTGTGCTGGGAGCAGCGGAGTCGCTGAAGTTGTTGCTCTGGTGACAGTCACATGTGAAGGCTGCGTTGTGCCCTACATAAACCGAGCTTGTGACTTTGCCTGTCGCTGCTGGCGCTGGGAGCTGCCCCTGCACACAGCCTCAGCAGCAAGCCAAAGATTGCATTAGTGTAGAGACCAGCCGGGCTTTTTTTTTTTCCCTCCAGAGATGTCCTTTGCTAAGACAGACTGTTCAAATGACGTAAATCCTATTTCCCTGCCTGCGCCGCACTTGAACAGCGGCTTATTTTTGTTTGCTGTGCTGGAGTGGAGGTACCCAGCATCTGCTGTAGTAGGCTCGTGTTTGGGCAAGCTTGTGCTTTCTCTGCCTCCTTGGCAGCAAGGATGGAGACGAAGTGCTGCTGTTGGGTCCTGCTTCTCCATCAGCTGCGTGGAGAAGTGTGGTTTGTGGCTGGCGGTCTGCTGTACCAGAGCAGTTCTTCCCAGAAGATGCACCTCTGACTGTTTACCGTGCTCAGCTCATGAGGAGTGCATTCATGTGGCAAGCACAGTTTGTGTCAGGCTGAGCAGGTCACTCCCCCAGGGTGCTGTGAGTTCTGTCAGACCTGGAGAAGTAGGGATAGTGTAATTCCAGCCTTGGGCAGAAACTTCCATCTTCAAATAACTTAAAAAGAACCCTGTTCACTCCATTTTCGATCCATAACCAGAGTGATGTGACTGCTGAGCCCTGAGAGTGAGGGCTGGACACCGTAGGGAGTGCTTTTGCCTTTGAAGCCCTCATTTTGGTGTCATTAGTGTGATTTGTACAGCAGCACAGGGGTGAGCAGCCCTTAGAACAGGCATTTGTGGTTCTGGCAGGCTGCAGGAAATCAATAGTGTGAAGATGTGTAATAAGATGTGAACTTGCTAACTAAACTCAGCTAAATTATTTTGGAACTCTGAAATATTGGCAAATTCTTGTACTTAATATCTGCTAAATGTTAAGCTAAATGATAACACATAAGGACAAATTCATTAGAAAACTGATGTGTACTGTATAATCAATAAAACAGGGCAGGGAGGGGGGTGCCAAGAGCAGAGTGATGACAGGGCAATGTGCTGGTATCAATAAAGTTCCTGGGAAGTCAGAGCGGGGAGGGAAAACATGGTCCAGGGAGAGAACAGCAAAAAAACCTTGCTGTTTTAGGAGAGGAGAACCAGTGTAGCAGAAAGTAACCCATTCTGTAACATAATAGCTTTAAAGATGGTTTCAAAACTTGAAGTAAATATGTCCCACTTAGAGCAGACCTGTCCTAAAGAATTACCAGGACTTGCTGGATCTGGGATCCTCATCTGAGGAAGCCTTTTATTGTGCTGCCACAGAGCACAGCTTTTGAGCTTCCCAACCTTGGCGTTGTGCTCTGAACTTTAAGAACAAAGTACATTTTCGTGCTAGTTGGTGCTTTGATGGCCCTCCTTATGAATTCACTGTCCAGGAAACTGAAAAGCTCTTCCAAAGGTCTGCTTTTGGAAGGGATCTGGCAATGCGCATGGATCCTGGGGGCTAGGTGAGCAAACGAGAGCTGCTGTACTTGCTGTGAGCACCTGAACATCCCCTTCCCTCGCTCCTGAACCCCTCACTCCAAGCAAGCCCAGATCTGGCTCTCTGTGCGCACACACGTGT
The DNA here is from genome assembly GCA_013397935.1 of Dasyornis broadbenti. Lineage (NCBI taxonomy): Eukaryota > Metazoa > Chordata > Aves > Passeriformes > Dasyornithidae > Dasyornis > Dasyornis broadbenti. The sequence goes on from VZRN01000005.1 coordinate 145,486, forward strand.
AGCTCACAGCAGAACATTGATTGCTGCCTCCTTCCCACCTGAGGTGGGCAAGGGAAGGCTCTTCCCTGGTCTTTAGTGCCAGTCTCAGTCTGCTGGTTGTTCCCAGAAACCACAGCAGTGAGAGCAGCAGGATGGCCCCTGCGAAAGGAGCTCTCACTGCGGCAGCTCTGTCTGTCCTTGGCTCCTCAGAAGTTCCTAAGTTTGGAATGGTGCATCGGGCAATGGCTTTGGGGTCAACCCTCAAGGTCAGTGTTGCCTCTGAAGAAATGAGCATCCTGTTGAGTGAGGAATGCTGAGCTTTGGCCACCCCAAGTGACAAAACCTTTGGGAGAAGGTGAAGCACAGACATGCACATTTCTGAACCCTCCAGCCTTTTTGTCCTGGTTATTTGCTTGGGAGGACAAGTCTCCATCAGTCCTTTGGGAAGGTGTCTTCTGGCAAAAATAAGTTGCAGCTTTTTTGAAAACCTGAAGCAAAATACAGTGCTCCCAAAGAAGTATCTTTAGGCAGAGCTAATTTGAGGGCAGATCACAGAAGCTCTGAAAGAAAAAGAGCAAGGCATTTCAAGGTGTTTTCCTACAGCATACTGATGGGGGAGTAAATTATTAACATTGAAATAGTAAATTCTTAAATCTTTCTTGCAAGTAGCTTCTCAAAAAGCTTTTTTTTACTTTTTGCACCCAGCAGAACTAGGTGGCTGCTCATGGGCTGGTCAGTGGTGCTGAGCTGAGCTGTGCAGAATTCAGTCTTTCATGCCCAGAGTGTGCCCTTCAGACACAGAATTTGTGCAGAGTGGTTGCAGAGTCTGTGGGTTCCTGCAGGGCTCCTTTAGGGGCCAGAGGAGCAGCCCCTGTCCTGACCCTGCCCAGTTTGGTGGCCCCTGCGCGGTGCAGACCCACGGAGCCTTGCAGGGCACGGCATTTCCCTGGAGTTCATGGCTCAGCTGGGGTTACAATGCCCACTCTGGGGAGAGCTGCCCCTGGAGCAGGCAGCCTGTGCCCAGGTGAGTTCAGGGTTTGCTCTTTGGAGCTGGGCTCTATCTGAGGCTCCTGCGTGCAGGTGCAGGGAGGTCATCCCGTGCCAGGCACTGAGGAGATGTGTGGGAAGCTGCTTAGGTAAGTGGATTTTGCAGGTCAGAAGTAATTCGTGATGTGCAGCCCACACTTGCATTATTCTAATTTGATCCCATCATTCCGACTCAGACCTTCTCTAGTATGTTAATTGCACCTCTTTTTTTTTTTTTTTTNTGCAGATAGTTTTAGGCTGTACCTGCCAGCGCTCCTGCCTTTCATCTTAGCTCAGCGAGCCCGTGAATGAGGTTGTCATAATTCCCTTCTGCCCATATCCTTGCCTAATTGCACTGTTTTTCTCAGCAGAATTGTTGAATTGGAAATGGAGACCGTGTGAGCAGGCTGTGGTACAGCAGAGCAGTGTGGTTTGAAGAGATGGATGTGATGCTGCCTTCTGCTGGGTGCTGGGTAGCTGTCCCTGGGCTGCTTTTTCCCCACCTCCTTTGCTCTGCAGATCCTTCATTGTATTTCCTTGAAATACTAAAATTCTCAGCTCCTGTAGCTACTGTGCTGCAGTGGGAGAGCTGCTGGTTTTGCTGACTCGAAATGTGGATTGGAATTGTTACTGTTAATGGTCATTGCCCCGGTCTGTGTTTGAGGACAGAAGCAGGAGTAGGAGGTGTTTCCCCAGTCCCTCTTGCTGACCTGTGCTCTGGGGCTGGTGGCTCTGCTACAGCTGGGCAAGTCAGAGTTAATGATCTTCTCTTAACAGGCTGCTCAGACCTCACTGAGGTGAGCAATGACGGTGCTAAAGGGCACACTTGAGACAAACAAGTCTCTTAAAATCGCGGGTGCCTTTGTAGCTATAAACCAACTTGTTTGAGTTTAATGATGTGTTTTGTATGGTTGGTGGCAAGGAAAAACTAATAATGTTGGAATCTGAGAGGCAATCCCAGAATGGTTTGGGTTGGGAGGGACCTTAAAGCCCATCCAATGCCATCCCCTGCCAAGGGCAGGGACACCTCCCAGGCTACACCAAGCCCTGTCCAACCTGGCCTTGGGCACTTCCAGGGATCCAGGGGCAGCCACAGCTTCTCTGGGCACCCTGTGCCATGGCCTCTCCACCCTCCCAGGGAACAATTCCTTCCCAATATCCCATCCATCCCTGCCCTCTGGCAGTGGGAAGCCATTACCCTTGTCCTGTCCCTCCATCCCTTGTCCCAAGTCCCTCTCCAGCTCTCCTGGAGCCCCTTTAGGCACTGGAAGGGGCTTTAAGGTCTCCTTGGAGCCTTGTCACCTGCAGGTGAACACTCCCAGCTCTCTCAGCCTGGCTCCAGACCAGAGGTTGCTGCCAAGAGGCCAAAATATTTCAAGGGTGTGAAGGCCGCAGAACAGAGCAGTTTTCACAACAGAATCTGAGATCCTGACTCGTGTGTTTTTGTCCCAGCTGTTGTGTCCTGTTGTGTGCGGAGCTGAGATTCCGGAGGAGTCTCGTCCCCCCCGTCCCAAGGCAGTGCCCCGGGCTCGGGCTGTGCTCCCTCTGCTGGCTCTGCTCTCACTCGCTCCTGGTGTTCAGTTACAAAATCACATCTGGAGTGTGGAACCTGTTTCTAATGGCAACATCCCCACTCCTCCTGCATCTCTTCAGACGTTGGAAAGGCTACTGTGAACACAGCTGAAGACTCCTCATGAGCTAAGTTTTGTCTTAAAGTGCAAAGGAAAACTTTCTTTTCAAGTGGTACCATTTTAAAATATTCACAGGAAAGAAATTATTCTGCTGCCAGGCATCTGTGTAGACTGAGTGAGTCCTACTGCTGTGCTTCATAAGAAAAATGCTGCTGCTGAGTAGCTCTCTATAGCAACTGATTGAAATATAATATACATTATTTGCATGTTAATAAGATTTCTAGTCAGACTTCCCCGACAAACGCAAGTGGAGACAAAGACATACATGTAATACATCTCTAACTGCACCACAGAAATTCAGATTTACTGAGTGGGAATTCACTTCATTCTGTAACGAGGCAAAGAAAGCAGCAGAGGAAGGTGGGGAAGCAATCTCCTGGCCTTCTTCAGGGTTTGGGATGTAGCTGGGAGTTGATGTTTGTCAGGGTTTCTCCACCTTTGCTGGATTTCTCCTGGCTCACAATGGCTGCAGGTGACTTGGGAACTTTTTATTGCTTATTTTGAGCATGGAGCGTGGAGCTGTAGGGGCAGCAGGCTGAAGTTTGGTTCCCAAGCCAAGGTTGAGGTGTACTATGCTGAGCACATCTCACTTGTCCCAGGCTGCAGGAACTGGTCGTGGCCATCCCTGCAAACTGGTTTGTGCCCTCAGGCGTGTTTCGCTGACCAGCTGGACTGTCAGGTGCTCTTGGACAATCATCCAGAAGGGATAGGCTCTGGGCTGTGCAGGATCTGGGCTTGGAACACTTGGGAAAAATTTTAGGCGAATGAAACCCCTTCCCTACAGTGTGGCCGTGGCTTCACCAATGTGTTTTCAAGGAAAAGAGAACCTGACCGTTTGATGTTTTTCCTCTATGAGTTTTCTGAAAACTTGAGCAACCTTGTCTCCACGTGGCAGTGACTTGTTAATCCTGCATCTTAATTTCTGCAGCTGGGCCTCTGGATTGTATTTATTTGGGGTATCTCAAATTGAGTTGTAAACTTGAGTAGCATGAGGTCTGTGTGTGCTGAGATGACTTTTGATCAAGGTGAAATAACAACCTGCTTCTTGAGCTTTGGGCTGGTGTGCATTCGCAGCAGCACTTAAAACAACCATTTCAGGATCTTCCCTGGAGTTTCTAAAATACAATAATTTGGTGTTGGCAGGCTCTGTTTGGAATCTGCTGTCCTGTTGCTGCTGTGTGGATGGAGTTGTGTAGCAGTTCACAGTCAGAGAACACTTTAAGTTGGAAGGGACCTTACAGATCCTCTCATCCCACCCCTGCCATGGGCAGGGACACCTTCCGCTATCCCAGGCTGCTCCAAGCCCTGTCCAACCTGGCCTTGGACACTTCCAATAATCATCAGCCAGTTCTCCTAAAGTGAAGCTGCCACGGTGAACAATCCCCACCAAACCTCTGGCTGCCAGTGTCACATCAGTTTGCACCAAGCTGTGTGGGTGAAGAAGCTGGAGCTACTGGCAACCAACTGAGCTGGTTTTAGCTTAACATCCTTCCTGTTTGAGAATGATCCTAAAATGGCTATTTGTGGTAACCTCTGTTCATTTTCTCTAATTCTCAAGCTTTTTAAGTTCTGTAGAATAGATCTTCCATTTTGCTCTGTTCACACCTCTGATCAAATTTCAGCTCCTAGGAGGAATTTCAGTGCTTTTCTGTACATTTCCCTTGTGGAGTGCTGTGGGAATCATTATAGGGTCCAGGATGTGTGAAAGCTGTTCCATGGAGTTATTTACAGGTGACACAGTTTTGTTATGGCTGGATTGGCTCAAAGTTGAGTTAAGAGTGTTGATCACAGTCTACTGCTTTTGCTCGATCAGCTGGTGACCTGACGGGACCAATGTGCTGCCTTTCCTCAAAAGCTCTCCTGTGCTCTCCAGAATTTGGGAAGGCAGGAGGAAGAATCCAGCTTGGGTCTCCTACGTAGTATGAACAACTTGCTGGTCCTTAAGATTATTGCCTCAGCCAGTTTAATGTTAAAATTGTCTTTAAAACTCACAGGAAGAAAATCCCATCAGCCTTAAGTGAACGCTTAAAAATTCCAGTTGTTTCGGAGCTACAGTGAAAAGGGGCTGTCTCCAGACTGGGGTTCCTCAGAGATCTGCTTGGTGGACTCCCATGGGATAAAGCTCTGCAAGGAAGAGGGGTCCAGGAAATCTGGTGAATATTTAGGGATCAGCTCCTCCAAGCTCCCAATAAAGAGGAACTCAGGCGGAAATCTCAGGTGTCCTGTGTGGATGGACAAACTGGACAAACTCAGGCACAAAAAGGAAACCTCTGAAGGGGAGCAGGGGCAGGAAGCCTGGGAGGAGCATGGGGAGATGGTCCCAGCAGCCAGGGATCATGATAAGAAAACTGAAGCCCTGGGAGAATTAAATCTGGCCAGGGACATCAGGGGCAACAAGAAAAGCTTCTGTAGAATTGTCAGTGATAAAAGGGAAGAGTTGGTAAAATGTGGGCCCTCTCCAGAAGGAAACAGACCTGGTTACCTGGGACAAGGAAGAGGCTGAGGCCACAAAGCTCTTTTGTAACCAGAGAAGAATCTCTTTGAAGTTCTGACTGCATTTAAATTAGCAAAGCAGTGGTTGATTATCCCTGAATTAATAAGACAAGGCTCTGGAGCGGTACCTTCTTTAAGGAGGTGCAAATGGAGAGCATCAGCCTGAGGTCTGCAGATCTCCTGTCCCAGGGAGAAGCAGATGGAATCTCTGTCCTCTGCCAGATGGGAGCTCAGGGGGAATTCTGGGGCCTGGCAGGCTTGAGCTGTGGCTCTTGGGTCAGCAGAGCTCAATATCTCCTTGGGGCTAGTCACAGATAAGAAATGGGAATTTTAATATGAGGTGGGTGTGACCTCTCTTTGCTTGACCAGTCCAGGTTACCTCAATTTCACAGGTTCACTGCAGAAACATTTTGTTTTTCTGTGACTGTAACGGCTCTCTTCTCACGCGTGGGGAATATAAAGTCTTGTTTGTTTGTCTTCTGTGTGCTATTAATGGTCCTGGAAATACAGCAAAATGTCAAGGATGCATGTGAGTCATGCCAGAGAAATGATTGTCTTCCAGTTGAGGTCCCATCAATCTGCAACGTTGATCTCTTGGTATGGTTTTCTGAACTTGGAAAGTTATATTTCACTAGAATTAAGACTTACTTTTTATTTTTTTGACAAACCAAAATCAAGCAAACCCACTTCTCTTCTATTTCAGTAGACAACAATGTGCTTTTGCCGTGGTTTCCTGGTAGGACAGACGCAGCACTGACCCTTCAGGGGCACCCAGAGCTGTTGCAGTGCTTGGTTGCCAGGTCTGCTCTGGGGCTGCTCTCCTTGGCACTGTGCTGGCAGCTCGTGCTCTGTGCCCAGCTGAAGGGGAGGGTCCACATCAGTGCCGTGGCTGCGCCAGGGGCTGTGCCCCATGCCCAGGGCAGGCTGCAGTCAGGGATTGCCCTCCTGCAGTGCAGCTGGGACATTGGGATGTGCTGGGTTCCGAGGGGCTGCGGGTGATTCCGGTCACGGCGGATTGCAGAGCCCTGAGCCATCATTCTTCTCCATCCTTGCTGCTTACCTCACTACAGCCACTTCATCTTCCTTTCACCACGGAATTCAGAGCAGGAGCTGGTTCAGATCCATTCTGCTTGATAGTCCTTTGTTCCCCTAATGGTTTCCTTGTGAGGCAGGCAGGTACTCCTCTGGAAATTCTAGCACTGTTATTCAAATCCAAAGCAACCTGATACATCATTATTCTAAATTCTTGACTTGAGTGCCAGGATTCAGTGGCACCATAGGCCCGAGGTGTGTGTGCTGTGCGTGCCCTGTGTTTTAGGCTGACTTTCTTTCAGGCTGTGCAGTGGTGTCCTTTGAGGGCAGTTTGGGCTGTTTATATGGAAGGTCCTTGTAGGGACAGTAAAGAAGGAATTCACAGTTGTAGGAATATCCCCTGGGGGTTTTATTTGCTACGAGGAGTTTTGATTAATGGCTCTGTGTTGTGGAGAAGAGGTGTATTCTGACTTTTCCTTCCATTCCATCTTTATATGTAGCCCCATGGCAGAAGCATTTGATCTTGGTTTCAAGCTGGAGAAGCTGTGTGCACTTCAAAGACCATATGCTTTAGTCTGCTCATTCTGCTTGCCTTTCTGCTTGGCCCAGGCAGGATTGTGGGTGGGGGTTCTTAAACCCTCAGTGTAACTCTTGGTAAAATTCACTGCTGAAACCAAACACACTCTCCTGATCTTTTTAAAGGCAAAAATAGCCTTTATCATCTTACATCTTAATTCATGCACATAGCTTGGAAAACTGTATAGTGCCACAGAGGTGAGCAGGCTCTAATTACAGGAAAGTAAAGTGGTGATGTCTGACCCTTCCTGTTGTTCCTTCCTGGAGGATTTTCCTCTTCATTTAGCACAGCCTTTCCTGGTGTTGATCTCCCTGATTGAGACCCAAAGAGTGAGGCACTGCTGCGCAGGGGGAGGGCTGTGATCTAATGCAAATGAACCAGCTAGATTTGAATAAGGTAAAAAGCTATATTCAGCTTTCAGGCTTGATTCTATTTTAAGCTTTTAATTGAGTCCACCACTTCTTGAATGTCTGAGGTTGTCAAGGGTTGAGAGAATGACTTTGTCTTGCAGGAAAGGAGAAAGCTGCCTTTATTTCGGGTTTGCTGAGGTTGTGACACCAGTGCCAGTACAGTGCTAGTGCTGACATGGAACACTCCCCCTGCCTGGTGGGCTGTGTTTGTGGCTGTGCCAGTCAAGTGTTTGGAGATGAAAGTGGAAGGGAGGAGAATCAGTAGTGAAAGAACTTCCCTGTGACCTTTTTTCCAAATGGCTTGGGAGGAAAACTTTGAAGGCAGTGATCTGAGACTGTGGATGTAATTCAATAGCTACTCCTGGCTTGCATTGCAAGGAAGCTCTAAAAGGGTGATAAAAACTACCTCACATAAGGTAGGAGAGATCTCTTGAATCAAAGGTCAAGAGTTCCTGCTCATATTTATTTCCAGTGACATGAAGCTTGCCAGGCCTATGCCAGGCTCCTGTGACCATGTCCTGCTCTGGATGGAACATACCTCAGTGCTGGTTCAATATTTAATCAGAGCCTGATGTGCAGGTAACTGGGAACTGAAGGAGGGGAGGCAGGGAAACTAATTTCTGCTCCTGCTTTCCCCAGTTGCCAGTTTTGTGCCTTATAAATTTCCTGGCCTTCGGTGTTTAAAAAAGAGAATAGTTGGACTTGGATCTGAATTCTCTGTTGAGCAGCACAGGTTGCTTTTAATCCTAAAAAGGAGATTTGCTGAAATCTCTTCAGAGCAATATGATTAAAGGGGGTTTTAGTTGTGCCCAAGTGTTCCAGCAGTGCGGCCCTCCGTGCTGGAATCTCCGGCTGACAGGGCCCAGGGTATCGCTGCAAGCTGTGCTCTCCAGAGGAGTGTCACAGGACTGTGTTCCCCCTTGGACCTGCACACATTCCCAGGGCAGGGACAGGAGCTCTGGGAGCTGAGCCTGGGGCTGCCGAGATGAGGTGGGGCAGCAGCTCAGTCTGTGTGAGCACACAGGTCCCTCAGCGGGGTGTGCTGCAGTCTGATCGGGGCTTGGGGATGTCCACGGGGGTCAGGGACACTTCAGCATCTCCAGTGGGACTTCACGCCTTACAGGACGCCAGCAATCCTTAGAAAAGCAGAAAAACCATCATGGTTTGGATGTTTTTCCCTACCCTCTCTACTCCTCTTCAATATAGTGACAACCTTAAGACGGTAGAAATGTGCCGGTCGTGGAAGTCATCACTGAGACACCAGTGCTGCTATTGTTGCTCCAAAATAGATACCAGGCTCTCACCTCACAGGGGGTTTTTATGTGCTGGGAGTGATTTTTTTTTTCCTCACCTGCCTTTTTTTTCCACCCATCTGACAACTTCCTACAGTGATCTTATCTCCATCCAAATGTATCTGATCAGAGCAGCTCCTCCTCAGGGGACTGAGGGTGGTCTGTCCTCTTGCCTGCTCACTCTGGAAGCAAGAAAGGATAATTTTTTTAAACCCATTGCTGAGTTATGTAACTTCTTGAGGAAGTGCTTTCCAGCACTGAGCTTTCCTTATTATGTAATGTGATACATCACCAGAACTTGCTGACATAAGCCATGATCTTCACCTCCACTTGCTCATGAAAAACATATTATTCCCTTGACCTCGTTTGGCTCTGAGGACTGTGGGCACTATTAGGAGCTCATCTGAGTATTTAACTCTGGAGTAGGAAAAACTGCTGGCAAATCAGGTGCCAGTCTGAGCTGTCTGCTGAGGGAGTAATGCGTGTGCTCTGAGTGTGGTAGCTGTGAGAATGTCATTGTTTTAAGTGACCTTTTGCTGTGTGAACATCTTTCAATAGGTGCTTCCCAGACTTTCAAGAAACGAGCAGGAGTGGTTTCAGTGTGGCATGGCATGACCCTCTTAAGCTGTTTCACGAGTCCTCTTGCAGCGAGTGAAGGAAATCTTTAAACATCTCGAAACGAGAGGAAGAGTCCCTTTTTAGCCAATTTGAGAATGTACTTCCCTTATGCTAACAATGCAATGAACCTCGACATCACCAACACACTTAACCAACTTTCCAAAGGCAACTGGCAAAGGTTTGCTCCAGAGCTTTGCTCAGTAACACAGCTTGTGCAGGTCTGTAATGTTGTCAGTCTTCGTGCATTATGTTGATTTATGCTCTGGTGTTCTGTCTATATGAATAGATTGTGTGAAGTGGCTCTTCAGCAGCCTGCTGCTGTAATAATAAAGGCCATAAGACTGTTGTGATATACTCCGTAATTTTGGGGGTGATTCCAGTCCACAGCAGAGTGATCAGTAATCATAACTGGTTCCATTTTCCCCCAGGATCAGTTACGAACTGGAACTAGCTTAGTACTCAAAGCCTTTTGAACCAAACCCTTCAAACTTTCCTTTAAAGCTCTTACAAAAGGACCTAGAAAGACCATTTAGAGACAAATAGCCAATTTGTAAGCCATCATGCTCCTTGCTAGCTGAAATGCCAACAAAATATCTCAAATCTATGTCACCTGCTCAACTGAGCACAGGATTTCCACTTTGCTGGCTGTGCTCAGCAGAGTGGTTGTTTGGACTGGTGGAGAGTTAACTGGGCAAGATTCCCACTCAGGCAGAAACTCTCACTGGTAGTAGTGATCTCCTAACTATTAGAGATCTGCTCCTTCCCAAATAACGGCATTCTGTCAAGAAGTCTGCCTTAATAACTGGTGTGCACTATACAGTCTTATCTTCCCCAATTAGAATACTTTTTTTACTGTAAGACAGGGAAAGTAACAGAAAAGACTCAACTGTGCTGCTTGTGACTTCCTGCCAGCTGATCAGAGAGTGATTTCACTTGAATTCTTTGTCAGAATCAACAATGTCTTTTTCTTCTTTAACTTAAGCAGGTTGCTTCTGTTTCTAAGGGGCAATGTCAATGTGGGGTGGCTCGATCTCCATGCGTTCAGTTCCTGGGAGACGGAGGAATTCAAATCTCTAAGTAGCTTTCTGTTTCAAAGCAGGCAGACTTCAAAGCTGCAGTAAGTAGTCTGGGATGTGGTAATAGCCAAAATAAACAGCGGTGCCTGAGGATTGGGAAGCTTGGGACGCTGTCAAAGCTGATAAGTTCTCTTCCTCTTGGCTAATTTAGTGTTTAATATAAAGAGTGGAGGTGCTGGTGCTCTGCCTGTGCACTGGAGAAGGTGTGAACAAAGAAAGGTTGAATGCATGAGCTGCTGCTCGAGACCTCCTGGGGGATCATTGCTCTTTGAATTGGGAGTCTTCTTGTAAAGAATACAGGTTGGGAGAGCTGGGGGTGCTCACCTGGAGGAGAGAAGGCTGTGGGGGAGACCTCAGAGCCCCTTCCAGGGCCTAAAGGGGCTCCAGGAGAGCTGGAGGGGATCTTGGGACAAGGGATGGAGGGACAGGACACAGGGAGTGGCTTCCCATTGCCAGAGGGCAGGGTTGGATGGGATATTGGGAAGGAATGCTTCCCTGGCACAGGGTGCCCAGAGAAGCTGTGGCTGCCCCTGGATCCCTGGAAGTGTCCAAGGCCAGGCTGGACAGGGCTTGGAGTAACCTGGGACAGTGGAAGGTGTCCCTGCCATGGCAGGGGGTGGCACTGGATGGGCTTTTAAGGTCCCTTCCAACCCAAACCGTTCTGGGATTCTGTGATTATTTTCCAGACATGGATGAATGAATTGACCTCAAGCATCTTTGCAAGCAGATGTTCAATGACAGAGGTGCTGGCTCCTGGTCCAGACTAAATGTATCTGAAACCCAGCATCCTTTTCTCAAAGCGGGGAATGTGACAGCAGAGTAACCTCTGCTCAGTGGGGGCAAGATCCTGCTGAGTGCTGAGCAATGGGGCAGGGAGACTGCGCAGAGTGAGTTTGAAACCAATGGAAGAGAAAGAGGTGAAATGAAAGAGGATTCAAACCAGAAGAATTGCTTGGATGTACCTTTGATGAAATTCTGGTCCCAGTACAGGGTTATCAGAGTAGACCAGAAAACCATGGAATGGTTTGGGTTGGAGGGGACCTTAAAGCCCATCCCGTGCCACTCCCTGTCATGGGCAGGGACACCTTCCACTGTCCCAGGCTACTCCAAGCTCCATCCAACCCAGCCTTGGACACTTCCAGGGATCCAGGGGCAGCCACAGCTTCTCTGGGAACCTATGCCAGAGCCTCAGCAGCCTCACAGGGAAGGATTTCTTCCAAATATCCCATCTAAATCTACTCTTCTTTTTCTTGAAGCCATTCCCCCAACACTGACAAGTTTCACTGGCTGCTAAAATGAATCAATCCCTGTTGTTGGCTTACTCAGGTGTGAAAGCTGAGGGAGAACAGTTCCCCAGTTTGGAGTTTGCTGCTTGGTCTCTTCTAGGTCTGCTGGGACTGCTCCGTGCTCCAGCGAGGCTGTGGTGTGTTTGATGCAGTTCTAGTCAACATTTCCCCTCTAATAAAATCTGTAATTTTGTCCACTTTATTCTTGTAGGATGGGATGGAGTGGCCAAGCTGGCTTTTGTGGGGTCATCCCCTGCCGTGTGTGTGTCCCTGTTCTGACAAGAGGGAGAGTTTGGATCCTTGCTTATGTAGAAATTGAACAGCTTTGACATGCGTACACAGAGCAAAAGTGTTTAAAAAAATCCCGTCTCAAGATACCACCTCCCCAAGCAGTGCAGGTAGAAGACTAAGTTATTTATCTGCTTCATTTATGATCTCCCTTGGCACTGCAGCATTTGGACAGCGAACGACTTTAGTTTTGTGAATTTTTCTTTCTAGTGGCCAATCCCTTTCTCTGACAGGAAGGCAAAGGCTCTTGCTGTAAATCCTGGTGCTCTTGAGGCATTTCCTCATTTTAGAGCAGAGCCCTTTCACGTTCACTTGTAGCTGGAAAGCAGAGCTTTGGGAAGCTTCCTGCCATCCTTGCTCTGCTTAGCTCCTTTAAAGCACCACAGATATCCCTCCCAGATTTAACTTTGTCTCTGCTTAGCTTTCCTAACCTCCCAGGAGTTTATATTTGGGGGTCCATCTGTTAGCTTGGCCTCACATGACAATTTTGTATGGGCTTTTCTTTTCACTTCCTTCATGCGGATGGGAGTTCTTTCCATTTATTTTCAAACTTAACACCAGTGTCTAATTCTTTGATGTCTCACTACCCACAGGGCTGCAGATATTTTTATTTACATGTGGTCACATGTAAATAAATCCACGGTTGAGCATCAAAGTCCTCGTTGAAGGCTTCCTGTTGGTAGGACAGGATTACAACCAGCAGAATTCAGCTGCGCAGCACCAACTTATTAAATATTAATTATGGTATTTCTGTGCAAAGTAATTGCTTTAGGGGTTGCTGCTTTGGTAGCTCTGGGAAAAGGGCTGTTACTGAGGTGGCTGGGCTGTGCGCCTCTGACAACGGGACTTTTCATGCTTCAGACTGAGCTGAAGGAATAAATCACTGCAGCCTTACTTAAGGCAACTGAAAAACCTAGCCCTGCTCACTCACTTGCTTTGATAGCGAGAAAAAAAATCCTGTTTCCCTTCATAAAAGCAGTGTGGACAACAATTTATACCTTGGAAAACTTCGCTTCCCTTTCCGTGCTAGTTTTTCTTAAAAACCCCAATAAACACAATGAAAAAACCAGTAAAACCAAACCAACCAACCAACCCG
>VZRN01000005.1:158395-262910 GCA_013397935.1 Dasyornis broadbenti
CCCACCCCAACCCAACAAAAAATCTCAGATTCTAGCAGCTTTCACAGCTCGTGCTTTACTTTGACTCAATCAACCAAACGTGGCAAAACAGCCACTGATACCCTTTTGTCCTTCCTCATCCAACAAAATATTTCGTGGTGGCTGCACAATTTGAGTGTGTGCTAAACATAGCACAGATAGTGCTGAAGGAAGAAATAAGGGATGTCTGCCTTGAGCACCTCTCCCTGCTCCCAATTTTCCGGGAGCATTCCTTTTCCCCTCTCATCCCCCTGTGCACTCACTGCTGATGTCATCTTGCTGTGGAAGCTCATTCAGACTGGGGTGGCGAATGTGAGATTGAGAAATGAGTTTTAAGTGTTCTGGCTGCCTCTTACCATGAGCCTGGAGGCATCATCATTGTAATTCTTGATGTTTCTCGCTGTGCAGAAGGAAAAGGTGTCACTTCTCTCCTGCCTTTTTCGCTGGGAGACGGAGCCTGCCTGCATCAGCAGCCTCGAGGGCTGGAGGGGCCTGGCTGCTCTTGGAATGGGCACGTTTTCCCTCATGAAAATGGAGTTTTAGAGCTTTGCAAACAAGAGTGATATGGCACAACTGACGAGTGGAGGCAGTGAAAATGAGCTACAGTGAGATTTTATGCTGATATTCAGGTTTTTGTTAAAAAAATACATTTTAATGTAGTGTCTACAGTGTATTTGACTAAGCAGTCCACTGGACCTTGTGTTTTTCATGAAACATCCAAATACAGTTTTACCTTAGAAAGCCTTTAATGGTCCTCCTGCACAGCAGCCACATCCTGTTCATCAGCTGACTTTTCTTCTGCTTTTGGGTATTTAAGTATTTTCAATTGAAGGTGTTTTTTCTCAGAGAACTCTTTACAGTTGGTGTTCACAGTGATTTCAGGTACCCTGGCAGGTCTGTGTTCTTAGAATTGTGTTTTCTTGATCTTTCTTTTATTTTGATAATACGCATTTTGAAATCTGGTGAGATCCAGCAAGCAGACAGACTTCCTTGAGCTGGAGCTACCTGCAGTTGTGGGTAACTTCTGTTCTAGTTCAGAAGTTTTTTGCTACCATACAACATTTAATGCACATGATGAACTTACTGAAAATTCACAACTGGGTTACTCTGAGAAAGAAATCTTAACACTGCAGTAGAAAATGGCATAGCACAAAGACTGCTATCACTTGGACTTAATGACTTAAAAAAAATAAATAAAAAATCCCCATCTCCCAACAGAGCAAAATGAATTGCTGTCTGATCTCTTATTTATAATTAAGTAAATGGATCAACCTGAAGCACTAAGAAGCGTGGCAGGTTTACCCAGGACTCCCAGTAGCCAGTGCTGCTGACAAAGCATCAGTATCTTTATTAAATTGCTGAGCCTGTATTTCCTTTGCTGCTTGAGCTGCCAGTGGAATTCCTGAGTAGCCACGAGTGGCATCCAAGAGGCTTATTTGACTTCCAGCTTTCTGTGCTGAGCACTCCTCCCCAGTGTTTCTAGGAGTGTTGGAGATGCAAGGGATTCAATCCTGATCCATGGTAGTGGAGCTGGGAGGGTCTGTACCACAGTTCTGGGGGAGTTTTGCCATTCACATGTCGAGCGTGTTGCTGGAATTTGAGCTCCATGAAGTAGGCGTAGCAAACCTACTTCTAGCAGCAGTGCTTTTTGCTGGAACCATCTGGTGTTGGATCCTTGGCATTAATGAAAAGCTTGTTCTTTATGTAAGAAAGGGAAGAAAATCCTTCCAGAACAGTCAGCCTGGAAAACATCAGACTTCCCCCTCTTTCCTCTCCTCCCTCCAGAAAAGGGATTCAGAGAACCTAACTGTAAATGCCACGTGAAATGCAATTAAAAGGTGTCAGTGACTAAATGTCTCGTCTTGCTTAGAAAACATTCACTGGTATTTTTAATCCCAAGCCAGAAACTACTACTGTGCTCCTGCCATCAGTGCTGAGAACTGTGTTCCAAGGAGACGGTCAGGAGCTCGCTCCCGAGCTTTGCAGATTCCAGGGGCTGCACCTCTTGTTTTGCGTCCACCTCACTGAAAGATGAGGGTGTTGGAAAACTTGCTGAATTTCTAAGAGGTGGGGTCGGCTGATCTAAAAATGCTTTTATTTTCTGGTCAGCTGCTGTCTAGCTGACTCTTAGTGGTCATCTGGTAATGTGTAACTGAAGGGTCTCAAGATGGATGCCTAGAATTAAAAAGAGTTTAGTACTTATAAACTGAAAGGATAGGGTTAGTCAGGGAGACAACTGAAGACTCCTTTCCCAGAGAATTGAAAGATTTCAAATACTGGGGGAAGATCAGGATGGAGATCATGGTTAAGGGACAAGGGACAGCAAGATTTAAGGACAAAGAGCATCCTCTGTAGGAGTGTGTTTATCCCACTGTTACGGAAACCTTCAGTGATGGAAAATGGGTGCAGACTTCAGTGAACATAACCAGTGTTGGATGGGGGTAGCTCCTGTCCCTTCGTGGCATTGTTTGCTCATGTGGGTGTTCCACAGCTGGTTTGGGCTGTGCAGTGCCTGGAGCTCCACTCTCCCACAGTGAGGGCCACGATGTGGATGTGGTGAGGAGAGGCAGCTGCTCAGCTGAAAGGTTCTGTAACAGAGGGTGGAGCCTTCTTTGTGGCACGACCCTTCCGGGGCGGGGTGCAAGGTGAAATTCTGGCTGGAACTCAAGCACTGACTGCCAATGGAGGCAGCTCCAATGGCTCTCCAAATGTGATCGGACGATTTTGAGAACTCCGTGCTGAGTTTGGAGCTAGGGGGGGAGTTATCTCAGAAGCTTTTCAGGATCCTTAAATACATTTTTTCTGGCTGGTTTGTTGGGGTTTTTTTTGTCCCACTCACAGGAGCGCTGGCAAAGTGATCGCAACAAGCCACGTAAGCGCTAGAGCAGTGGTCTGGGAGGTTAATCTGTGCTTTGCAGCACAGAATCACAGAATGGCTTGCATTGGAAGGGCCCTGAAAAACCACCCAGCTCCAGCTTCCAGAGCTCTTGTTTTCTGAGGGTGGGTCCCGAGTAAGAGCTCAGTGCTTGGTGGTTTTACTACACCTTTAGTGTGGTTTTTCTTCCCTAGAGGATGATCCTGTTCCCAACACTTCTGGTTTACCTGCCTCTAAACAATCCCTCTTGTCATTTGTTACTTCTGTGCCTGCAATCAAATTAACAGGATTTAGCCAAGCAGGGTTTTGGAAGAGAAAGAAATGATCCGTGTGAATTAACTGGCTATTAACATCGCAAGCTGGCAAGGTAAATTTTAAACTTCTTTGCCTGGGTGGACGGAGCCAGTTCCACTTCCATCCTCCTGCCCTCGCCACTCTGCATGGAGCCCTCTTGTCTTTGGTTTCACTTTGCATTCAGAGCAAGTGAAATAAGCTCCTTCTCCAGGTGCCTTTGCTATTACAGGGGATGCAGCTGTGAAGAGATCGGGCAGCTCTGTCTTCAGCTAAGGGCTGGCTGTAAATGTCAATAATTAACCAAGGTTCTTGCTCTTGCTTTCTTTGCCATTCCCTCCCTCAAACACCTGGAGCACAGGAGCAGGTGGTCTTGTTATTTCTACCTGTTAGGAAGGGATCACCTTCCTGTATTGAAATTATGTCCTTGTTTTATATACTCTCAGTTACTGATGCAAGATACTAGGCCAAATAACATCTGTTTGTCCAACCAAATAAAGTGAGGACACTTTGTTCTAATTCTTAATTTCTTCTGACTCTGTTAGATGTGAACTTGGTTTTCAAAGGTTGCCATCACATTCTTTGTGTCATCCTTCCTTGATCTTTTGGAGATTGTCATGCACTGATGCATCTTCTCAGGTCTGGCTGTGTTCTTACAGGTGTAACGTATTATAAAAACCAGGTAGAGTAGATCAAGAGCATAAATATGATATAAAATAAATAGAATAGCTTCTATTTGTAGATATTGACTTAGCCTTACTTGGAAGAGATTACAGATCTCTTACCACAGTAAATTTGAAATACAGTTGCTGTTGAGCTAATGATTCTTATCTTGTGTGTGTTCTGGTAGATTATGAGCCGCTTTTATGTGCCTTTTTATAGACCCTCCTCGTGTTTCCACATCGTGTGTTTCAGGGCCGTGAAGTGTAACCTGACGTGGGAAATCAGCTTAGCCGTGGTCTGGCTTGCATGACACGAGATGAGGATGGATTTCAAATTTAATAATGCTGAATGACATCAAGTCCTAGCAAGCTCCTGACTGTCACTCCTCACAAATGGCTTTATTGGGCTTGTAATTGATGCTTGAGGTAATTAGTGCGCACTGTAGGGTGTTCCCTGAATTCTCTGGGCTGATCAGCAGGCTGAGTGTCAGCAGTGTGGAAGCAGCTCTTGGAGGGTTCAGAAGCATGAAAAGGACATCGTGGAGCCTGGCAATAACGTGCTCTTCATCCAAACCTGCATATTTTTGCTTGGAATTTTAGGAGTAGTGTCGTGATTTACTTTTCTGTTACTTACAAGAGCTGCAGATGAGAAGTGGGGAGCTGTTTTTAATACCAGAGCAGGGGTTTATCCTTGATGTAGAAGTATGCGTAGCTGTGCTGGAATCTCACAATGGATGTTCACAAGTCATCCAGTATTAACACTTGCACAGGAAATGTGTTTAGGAACCCACTTTGAAATTGGGATGGTGTTTGAATAATTTAATACATTCTGTAATGGAAAACTGAGGGCTGCTCTGCTCTGCTCTGCTCTGCTGGAGGGGGTTTTCTGGGGAGTAAAATGCTCAAAAGGTGGGGCTGACCTCACAACTCTTCTGTATTTATTTTAAGATAACTGCTTTGGGCTTTAAAGGAGCTGAGGCTTATGAATTGCAGGCTGTAAGTTCAAGTGTGGGTTGTTAGGAATAAATGCTCCCGTGCAGTTACTTTAACGGTTTGATTCTAAGTGTTCACTTTCTGTCTCACCAAATTCATTTGAAGCTCAGCATCAAGCAGGGCTAAGCTTTGCTAATCCTTCAGAAACATTTAAACTCCACACAGGTAGTTAATGAAGTCAGTGGGACTACTGGTAGCACTGCATTTAAGGGTTCTGCTGAATTAGGATGTGTTTTTCCTGGGGATAACCAAGAAATGCTGGCACTGCCCCTGTTCATCTGCCTGAGGGCTCTGCACCATTATTTTCCTTCCCATGCAGAGCATTCAGCAGACAAGAAGCATGCTGGTGCACTCTAGAACTGAAGGGGAAAAGATAATAAACCAATTGTAAAGAGCTCCAAATCTCTGCATTCTGTTCCAAATGCATCTCTCCAGCCTCTGGCTGAATCTTCTGTGGAGGGAAGCCAGGCTGTGGCCAGGAGGGAGCCAGGGCCAGCTGTCAGAAGGAGAAGCTGGCAGCTGGGGAAGTGTTTTAAAATAATTGTGTGGGGAGCGTGCAGGAAAAGCTCTCACAGACTTCCCTATCCATAGCTGTCATTCCAGTACATCATGGAATTAATAAAATAAGATCTAGCTACAGTACAGGGATAGGAAGCTGGAGAGTTCAGTCACCTTCCAAAGCACCAGATAAGGACTGGGAACAAAAGAGGGTAGAGATTGTTACACAGAGGGGATGGGAATGTTTGACAATTCTCGCAATATTTAATATTTGAACTCCCTCCTGCTGCAGTCATGGTTTAGAATCCCGGCTTTATTGAGGCAGGATATTTTCAGGCTGTGTTTCTGACATATTTTGCTATGGCACACACTGGATTTTCATTCTCTCTGGGGAAAAATGTTTGGCTTGCAGTGAAGTGCCAGAAGTGAGAGACTGGCCCACGTTTTTATTTGTGGAGAATGTTTCGCTGAAGCCTTTGCCAAAACCCTGCCACGTTCAGGGCAGGAGGGTGAGGAAAGGGGCTCAGTTTAATTGATTTCTAGGGAAGCTTCTGATTTCCTCACTGCAAAGCTCAGCTTTAACAGATAGGGCTCTTAAATTTCGGCACAATAGATCTGTTCTGCAGAAGCATTGGGTTAGTGCAGCTTTTAAAAATCAGTAAATCCTCACCAGCAGCACGAGCAACAGCAGCATTTACAGCTGAAATACAAATAACTCCTTAATGGGACAGCATTGAATTTTCATTTTTTATTCGCTGAGATAGACTTCTATTAAGTAGTCAGCTTAATAAAGTGAGTTCATCTGCTCTTTATCAGATGCAAATGTTCAGCTTGTAGCCTCTTTTCCTCATCTCTCTTCCCTGCACACCCCTGTCCCCCACCCCCAGGATATAAATCACGCATTAAAACCCAGCAGGCCTTGGAGCAGCCCTGGAATGCCCTGGTTCAGGTGATCTCCAAGCAGTTTATGACCTAAGCATTATCCAGGTGGCACCAGTGGATGTTTCTCAGGGCTCCCAGGGGCGCGGTCGTGGTGAGCTCTGCTGTTATGTCACGGTGACCCATTTCTCACGTTCCCTCAGCTCACCAGCAGCTCCCAGTGCACCAGTGTAAAGTTATTTAAATACCGTCATTTTCACCCTGTGCAAAGTGAATGCTTTCCATTAGGTGAGAGTCATTAACTTGCTATAACTTTGATTCAAGTGGGACCAGGGCAATTTAAATGGATCTGAGTTAAGAGTGAACTTTCTGTGCCACTTGGGGCACTCCTGCTGTAATTACACCTGGAAAGGGCCGTGTGTGTCCATCCCCACCCGTGCCTTACCTTGTCACAGGCTGTGTCCA
The DNA here is from genome assembly GCA_013397935.1 of Dasyornis broadbenti. Taxonomy (NCBI): domain Eukaryota; kingdom Metazoa; phylum Chordata; class Aves; order Passeriformes; family Dasyornithidae; genus Dasyornis; species Dasyornis broadbenti. Next base: position 165,077 of record VZRN01000005.1, read on the forward strand.
AATGAGGTGTGACTGATCCCATTTGCCAGGCTCAGGCTCTGGAGGCGGCTCCTTGGCTGCCCCGCAGAGCTCACCTGGGGCCATACCTGTGTGTGTACAACGTGAGGCCTGAGCCCGGGAAGGGCTTTGGATGTGCTTAAGCTGTGCCTTAAGGAACAGGATGAACAGGAATGGAGCCTTGGAAGCGTGGGAGGGTAGGGTAGAAGCTTTCCCAGTAGCTGATCTACTGGATAACAAATCTACCTTCTTCTTCAAAAAACATAAGGGTTTTTTTGGGGGTTTGTTTTCGGTGGCTTTTGTTTTGTTTTGTTTTGTTTTGTTTTGTTTTGTTTTGTTTTTTGGTGGTGGTAGTGGGAGATTAAAGAAACCGAAGAGAGGGAAACCTAAAAGCAATCTTGACAAACTGTCAGAACCTTTCCTGTGTTAAACCAGACTCTCATTTCTAAGTCTGTACATGAGCTCCTCAGCTGTCCTCAGAAAAACAGCAGCTTTGAGTGTGTTTGTGGTTGTAGCCTGTCCAAAGTTAAAGATGAGCTGGAGAGGACAGGAACTGTGGCCCTGGGACCTCTGCAGTGCCGTGGGATACTCGGGATACTCCTTGCCTCTGGAGCAGAGCTGTGCTTCATTTGGGTGCTGAATTCCAAGAGCCAGGTGGAGATCAGGCTCTGTTTCCAGGGAACAAGGGACAGGACAAGAGGAAATGGCCTCAAGCTATGCCAGGGAGGCTCTGGTTGGACATTAAGAAAAAATTCTTCATAGAAGGGACTGTTAAGCACTGGCCCAGGCTGCCCAGGGCAGGGATGGAGTCCCCAGCCCTGGAAGTGCTCAGAGTGTCCATGTGGTGCTGAGGGATGTGGTTTTGTGGGGGACCTGGCAGTGCTGGGTTCGTGTTTGCATTTTGATGATCTCAGAGGCCATTTCCAACCTTAGTGATTCTACAATTCTTTTTTCCTCCCCTCACTTATTAAAATAAAAAAAGAAAACATAACCCAAACAAGCCTCTCAACATAAAATTCTGTTCAATCTTAAAAGCCCTGCATAAATCGTTTTTCTTTGTAAGCAATCCCTGCTAATACCAGACTAGCAGGGCTGTATCCCCGCTTTGTTCCTCCACCTGTTCCATAGGACACACTGGTATTCCCAGCAGATCCAAGCTTCTTGTTAATCAAACCAAACTACTGCCACAATATGGATTCTTAAGGTGATGGAGGGAAGAAGAAATTAATTTTGTGTTACAAATGACTGTGATTTTTCTATATCCTTCTGTAATTATAGCTGAAGTTGTTGTATAAAGTGGGATTTGATTTTTAAGCTGAAAATTGCATGCATTTGGAAACAATTTAAATTTTCTTAATATAATCCAATTTTATTAATACATTAATATACCTTAATATTATATACCTTAATATTATTAAGGTATAGCTTAAATGGCTCTTGGAGTAGCAGTAGGTGCTGTAACTCCTATGTTTCTTTGTAGTAGGAAAAAATAACCTCACTGAGGATTTGTATATGAACAACTGGAAAATATCTGGATCCAGAACGTGCTTTTACATCCCTTTCAGTCGGTGTGGAAGTCCCTCAGGTGATGGCTTTCCTCATCTAGGTAGGACCCTATCACCATAGGAGCAAAGTGCCTTTGGAATATTCTTCCGGAAGGGAGAGACACTTCACAGCAATTCTGTTTCTGCCTGAGCACATGGGAGAAGCACCTCGGCTCGTTTGTGTTCCACTGTGTGTGAATGAATGCCTGGGAGCAGGAGATGTGGGGAAAGGAATTGCCAAGGCTGCTCAGGATGAGAGACTGGGCCAGTTTAGAATCCACTGGTTCTGTGGCTCACTTTTACCCCCAAGGGAATGCGGTGCCTTGGCTCAGGGGTTTGAGAACTGTCTGTGCTGGGTGAGGGCTCAGCTGCTCCGTGCAGCTCCTGCGTGGGAGCGTTTCCTGCAGAACAGGCTGGGGATAGCAGGCCTGCCATGAGGGATCCTTTCCCAGGATCCTTCCCGAGCTCTGCCTTCAGCAGGGAAACAGGAGTTACTCTGAGAAACCCCTGAACTGGGCTGCGAGGTGCAGTGCAAACCAGTGTGTGCTTGGGTGGCACCAGGGCTTGGTTCGCTCTCAGTGAAAGCAGGTGACACCCTCACCCCCATTTTGGTGCTGGGGGCTGAGGAAGGCGCAGCCTGCACGCTGAGTTCAGCTCTTGTACAGCGCTGTGAACACCATGAGATCTTTGGAGCTGTCCCTCTTGGTTCTTCATTCCAGGGCTGCTTTGAGCGGAGCTGTGGGAAGGGCGGCACTGGTGCCTCTTCAGCAGCTGGGCCTAGAACTGCAGCTTCAGGTCAATTCTGAGTAATCCCATGGATTTATAAGCAGGGACTCCAATCATGGATGTGTTCTGCGTGCCTGAGAGTGGTCAGCTGTGATGCCCCAGATGGGTAAGGGCAGTACCCAGTGATGGGGTGTGTGGATCAAAGTGCAGGGTTCCATCCTGCAGCAGCATTCCCCCAGGCTCTGTGGCTTTTTCGGAAGTAGGAAGTGAAATGCCTGTAGGATTATGATTATGAAACTCATGGAAGGCCATATGTGTGTACTTGTTCAGCACAAAAATGGGTATGGAAGCAGCCTGGGTTAACTTTGGACATTGCCTGAGGGTTCACCTGCCCTCTCTCTCATGCCTTTCCTCTGGTGCTCCTGTGGTGAACAGAATGTAACACAGAATCATAAAATCATGGAAAGGTTTGCGTTGGAAGGACCTAAAAGGTGATCCAGGTACAACCCACCTTCCACTATCCCAGGTTGCTCCAAGCCCCATCCAGCCTGGCCTTGGACACTTTCAGGGTTCCAGGCCCAGCCACCCCTTCTTTGGGAGACCTGTGCCAGGGCCTCACCACCCTCACAGGGAACAATTTCTTCCTAATATCCAATCTGAACCCACTTTTTCAGTTCAAAGCCATTCCCCGTATTCTAGCACTCCATGCCCTTGTAACACACCCCTGGCCTGGCCATCTCAGAATAGGCTTTGACTTAAAAAGCCAGTTCTGAGAATCCTGCCTTCTTATCAGGTACCTGGAGTTACTTCTTGCAGTGTGTACTTTGTATCTTCATTCTGCTTAAAACCAGAGAAAAAATTAACCTGCTTCATCCCTTCTTTGAGGAATGCTCATTTGCCAGCTGGTGCCAGCTTTGTGCTCTGCCGGGTCATTTAGCAATTCCCGGTGGACGAGGCATGAAACAATCCATTCTCTTTAGCAGACTCTCTTTTGAAAGGCTTGCCTGTATCTTTAGCAGTACAAGCTTTGTGCCTTGAGCTTGTCCTCACAGCTCTGGTTGGTGCTGGAATATCAGTGTCAAACTCCAGATCAGAGCTCTTCACTGGGCCGGGAATTCGGGTGACAGAAATTGCAACCCTGAACTGAAAACTCTTCCCTGGGGGAAAGCATTACACTCCCTGTGACCAGGCACCTGTGCCGTGAATACCTGGGTGGGCACAGAGGCAATTAAGCAGTCTCACTCATTAAAAGCCTTGGTTTGGTTTTCCATGCTGCCTAGAGAGAGTTTTCCCTGCGGCAGCGTCTGGAGTTCCTGTGCGGAGGCTGAGGAGACGTCGCTGCTGGAGCAGCTCAGAGCTGGATTAACTTCAAATCCAAAAATAGCCCACAACCATCACAAGCAAAAACGCCTTTTCCTCCAGTGAATCATGGATTTTGAAGGGAGGGCAGATGAAAATTCAGCTGTGCTGCCTCCTCTGGAGTCCTGGCAGCAAACAATGGAGCAGTGTCCAGAGCACCTCGAGTAGGTGGGATTCCTGCAGCTGTCACTGCATAACACAGCAAATGGGCTTTTAATCTGATTGTACTGACATTAAATACTACACGAAATCCTTCTGCTTCTAAATAGTTTTGGGTTTTTTTCCTCAGCCTTCTAAGGCTGCATTTGAGACAGTTATATCCTAATATTTTATCATTTGCATGATTAATAATAACTTGAATTATTTTTTCTCTCAATCCTTCTACTCCATGCCAGCATTTGTAAAAACGCCGTTTGTTCAGCTGCTCTCTGGTGTCGATGAGGTGATGTTCAGTAGCTGAGCAGGCTGTTCCAGGTCTGGTCTTACACAGAATAGGAAGGAGTAGTGATAACCTGCTCAAATGCAGCCTGCTGACTCTCTTTTTTTATTCTGAAGTGATAAAGCAACACTAACTTGGGGGTTTTTGACACTACAAAAACTTTTCAGCAGTAATTCTGTTGACTGCCTGTGGGAATAAAAACTTTCACTCTTTTTGAGGAGTTTTACCCTTCTTGCTCTTGCCAGAAGAGCAGCAGCGGTGTGTAAGTAGTTTGTACAGGTAGTCCTTACCCTAATGATGTTTGCAGTTTCTTATTAGGTTATGCCGTAATCCGTGAATGTGATTAGCTGGCAATTTACACTTTAGAGCCCCGGCTCTTGCTTATAAAAGCTACAGAGAACCAAACTAGAGAAACAAATTGGGAGTTAACTGTGCAATCAAAGATATAAATGTGCCTCTGCAGTCTGAGTGCTGCTGCTTTGCTGGCTCGAAGGACTGAGTCTTGCTCAGAGTAGAAGTGGAATTGCTGTCTAAGACAGCTTTTAGTAACATGATGAACAGCAGAGGTGCTTAAGAGCATGTAAAGCATATTTAGTCTTTATGGGCAGCATTAGTTAATCTTGTGGGCAGAGTTAAACTGAATATTCCCACCTATGTGTAATTTATAATGTCCCGATTTGTAACAATGCAGTTGAGAACAGTTCAGCCAGTGCCCTTCTCAGCAGTGCTGTGAAAGGCAGCACTGGCTGCACGTTTGAAAGCAAAACAAATGTTACTGTCAGTGGGTTGGAAAGTCCTTGTTGTGTCTGAGCTGGTTAAGAACCCAATTACTGCAGGGCAGATCCTTTTACAGCTGCCAGCAGCGAGCAAATGGGAATTGCCAGCACGAAGAAGGATCTGCTCATAAACACATTTTCATTTAGTGAGGCTCGGAGTAGGTGGTGACTTGTTGGGAGATGTGCTATTAAAACACCTGGTGTCTGCTGGAAGAAAGAGGTTGCAAAAATTCAAAAAACAAAAATCAATTTTAGGAATGGTTACCTCAACTTCTTTAGGCAGAGAACACTAAGCCTTGATCAGAACTACAGTGTGTGGTACCACCTCAATTTTAGCTTAAAGCACTTCAAATACTTCCACGTCTCATCCTTAGCACCATTTGGTTGTCAGAACTGAATGAAATGATTCTCTCCTCTGTGCTGTCAAAAGTGATGGGATGGAAGAGGAATTCTCTTCTCTCTCAACATAAATGGATAGATATGTTAACCCAGCAATCCTATTTTCATGGTGGATTTAATCCAATAAAACCTTCTGTTATAGTCATGGAGGTTTTCTGGTTTGTTTTTTCTGAGGGTTTATGTTTCTGTCTGTTTTATGCACTGTTCTCTGCTCCCACAAAGTTTTCATTTCCTTACCTGAGACACACTGCAAACAGAACTGGTTGCTGCTACATTTCCTACCTGTCTGCAGCTGGGAAGTTTCGTGACTTAAAACAAAGCAAAGTTAAAGGACACTTAGATTTTTCAGCCCGCCTTGGTGGCTTAAATTCATTGCATCAGTTTTTAATAAAAGAATGCACATCATGCACTGACAGTACCGTGAAGAGGTTTAAACTCTTCTTCCCTTTCTCTTGAAGAGGGTATTTGACTCGTAGGAAGTGTGTGTGGGATGGACCATCAGTTTTGAGTAAAACACAACCAGCTGTAGAATCAAATATACGACGTTTGTGCATGTGTGGCTTTGAGGCCTTCCTTGGAGAAGCTTTATAAGGCCCTCTCAGTGCTGTCTCCTTTCGGAGGATGTTGATCAACTTGTGGTGTTTCGCATCTTCCTCCTGGAAGCTTTCAAAGCCTCAGTGTTGGCTATTTATAAACACAGAGCTCTCTCCTTTGGCTTTCAAAATTTAAACTTCTTGGAACTTAACTGAAAAGCAAAATTTTTAAAAGTAGGGAAGAAATTGCTTCTCAGATGAAGCTGTGTTTTGTGCACTATTCTTTTACTGATGAACAGCAATTGTTCACCCTGCAAATCCAAATGTTATTCTCCAAATAGCTGTATTTTAACAAATCCTGCCTGTCAGTGTAAGAGCAGTTGGTTTCTGTAGGAGGAACTGACTCCCTTGGAGCTGTTCTCATCCCACTCCTGCACTGCCTTTTTCCCCAGCCCTTTATCTGACCTTATACGTCTTTGGGAAGTGTGTCAGCAGGAGGGACAGCAGTAACTGGAGCTCGGTGACACCGTCATGTGAGAAGCAAGATAACAGCAATTAATTGTTAATATTGAACTAACTGTGAGCTCCTGGCCGGTTTAACTTCTTGGTGTGCACCTTGTGGACAGGCTACAGTGAGAACTTGGGGTGTTTGGAGGGTTTATTCCATTGCAGCTCTATGGAAGTTGCAGCGTGTATGAAACAGAGAGCACAAGAAGTTCACTCCTTGGTGCTGAGCTCTCACATATTGCAAATCCCTCTTTCAGTTTATATACTATAATATTGGTTTAGTTTGGCTGCATCGGGGCGGGGAAAAGTCATCACATGCTGTGGTTTACAGGATCCCCCACACATCTTCCACCCGTGGGCTCTCGGCTGAGGCCGTTCCTGCTGGATGAGCAGAGGGGATGCAGGAGACAGCCACAGGCTGGCTGTGTGGTGCATCACTCCATTGAAATAGGGCAAGTATTCAGCACTTCCAGGTCTGGCACCACGGTAGAGCTCCTCCACCTTCATGAGGAGTGCAGGGTGTAGGGTTCAAGACTTGCCAGCTCAGCTGAACCGGGTAAGTTTCCAGTTTGCGTCTGTTGAGCTGCTGGAAAGTGTTCCCAGAGTGCCCCTCCTGCAGCATCTGTGCAGGGCGTGTTCCTTCTGTGTTTGTAGTCAATTAATAAGTAACCAATAAAGATGGATGAACAAAAGCTGCTAAAACAAAAGTAACTCTGGAGGAAGTGGGATAGGAATTGAAGTGCAGAGCCATTAATGGGATTATTAAAGAAGATGTGAAGTAGGAGGAAAATTGGCCTGTGTTAGCCATGATCAGCAACTCTGAGACCTCATTTAGCCAGGGGTAAAAGTGGAACAGGAAGCGTTAAACAACGGCTCCTGAATCACCTGTGTGGGGGCAGCCACCTGGTGGCAGTGACATGGGGAGAAAAACTGCTTTATACAGTTGATATTCGTTTATACTACAGTAGAAGTCACATAATTTATAGAATAATTTTTGCAATTTGTAGCTATTTGTATAATTAATTTAATATGAAAGTAATTGGGTAAAAATTAGACGCTTAATAACACAGCGATAAGAAACACTGTAAACATAATCCCACAGAATTGTCCTTTAGGATTTGGTAGAAGTTGTCTGAAGTCTGACTTTTTATATGCATCACAGACATGCAAGAACTTGGGATTTCTGGCTTTTTTGGAAAAGCCTTCTTCCTTTAGCCTCATTTATTTATCTACCTAAGCACCAGCAGTTTGAGGGTTTTGTGTTTGAACTGTTGAATGAATTACTTGTTCTTGTTTTAATTGTGATGAGTAAAGATATGTCAAATTAGAAATAAATCAAACAAACAAAAAAGCCCCATATCCACCTCAGAGGGCTGGTAAATTAATTAATGCATGTTCTGTTACCAAGCTGTGACAGGATGTCTGTAGTAATTGAGCAAATATTCCATAAAATGTCTCAAACTCAGCAAAAGTTGTAGGTGTTTGATTGCAGCCTCGAACTGTTGATTCTGGCTGTCCTGTTTTATTTGCGCTGTGATTTGATGCTCAATTAATAGTCTGACTGAAGAATGTTTGTCTGCAAAGTGACTTGAGCAGTGACACCAAGAATCACAATTAAACTCTTTGTAAATTGGAGAGCCCTGGCTGGAATGGTCTTTGGCAGATTTGCAGGTGGGCAGAGTCAGGAATACAAAAAACAAATGTAGTGGAAATTCAAGTTATTGTTGCATAATTTGTGAAGGAAAAAAAAAAAAAAGAAAAAAAAAGTTGCAACAGTCTTCCCAAGGTAATTTAAGAAGGACTTTTAGAATAAGACTTAGATGAATGCTATAAGCAGCTCCTGGTTAGCACAGTAAAAATTAAGTGAATGAATGAATCCAGAACGTTTTATTTCTTTGTACCTTTCCAAGATTCTTCAATAAAACAGGCTGAAGTGAGAGGTCCCTTCATTAAGTGGGGCCAGCCACTTCTACAGTTCTGTCAAGCCCCATCTGGAACGTGCTTTAGAGCCCCAAGCTCTGTTTCCATAGCATGAAAATTGAGCTGTTAGGGCTCTTGGGAGCTGGCTTGGGGTCCTCCAACGAGTTCACCTAATGTTGTTTACTAGAAGAATGTGGTTTGGGGGTTTAAGTACCAAATTACTCTGAAGTCGACTATTTGGGCTCAGTGGTGACTTCACTGGTGGCCAGATGAAGGGCCAGGTAAATCTCTATTTAATTACTCTCTGCTTTCCCATGGGACAGATTCCAGAGTGCTGACAGTGATTGTGCCGGTTGTAGTTGGATTTTGTGCTGTAAATTCTACCTAAAAACATGCACTGGAGAAATTCTGGTGCTTTTCTGCATGAATGTAATGCGATAGCTATAAATGTATAATGCAGTGTAGCTGTAAGTGCAATAAAGATGAAAAGAAGGGGAGAAAAAACGGTCTGAGCAGTGTAAGAGATGAGGACGTAGGAAAGTTTGTAGGTTTTGTTTTTCTGAGAAACTTCTTGTCAGATATTCAGTGCCTGTGAGTGGTGGATAAACATGGATTTGTCTTTCAGTTCAGCATTTTGTTTGTAGGGTCTGAGGAGTCTGTGCTGATCATCTTCTTAAATGAAGCTCGGGCACCCTGTTAATGAGTGTCATGTGGAAACATGGAGTGATATTACCTGGGAAAGAAAAAGCTTCTTGGCCCCATAGCTGAAATATCTCATGTTCAATATTGGGTGTAAAATGTTCTTCATCTATTCCGTAACTTTTTTGGTAACAGTTGTTTTTCATCCATGTGCCATATTCTCCCAAAATAATTTCTCAACTGGGACAGATTGCTGTTAAATCCTTCCTGGAATACATTTCTCTGGCGTTTTTCTGGGAGGAGATGTCACATTTGGAAAAGACAGATGTAAATTCAGTCCGTCTTACACAGAACTCCGTCGCGTGTCTGCCTTGGATGGAGCAATTTCTGAGCAGCCGTTCTGGATGCTGAATTAAATCACAAAATGGCCATCCGGTGGCACTTCTGGTGTGGCAGGAGAGCAGTTTTCGTGCTGGTTCTTGATGTGAAATTGCCTCCTTGTCTCTACAATTGCTGTCACACAAAAGGCCGTGTCCTTGGCCCCGGGGCTGGGCATGTGGGGATGTCCCTCCCCGCGTCAGACTCTGCTCTCTCCACACAGACTCACTCAACTCTGGTGCCCTGCTTTCTTTCAGGTCAGCTTTCCTCCCGTGGTAAAATGGAGATGAAATCATGGGTCGTGGATTTTGAGATTAAATCTAATGGTATTCACGGTCTGCTAGAAATTAATTTACTGCTCATTTGAAATAGTATCTCTTTATCATGTTAATTAACTGTATTGAAGAAATAATAAGGGAATGTGGTTTTTTCCCATCCCTTTCTTGAGCAGTGAGGAGGACAGCTTTTTTTGTTTCCCAAGCAAAAGAGGTTTCTAATGAAATCATAGAATAACTCCTTGAAACTCTGCTTTGGGAGAAATATTTGGCTTTTTCACTTGTTCCTTTTTTAAAATGGACAAAAGAGACTTGCAGTAATCAAAATATATTTTGAAAAAATCGGGAATTCACAAGTAACTTTCTAAAATTTTGTTTTGATGGGAACGCAAAACACACATTATATCCAGAGACTGGATGTAAAATGCTGCTGCATCTTTCTTTCCCGTAGAAATAGAGGTTTATTCCCTTGATGATACGCCAAGCAGTCCTGTCTGATCCTGTGGGCTTCCCAAGGCTGTTAAGCTGAAAGACTGGAAGCTGGATCAGCCCGTTCTGCACATTTCTGAATTTACCTCCCATCCTTCCATGGCATCAGAAGCTGCTCCTGTCCCTCTGATGGATCATTGCCATGATGAGCTGTGGGACTGTTTGCTATTTGTGGCAGTTCTCGCTCAAGCCGGTGTTTTCCCAGCACACTGGGGATGCATTCCAGCTTTTCTGCTGGTGTGGTGCTGGATTTTGCTCTGCGTTAACTTTGCCAGCTCATTCTCTGCTTCTGGAGAGCTCCTGCAGCTCAGGGGGGCCACCTGGGCTGGTCACCTGCTCCTGTTTTTCCATCTCGTGCTGCTCCCCAAAGGCTGATGTTTTAAACCATCTCAGGATATTCTGGGCTGGAAGGGACCCCAGGGATCTGAGCAGCTCCGTGTCTCTGCAGGACTCACCTGAAGTACTCACCTTCAAATACTGGGAAACTGTTTAGGGAGAAGTTGATTCAGTTTGATTTTTCAGAAGAAAACTGCTGTGTTCATGCTTGTGCTGTTGGGATTGTTTATCTTGTTTCTGGGGGATGCTGGATCAGAACTAAGGGATTTTTGGCAGTGTTGGGTTAACGTTTGGACTCAATCTTAAAGGCTCTTTCCCACCTAAATCCATGATTTCCTTGCAGCCCAGTACAATCCAATGAACCACGTGGCCCCCGGGGGGACGCAGGAGCAGAATCTCCTCAGCAGATGAGTGAGGGGAGCTCCAGTGGAGTCCAGCTCTGCCTCTCACTGACAGCACTGCAGACCTGGCCTGGCTGAGGAGGAGACAATTCCGATTCCCAGCTGCTTCCTTGCCTGCAGTGAATTCCCAATGTCAGCAGAGAGGGAGAGCTGCCAAAGCCTCTCTTGGAAGATCCGGATGGAGCGAGGAGGCCCCTTCAACCCAGGATCCCTCTCCTTCTGGGGCTGTCTGGGCTGTCGGGCTCTGGAGTCAGACCTGTGATTAACTGGGAAGAAACTTGAATGTTAAGGATTATATTTATTTATTTACTACTTATTTCTCCTGTAAATTCCATAGGCAGCCAGCAGGTTATTCCGAATGCCCTGGGTACCTGCCTGATTATGGAATAAGACTCCATTAATTTGAGGCTCTGCTGCAGCCAGTGCATCCCTGAAAGATTCCCTTGAGGGAAGGCTAAGTCTTCCCTTTCTGCCCTGGGAATGTATTAAAAACCTGGGTAACCAGAGGACCAGAACCTGGGTATCTTTCCTCTTTCTAAACAGATCTGAGGTACAATTTTTAGTGTTTCACAGAAAACACTTTGCAGCAGCAGTGTTTAGTGAGGACCCAATCCCACTGAACACCTGGGGTACAAACCAGAATATTCCTTTACAGCAGTCATTTGCACGAAGCCGTACAAGGCTATTTACTGCCCATCAGTGTTCAATAGAAAGCTCATTTTTATAACAGATCAGTGATTAATACCTGATCAGAGGGCAAGTGCTGCACTTGTCATCTGAATTGTCGAGACAAAATGAGGAGTCTTGATGGGGTCAGTGGTTACCAGAAGCCTGTGCCTTTTGTGTAATGATCATTTTCTGTGAGGGTAATTAATGAAGTGTTTAAGTTATGGAGGACATTGATAGTATTGACACTGATGTGGAGCTGGATTTTTAATGGAGTAGATGTGCTGACTGTGGGAATACTGTTGATAAATCAGACTTTAATTTTATGCATTCGGCTTGTGCTTAGAACTATACAGGTATTTTTAGAAACCTGGGATGATTTACATATTAATTTTAAAATGCCTTTGTCAAACTAACACGTGGTGTTTGTGTTCACGCATTGCTCTTCCAGCCTCTGTCACTGCAGGTGCACAGACACTGTCCTAACCTCCAGTCACAGGGTCATGAAATTCGGGTTGGAAAAGACCTTTAGGGTCATCAGGTCCAGCTGTGAACCCAACATCTGCACCATGTTCACCACTAAACCATGGCCCAGGTGCCACATCCCTGGTTTTGAGTGCTTCCAGGGACGGTGACTCCACCACTGCCCTGGGAAGTGAATATTTGAAAGAACGTGGGGAAGGGGAAGTGCAGAAAGGCAGCCAGACCCTGGGGATGCAGAGCCAAGAAACACCTTGGCAAAGGTAATGAAAGGCAACTTCTCTTGTCCTTGAGCTCCTTGAACTCTGTCAGGTGAGCAGGAGGGGCAGCATCTTCTGGTTTTTGCAGCTGTGCTCTGCTTAGAAAACTGTTTTACATTTCCCTACTGCTGCAAAAAAACCCCTCCAAGCATGAAAAAGTAACAAAATCAAAATAGCTCTTCTCTGCCACCAAAAAAAAAAAAAAAAAAAAAAAGAAAAAAAAATTCCTTTTGCTATTTCAAATAAAATATTGGTTAAACTTCAAGCATAAATCCAAACGGGTGTTTTATTTGAAGTGTTCTATGTGTGATAAATAACTTCTGTGCTTCTTTATTGCTGGGTTTAGTTGTGGTGTTGAGATAAACCAAAACAGAAAATTAGTCTGCAGCAGGCACCGAGAGAACATTACTCATAGTTGTAGTAAAACTCTCCCAAGTACTTCCCTCAAAGCCACCAGCCTTGAATTGTTTTGGATCTGAACCCCTGGAAGTTGAGTGAGTTATGCAGACATGAGACACAGATTACAGGTGAAAAATCACATGCAAAGATGCTGCTGCCTTGGAAATAATGACTGTGCCCAGTCTGTTTCAGTAGGAAATGAATCAGCCTGAAGGTGCTGTATTTTATTTCCTAATTGCATCAAAGGATGGAGGATTATAAGACAAAATGGCCAGGGAAAGACTTTTAACCTTCCCCCAACAGACAGATTTGGTTCACTTGCTCTGCTATAGACTGACTTTATTCTAAGGCTTTTTTCGCACTGAATATGGGTGGGTGACTAAATTATGAGTTTGAGCAGTCAGACTGGAAACATTTTGCTTGCAAATTCGGGCTAGAATTGTCCTGTCTGGCTTTGGGGTATGGTTTTGTTTTTATTTGTGAGAAATTGCTGTCTAGGTGTATATGGGCATGCCGTATATGATGGGTTATTTTTAGGGGGGTAATGGCGCATGGTTTTAAGATGCAGCCACCTATTAAAAGTTTTGTGTGAGGGATCAAATTTATGATTAAATTCACAAGGACCTCATATTAAATGATACAGGAGCATGTAGCTCTCTGAGCAGGGGCAGAAGGATATCCCTGTTCCAGGCTGATGGAAATCAGGAGCTGCTAGGACCCTACTATGAACAGAACAATTTTCCTAGAGATTTGGTAACAGCTTTGCTCCGTTAGATGCATTTGTGAAATGCAGGAGAGAAAGAAACAGAATATAAAGCAGAAACAGAGAGAAGTTACCAAGAAGATTCACCTTGTCAGTGTAACTCTCAAGTTCTAAACACACCCAGACTAGAACTTCTAGAACTTCCATGAACTTCATTGTATAAACTCCAGTGTTATTCAGTGCATCTGGAAATTTTGTCCATCAATCAAATGTGCCTCAAGGTTGCATCAGATGACACCAGCAGGCAAACCTGGGACTTTCCACCTGAGATGGGAATTTATTTCTGTAGCTTTAGTTAAATCTGACCTTCAGGCTGAGTGTTCTCACAGCTTCTTGCTGGTCAGGTGAGAATTTAACCTGTTCTTATCAACAGCTTTATCTGAAAGGGACAACGTAGCATTTGCAGCAGTTTGAGTTGTATTTGGGCTGACTGATCCAGCCCAACCTTGAGAAAATCCAGTTACCTTCTGTCCAGCTCCTCCACGGAAGGGGGTGCATCCCACTTCCCTTTCTAGATCTGCCCCTGACTACCTGCATGACCAGAACTGGGGAAAAACCCCACAGAACAAACCCATATTTCCCAACAATAAACCAGAGAACCAGTAATTCTCTGTTTTTTGTTCATTGATGGCATCGACTTGAGATTAAAACCCAAGAGGGGCTGATGTGCTCCAGCCTGTGCCAGTTCAGCTCCAGCCCCAAATGGTTCTGCAGAGCTGTGCAGGATGAAAAGCTTTCCTGGCTGTGTGTGTGAGGCCTGGGGATGGGTCAGATGGATTCCAGGAGCTCACAGCATTCCCTGGACCATGAATGACAACTACTTCTAATGAAAAAGATCATGGGGCAGTGAAATATTTCTGTAGCACATGTGGAACACTGCTTGGAAGAGGGGAAATGCTCCTGTTTTTTAAACTTACATGATAGTAGGAATGCTTCTTCTTTATGTTGATTATCTTGACTGATGTCTAGTATCAAAAATAACTGTTTCTGTCCATGCTTTGAAAATAAAAAGTCTTACTGTGATAGACGTGTGTGGTTGCTGTAAAGTTGATTTTTAATCATGTTCGTTTTGCTCCTGTGGAGGGTTCTCCTGCGTTTTCCCAGTCAAAGACTTGACTTTGCTTAAAACTGACCTTTTTCCGTGGGTGTGAAGGAAGATATTGCAACTTCACGTTTTTAGCAGTTAAATTATTGTAAATTAACACTTCTGTCATGATGAAGAGGCAGCTGGTGGTGATATGTGCCCCCCTTTCACCCTCTGGTTCTATAAAATGGGACAGACCTTGAGTGTTTTGCATTCAAAGAGAACTTTTTGAAGTTTATGCTACCCAGGATATGTGCTGCTTCTGCCCTGTTGTGGAGAGAAGCTTCATTGATAAGTAAAACTCCAGCAGAAAATATTTTATGGTGGTTTTGGAGAGTGAGACTGAAGGGAACATCTGGCTTGGTGTGACTTCTAAGGCATGAAAATTAACTGTGTGGGTTGATTTGTCTTTATTTTCTGTCAGGCAGCCTTGATGTATTTTATATTAAAATTTGCTTTTAATAAAAATTAAAGAAGCCAACCCCAGACTTTTCCTGCACAGAGCAAGGCTAGGAAAGATTTACACAAACTGCAAGGGGCTGGGAAGCACTCTGACTTGGAGCTGATGAATTTTTGGTCACATAACTGACTAATGATCTCCAGCAATAACAGTATTGACTGGTGTGAGTATTAATTTGAGGTGGAGGAGGTTTTCCTGGTGCTGGTGGAGGTTTTTCAGCTGCAGTGCCTCTTGCCTTTAGCCCAGACACCAGCTCTGAGCATCGTGTGCTGCACTTGCCCAAGAGCCATTTCCAAATCCAAACGGATTCAAATACCTGAAGCTTTTAGACCATGACAGAAACTAGTTCTAAGAACACAAATGCAATGGCATTTTCCATGAAACCACTCATAAATGCCCTCAAATAAGGCAATTTTCCTGATGTATAACTTACACATTGCAAATGGAAAATTTGGCTCCTGTGTTTCAGTTCGTGACTCATCTTAGGGAACGTAAAGACCTGTGATAAATCCTGCTGCAATAAATTGTCCTCATCAGTTTTCTCTGTGTTGGGATCACTTTAGTCTTGGCTGGGAGGTAAATTTCCATGGCTGATGGAAGGAAAGGGGATAGGATCTGATTCAGTAGCTGAGCATCTCTTTTTGCCCTCAGTCATGTAGGACATGGGTTGGACCAGCACTGGGTCAGCTCCATGTGGAGTCCCAGAGGGGAAATCAGTCTTTGACAAGAATTTAAGGGGGGATAACACTGAGCTTTGCTGCCCAGAGTATCAAATTGATGGTTAAGGTAGAATTGCTGTGAGCAATTCTGTGGGCTGTGAGTTTTGGTTTTTTATTTTCTGCAGTTTTGTAAAATTGTGCTTTAATTCTTTCACTGGATGTTTACTATGAAATAGAGAAATCCTTGTGTATTTGACACGCCCAAGGCAAGAGGGTCAGAATTAGATGATTATTAAGGTCCTTGACAACACAAACTATCGTGTGATTCCATGAAGGGAGGAAGTTCTGGCAGTGCTCTCACATAAATTACTGTTTGAACAGTTGTGTGCCCCTTTCCATCCCACAGACCTAAGCAAGGGTAAGCCATAGAAGTGTGGGGGAATGCAGTTTCTGAGGTTCAGAACCCCCTTGTTTTTTTCTGTAGGGGAAGCAATTTGTAGCAAACTTCAGTTCAGCTTCACCTCTCTCCTGTCTCTCCCACAATAGTAAAGCTGGATACGAGTGAGTGGGGCCGTTCTGGCCTTTGGTAAGAGCTTTCTGTGACTTATGAAGTGTGGCAAGTGTTTATACAAATACTCCACACAAAATCATCTGTGCTTCTGGGTGGTATTTATTGCCTTTTACATCCTTGTATTTAGCAGCAGTGCAGGCCTTGTCTGGCTTCTTGCTCCAGAAGGAAATGTGGTCTGGAGCAGTGGTACCTTGCATCATTCTTAAATATCCTGAGGTATTTCTTACTTCTTCTTGCTCCTTACTTTCCTGTGCCCTGGGCTGATGGCAGCAGTTGTTGCTCACCCGAACAGGCATTTTCAGCTCAGCTACCAGCACAGGGAAGGTGCCATCTGGTACCTGCTGCTAAACCCCAGCTGAAAGTGCTGGATGCTGCCCTCAGCAGCGCAGCAGCAGCCCTGGCATGGCAGTGCTGGTGCCTTTGCCCACCCAGCCCCACGCTGCTGTGGCACAGACGCTGTGCCTGGTGGGGCTGCAGCGAGAGAAGGCACCTGAGCACATTTCCTTGGATTAAACCAACGAGACAGGAGCTAAACACCTGAGCTTGTCTCCACGGCTTCCAAAGCTTCTCCTGCTGCAGGGGAGGACACGGGGCTGGGGAGGGAAATGGTGCCTTGGTTCAGCACCTGCACTTGCCGTGGGTTTGGCCAGCTTTGCATCGTTGATGAGCAAAGGGTGCGATCATTCTGGGGCAGCATCTGTCACCAACAGATCCAGCACCTGCCAAACCAAGGTGTTCTGGCAGCTTGGACAGGAGTCTGAGAGGAGAGCCAGGGGCTGATGTACTTTTGGGGGAGATGTGATGGCAGGAGCACAAAGAAGGGGATAAAGCTCCTTGATGGGGAAACTTCTCCAATTCTTGCTCCTGGTGAGAACCAGGACTGGCTGCTCCAAGGAGCTGCTCAGCTGCATCATTCAAATCAGCCTTGTGTGCCAGTGGGTTCCATAAATCCCCTAAATTCTCTAATGGGGAAACTCAGACCCCACCACAGGACTCAGAGTGTTTTGTGTCCGCTGGGGGTCACAGCAGGAGCTGTTCCTCAGTCTCAGTGCTTTGGGCAGCAGCTGCAAAGGTCAAAGGCTGGGGGCTCTCTTTGCTGCCAGAAGGTTTTTTCTGTTCAAGATCTCTTGTTTGGTAATTCTGTTGAAGCTTCCTGTGCTGTGTTTGAGTTTTGTTTCGGTGTTTTTGTACTGAGGAATGGCCTGGTTTAGGATTTAGCAGCTGGGGCAGTCTGCCTTCAGCTGGGTGCATTCACCCTCACAGAATGCGGAGTGTGACAAACGGACTCTCAGTCAGAAACAGCTGATGAGGGGCTGGTGCTGACCAGGGTTTCACTGCCTTTAATACCCCATTTGGGGTTTTAGAAACAAGGTCCAAAAAACTTAGTGTAATCTTTGGAGAGATCGTGCTTTTTCTCCCCACAAACCTGGATGCAGAAGATGCATTTTTTCCTTCCCTGTCCTTAATCTATGCAAAGTGATGAGTCTTGCGGTTCTTTTAAGCTGAAAATGAACACAGGCTGAGATGGGGGGGAAATGAGCCACTAGAAATGGTTAAAGAAATGGAGGATTGATCTGATGCTGTCGAGAGGGGCTCATAGCTTTCCAAGAGGAGCTGCTGCACACAGAAGATCCCTTCCTTACACTCTGGAAATTGCAGAACTGTTAAGTTTAGGCAGATGCAGGAGAACTTAAACAACTCCTGGGGTGCTTAAGCCCTGGGTCAGTGTTACTCCCTGGTTTCAGTAGAGCTTAGTGTGTTTTTTATCTATTCAAGGTTAAAACATCAAGTTAGCAAGCCCTGATTTTGGAAGAGTATGTATTTTTATGTATTTATATACTTAAACACACACATACACATATATGAACCCTACCTTTTACTCCAATCTTGAACAAAATTGTCTAAAAGAGTCATAGAATATTCTTAACCGAAGCCCTAATTTTGCTTGTGTTTTTACAGGCATGCAGCCTGTTCAAAGTGCTTTTATTGCTTAATCTGATCTGCTTGTGTTGCGTCTCTTCCATTAGTTACACTGATGGAAATGAAGTTAGTTACACTGCCCAGGCAGGGAACGTTACATGGATTTCAGGTATTCCCCATTACACCAATGGTTTTGTAAAGGACATGGCTCAATTTTTCTGATTTTAGAATTGTTTGGCATGGGTAGATAATAAAAGGTTGACTTTGATGTGAATGCTCCTGAAAACCACAATAAACTCTGCCTTTTGCACCCCAACGGCCACAGCAATTATTGCTGCATTTCAGCTTAGGCTCTTCCCAAATGTCGGAGGCGGTGCAATATCCCATTGCTGGGACCTTTTGCTGTATAAATGTAGAAGTGATGTATGGAACTGCTGGAGCAAGGGATACAAAAGTTCTCTTGCCACAGACACTGTGCAAGTTTATATATCCCAGCTTGAATGTTAAAAGATATAGGTTTGGATAGATATTAAAAATATACAGTGTGTTGGAAATATGTTTTTGCCACTTTTTAATCTACTTCTTGCACTGGGAATTCTTCAGGAAGAAAAATTCTTCGCTGAAGAAAAATTTATCTTGCAGTTCAAGTTGCCTGAAGATCTGCTACACGGAAGTTTGTTCTAGATTGGGTAATCTCCTGAACACACCTAACTTTCTACAAGTTAATTTTCTTAGAGAAACTGCCTTCTGAATATAGAATGTTTTCACTCTTACCTGCATTGTACAACTCCAGGTTATAAAGACTGATCTATGCATCACCAGACTCTTAAAAATTTAAGTACTGTGTGAAAAAAAGTCCAATAAACTTCCATTCACACAGTATTTTTGACAGAATTGAAGTGTCCCAAGAGATGATTTTCCTTGTGGAGATGCAAGGAACACAGTCTATTGGACAGGATAGAGAATATTTTATATGCACATCTCTCAGGTGATGCTCTCAAAGTGCTCTTGGGAGGTTGCAAATAGAAAGAATTATTTTAAGGAGTTACTGAGGGCAAGAGGTGGAACAGTTTCCTTTTGATTTCTGTTTTGGAAGTGATGCAAAACGATGGGGATTACTTTAGAAAATGATAAGCTCAAGGATAGGTTGTGACTGATCACAAAACTCACTGTTAGAAATCCTTCTGGATCCTCTGAAACACTTCTAACCACTTCCATTAAATCCTGCTCCTGACAGGGAATGTACTTTGCTGGCCATGAAGCAAAGCTGTGATGGTGGAACAAAATCCCAGCAGAGGGTCAGTCTACGCAGTGGCTCTGCTCACTCTGGGCTGGTGCTGGAGGCCAGCAAAGCTTGGCAAAATTAATCCCATGGAAATTTCCAGCTCTCTCAGGAACCCTGTGAGGCCTGAACTGCTTCAGCCAGATGTTTTACACAGTTTTTTTGCCTCTCCAGTGGCAGTATTTTGCCATTACACTGTTTGTGTTCAGGATGTGTCTGCCTCGAGTCTGTTCTTCACATCACTCATGCCAGCCCCTGCCTAGTGCAGACAATATTTCTCAGTTTAATTTCAGCAGAGATAATTTATAACTTGCACTAGCTCAGGATTTTGACTGTCTGGATTGGCTCTTTCATTAGGAAAATTCTTTAAAATGAGTTTCTGCACCTGGGGACATGGTCAGTGCTGGCCTTGGCAGTGCTGGGTCAGCAACTGGAGTCAATGATCTGAGAGGGCTTTTCCAACCTGAACAATTCTATGTAATTAAATCTCATTCTTCCTTCCT
This sequence comes from Dasyornis broadbenti, assembly GCA_013397935.1. NCBI lineage: Eukaryota > Metazoa > Chordata > Aves > Passeriformes > Dasyornithidae > Dasyornis > Dasyornis broadbenti. Next base: position 184,842 of record VZRN01000005.1, read on the forward strand.
TTTGTCATAATTCATTGTTTTGCTAATGATAATTTTGCTGGCAGCTTTCCTGTTGGCTGTCTTTAATATTCTGTGTTGTACAGGTATAAACATAACCTGAATAAATGTACATTTAGGCACTTGGAAGTTGTTCTTCCTTCCTGCTGGTATCACCACAGTGTAGGCCTTCAGGTTTATTAAATTGTCCTGGCTTCTAAATTTCACCTGCATTTGACCAGTTTTGCCCAGGTAGCCTGTGGATTCTGTGGGCTCAGGGTCTGAGTAAAATGTCATGAACTCCCGGAAAATGAGATATTGTGAATTGACAATTGCTGGGAGTGTAAAAAGGGAATGGGATGAGAAAGGAGCAGAATTGAGTTTAAAAGGTAATATTTGCCACAGTGTTTGAGGCTGGCATTTCTGTAATTTGTAAAATAATGCAGATTTTTGCCGTCCTTTGGCCTTATACACACAATTCAGCTGCTCTGTGGGTTGTAATGTACTACCTCAAAACACACTCTGCACTGGGGAATGGAGAAGCAAGTGCAGTGTAACTTATGTAACTCCTGTACATAAAATATTGAAAGTCTTTCCCTTATTAAGGGACAGATTTCTATGGAAGTGCCTTTCTTAGTGCTGTCTTTTAGCTAATACCATAATTTGAGTTATCCCCAACATCTTCAAGATGCTTCAATATCCAAGCACTGAAATTTCTTCTTCAGGCTTTTCACTTTTGCAGATGTGGCTGCAGAAAAGCACAACTGACTGAGCTGTGTCTGGAAGCATCTGGAACAAAACCTCCTGGGTTTGGTATCTTTTGGAGGTGTCTCAGCTGAAAAAGTGTCCCTGAATCTTCCAGTGTTGTCTGTGCAATCCGATGGGATCCTGAGCTGGGATCCGGCTTGTCCTGGATCTGTCTTGACAACATCCACCTTGTGCAAATTTGACAGAGAAAAGACATTCAAGCTCAGTCAGTTGTTTTCAGAATAACAGAATTTTGAGACTTTTTTTTTTTTAGAATTGGGAGATCAGAAAGGCAGAAGTGTGGCTTAACCCCTTCCATGCCCCCCTGAAGTCTTGGCATAGCTGTGGATTTGTAGCCACAGGGAAATCTTCAGGCCCTGCTGCCTCTACAATGTTCTTTTTGTGATTTTCTTTCCCTCTGAGCACTCCGTAGTGGTTTTAATGTGGCAGCTGAACAGCAGATAGAAGATAAATACAAGAAAGTGTTGAGAGGCATGAAAATCACTGGCTAGGTACTCATTTGTTCAGATTATTGTTTGCATAGATGCAAAAATTGAACCTTTAAATACTGTAAATTTAAGATCGACACTTAATAGAATATCTTGTCTCTTTCTTTAAAATGAATTCTATAGTATTATTGACTGCCTGACAAACAGTGATGAATGCAGTCCCTCTGCTGCTTTCTCTTCAGGGTAAGGGCAATTAAGCACTATTATGTGTTAGATTTTAACATTGCTGCACGTGGGATTCACTTCTGCCCATTGACATGAAAGCAGGGATGATCAACAAACATCAGTGTAATGATGTGTTCTAACCTTGACATGGTTGATAAGGAAACGATGCCTTGTCTTTAATGATCTGTGGGAATTTCATGGAGTTATTTGCCTGTGAATAATCTTGCTCAGAGGATCTGAAAGCAGTGCCATGCAGTCATCTCCTCACACATCCTCAGCCATCACCTGCAGCTCTGAATTAACTTACGAGGCACAAACAAACGTGTTTCAAGTCTTTTACAAGCTTGATTTTTAAGTTTAAATGTCAAGAATGAAATCATCCAACTTAATAATATTGTAGGTGTGTGTGACAAGGCATCTTTCATAACGAGCACGGAAAACAAGCTCTCAAACTGTTCCTTTCCCATTCTGTGGAAGTGACAAAAACTGTGCATCCTGCTTTTTCAGTTGTTTACAGGAACCTACCACAGCCTTTCTGTTTGCTGTAAATACCTGGAACAAGTGTTGGAAGCAGGTGAAGAAAGTCATGATGGTGATTCTTGGAACTGAATAGGAGTTGGAATGACTTGGAATTGCTTTTGAAGTGTTTAAACTTTGTAAAGGGGGCATTAAGGAATGGAATATCTGTACTGAAGTCATTGGGACATATTTGAAAATTTGACAGTATCTTTTTGTAAGCTTCTCTTTAAATATTCTCATCTCTGTACAAATCTGGAGCCAGTAAACATAATCCAGGCTCAGAATCACTTTCTCAAGGCTCCACCAGTCCATTTAAAAATCCCAGTTCCAGTAAATATTTGCTGGTCCCTTCTCCCAGAGCCTGAATTGTGGGTACCTGCTGGTAAACCAGACCTGGAGAAAAGGGCAGATTTTTCTGTGATGAGACCCTACCTCGGGGTTTGCTCAGGGGAAGCTCTGTGTTGTTTTTCTTGGCTTTTCAAGTTGCTGTCATCATTGGAGGAAGCAGGATAAAAATACCACAGTGCTTCAGCATTTCTACAGTTTTCTCCAGCAGTTAATAGTGATGGTGTCATTTTCCCAGCTTAGAGTTACATTCAGTGAAATACAAAACCAACCTGTGTTAGAATGTTTGGCTGTGAGTGAAAAAGTGAAGACAAATCTTCCCACTCTGTGAACATTTTTATACCATATTACTTCATAAAATTTTCAGTGAAATGTCTTCTTTGTCTTAGCCTGAGTTATGTAAAACTGGCTATGGTCTGAGAAATGGAATTTATCTGTAATGATGCCAGTTTATTCAATTTACAGCCAATTTTTATTCTCTTAGAATCTGAAACAGGCACCAATTACATCCAGTAACTGCCTTTTAAACTTCCACCAACTACCAAGAAAGAAGATGAACAGGTTCAGCGCTTCCACATGGAAATTTCCATGTATAATATCCCAGAAAGTAAACAATCCCTTGTAAGTGGTGCAAAAGGTATTATCTGTCACCACCTTAAAAACTTGTGAGTTTAACTGTGTGAGTTGATTGATTTTAATGGTGACATTCTTGCTCCTGATCCCTCTGTCCAGTTGGAATGAGTGAACAGGAGTGAATTTGCTCTCCATCTGCAGTGCTCTGTGAAAGGACAGGGCCAGTGGGCAGGGAAAACCAAACTGGCTGAGCTATTCAAGAGAAATACAAGCTATGCCTGGCATGGAAAAAGATAATTTGTGTCAAAATTAGTATCTGCCATCTAATTAAACTTCATCAAACCTTAATTACACTTGTAAATAAAATTCCTCACGGTCCAACTCTGTATTCTTGTGCTTTATAACATAAACACTGCTCAGGTCTTTCCTGGCTTTCTGCGCACAGTGAAATATTAAGTAATGACAGGAAACTTGCTTGCTGTCCAAAGGTTTTGAGCTTGTTGATGTGAACTAGAACACTGATGTGAGTGGAAAGATTCCCATCTTGCTGGAGAAAGACCTACATTTACTGTGGTCTCTCCACATCAGGAGGAAAAAAGTTTGGAAATCTTCCTCTGTTGCAGTTCAGAGCCGTGGGAACTGAACTGGTTTGGATTGGTAGGGGCTGTGCACTTGGAGGCACTAAAATGAAGCTTTTTACAGGAATTTACCTTCAATGTCAGCTTTGGTGTTACTGCCAAAGATTTAATGTTCTGATTTTAAATTTTAGGGTTGATTAGAGTTCTTCTAGGAGTGTCTTGGTACAATGGTTAACATAAGTAGGACAGTGTTTCAGGGCCTGTCCTGTGCTGATTCCTGCATTCTGAAAACTTGCATAGGATTGTAAAAAACTAGACAAATTGGTATTTCTTCCTTGAATGCACGGCTGAGCTAAATGGGAATTAGAAAGCAAACAATTGGTCTGGTTCACATAAAAATGCAATATCGAAGCACCTGTAGCAGTCCAGCTTTCCTAGTGATGTTTATTTAAGAGACGGACTCCTTAGCATCAATGCTCTGCCAATGTTCAGAGGAGTAGAGTTGAGAAGATTTTGTTCTTTCAGTAATTGCTCTTTTTTCTGAGTGAATTCAAAGAATCAGTAGTTTTGGTGACAACAGTGGGAGTCTCGATGAGCTGAATTTATGTTGCATTAACATCCTTGGTCAAGGTCAGTGCCGAATTTTCAGGTGCATTGTTCCATCCGCTGTGAGTTGACCCTAAGGATATCAAAACCAGAATGAGAGGCTGGATAAAACTGTCACAATGGCCAATGTGAGGAGGAAAAATAATCAGTGTAACCTAAGAGTGAAATGAGCAGAGGGCATGGGAGGTCCAGCCCTGGAAGTTTGGTGCAAAGGGCTGAAACAGAAATAGCTTCGGCCTTCCCACCAGAAGGAAGTGGAGCTCATGAGCTGCAAATTGGCCCTAAAGAGAAGTCAACCTGTCCAGTGTGCCCTTTTCTGTGCAAACATAACACAGTCCATGTATCCTCTAACTCCTGTATTGTGGGATTTGTTATGCTGTTAAGTTTAATTATATTGGGATATTTGTAATTCTTTTGAAGAAACTTATTTTCAGGTTAAAAAAACCCCAAGCCACCACTAACGGACATGTTCCTAGCTCCTCAATACAGCTCAAATTGTTGTAACGATGAGGATGCAGCAGAAAAAGCTTCGGTTGCCCCAGGAAAGACCAAGTGTTTCCAGCAGAACTGGTACATTTTGTGCTGATGTTGCCATGGGACTCACCATGTCCTTGCTGCTCTTGTTTTTCACCCCAGTGAGGTTTAAGTTAAAATTGCTGGTTTTATGTAGGAATCACACCTTTTGATTGTGGCCTAACTTTTATACCCTTATAACAAGCAGGGCAGGCTCCCAACACACAGAAACATCTAGTCCCCTGCCACCTCACCACCTCTCTGCTCCTGCACAGGAATTTGCTGCCATTCCATGCGTGGCTGCCTAATCTTTGCTAAGCCCTGAGAAGCTGGGCCTTACCTGAGGAAGGAATTGTACTGAAGGTACTGCTCTTGAGTCGATCTGGAGCTGCCAACGTGTCTCTGAGCAGCCATCTGTGGAGCACAAACTCTGTACAGCACAAACTTTGTACAGCTTGCAAACACAGAGACGTGTCCAAGCACGATGTGCTTGTCCTGTCAGCTCTGCTGTCCTTGGCCTCTGGTCAGGAGAGATCCAATTCCACATTTGCAGGGTCCAGGCTGGGGCTCTAGAGTCATTATCCACAAGAGCTGCCTTCCAGGAGGAGAGATTTGTTTGGGAACTCATTGCTCCAGGTAGCAGTGATCCATCAAAATCACTTCACAAACTAAAGTGGCTATTCAGGTGGGGACAGTTGATTTATTGTAAAAGGAAAGGAATCTTAAATTTCAATATCTATGGAAAGAAGCCTCTGGAGTATCATCAATGTTTGATCTTTGAGCTTAGCTATTTCCATGAGAGGAATGTTATTGCTTTTGTAATGTCAGAGTGCTATAAAAATAGGCTCTTGATGGATGAGCACCCAAAAGGATGCTCTTCCCCCAGCTCTGCACCTATTGAATATAAACTCGTGTTGTTTTACAGAGTTGAAGGAAATTTAATACCTTCTTATATACCTACAGGCTTCAAGTGTTGACCCCTGAGAGGGCAAAGCGTGCTTAAGTAATTAATAGATTGAGTGCCAGATAAATGTTATCATCATTTCATTTGCGTGTGCCAGTACCACTCATTGGGTGTTGTTTAAATTTCACTGGCAGCTCAAGCACAGCTAAAAATAAATTCATTTGTTTATAGACTTCTTTGACAACAGCCAAATAAACCCACATTGTGTTGTTTTGAAGAGAAGGCACAAAGCCAAGTGAGTGCTCCCTTTGAATTCGGCTGAAACACGCTGTTACATGGCTTAGGTTGGTTCTACACCTGCTCTTTCCCCTCCCACCCCTATTTTGTTTCCATTTAAACCTTTTTCATACGAGTGTGCTCTTACCTAAATATAGGTGTTATTTTGCAGAGTAAACAGCAGGCCCTGCTTTGTGCTAATGGGGCAGAGTACGGAGCAAAAAGAGACTAAAAAGTGGCAGCAGAGGAACTGTTAATCCTTGGGGCTGGAGATGCAGGGCAGAGATCCTGAGTCCTTGCGTGCATGTCCATAAATCAAAGGGAAGGAGGCTGCACGTGCTGGAGTGCAGGCACGGGAGGCTGTGCTGCAGTGAACTTGGAAAAGTTCAGCGATGTTCCAGAGGTCACCCGGACTTTCTGGCAGGGGGCAGTGAGAATATTCACACTATTTCAGCTCAAGGGCAGGAGCAGGTGAAGGAAGATAATGAGGAGGACAAATGACATCTGCTGTGATATCTCCAGTTGTGCGATACTGGGGTTTGGATGTCCTGGAGCTGCAGAGCTCTCGAATGAACAAATGCTTCTTACAGGAAGGGGAAATGCTGAGACAAAATGTCTTGGCAGTAAAAATAATTCTGAGAAGGTCACTGTGGGAATAGCCTGACTTGCTGTAGGAACTGGGCTTCTGTGCCTCTGTCTGAGGAATATATATGGAAAAGTTTCTGCACAAACCAATGGCTGACTCCGTGTTCACTGCTCAGTCCTGTCCTCTGCTCACTGTGCCAGGGGAAAAAGAAGGATGCAGATCACACTCTCAGAGGGAATTAGGGTTTGGATCTTCTGAGTTAGGTTGTTGTAGCTGTGGTGGAGCAGATGGACCAATATCCAATGAATCAGCTTGATGAGATAATGCTTAATGAAGTCATAGAATCCCAGAATGGTTTGGGTTGGAACGGACCTTAAAGCCCATCTTACTCCACCTCTGCCATGGGCAGGGGCATCTTCCACTATTCCAGGTTGCTCTAAGCCCTGTCCAGCCTGGCCTTGGACATTTCCAGGTTTGGGACAGCCATCCTGGTGTCCCAGGTGTTTTGGTCTTTTCTTTTCAGGAAGGGTATAAAAAGTTATGAAGTGATTTTGAGCAGAAATCTCAAAGGCACAGACCTCAGAATGTTTTCTTACTAGTGGCAAATGGAGACAGACACGATCAGCTTTCACTTAAGGTAATTATGCTACCAAAACCCAGCAGTGAAATATATTACTGTGAACAGTGACACAAAATTTATTTTTGCAATGTTCTGAGGATTAAAAAGAAAAAAACAACCAAACAATAAAACTCAAAACCCCCTCATCCAATAGCAAAACCTCTGAAGACTCATTGGTTGTGTCCAGGTCAGTGCGAGCTGCTGGAAGGTGCTTTGGCCTAAAGGACAAAAATAAGTGGCAATGTCAAGAGGTAATTGAAAATACCAACCTGTGAATTGAGGGAAAACCAGGTAGAGCTGATAGTGCAGGGATCTCTCAGAGAGTGTTTGAGTAACACTTGTGGGGGATAAAGAAGATACTTGAAGTAAAGCTTCTAAAAACTGAATGGATTAGTGGTTAAAACTCTCCCTGAAAGTTGTGATAGTACTGAAGCTTGTCTTTGGGGACTGATTTTAAGAAAGGAAAAAAGCCAGCCCACAAATCATGTTAAACACTGCCTCTCCCCACTCAGCCCCCTAAAAAAATAATAAAAAAAATGTCACTGAAACAAATCCCAAAAATCAAACAAACCAAACAAAAAAACCCACCACAAACCTTCTAAGGCATTTTTCAGAAATGAAGTACTGGGCTGTGTTGCTCCATTCAGTGCCAACACAATTTCAAAAACCTGTAACCTCCAGATTCTCCAAGGAAGGACATTTTATATGGGGGTGGCTGTGCCAGTCACCACTGCAGGTTGTGGGACAGATGGAAGCTGACTAATAGCAAGGAAACCATTAGCTGTAAGTACAGCCATTATAATTGAAAATGAGGCCTCCAGGCATCTAGAGAGAAGCCAAGAATCCTGGCTATGGCATTGTCTGTGGAGCAGGGTGTTTTTGTAGCTTCTGCATGCAAAGACTTAATAGTTACAAATTACAGTGTTTCTACAGATTTAACTGAGAGTTGAAATAAAACAAGTTGAAGACTTAAATCCCATTCTTTTTGCTGTCTGTCTGGTGATTTATATTAGTAGAATACACACTTGGTTTTGTTTTAATCTTTTCAGGTTTTCTAATTTAGTCTTAATTGGAGAAAAGAGTTCCATCAATGGCAGCTGAACTTGTGTGGCATTTGGAATCCCATGTGGCCACTGAAATCAGGTTGGCTTCAGGGGCAGATTAACACAGTCATCAAAAGTGGTTGGACTTAAACATCATTTAAGAAGAAATTGTTCCCTGTGAGGGTGGGGAGATCCTGGCCCAGAGGAGCTGTGGCTGCCCATGGATCCCTGGCGATGTCCAAGGCCAGGTTGGACAGGGCTTGGAGCAACCTGGGACAGTGGAAGGTGTCCCTGCCCATGGCAGGGGTGGGACTGGATGGGCTTTAAGATCCTGTCCCACCCAAACCATTCTGTGACTCTGTGATCTACCAGAAAAGATCTCTGGAGTCCAGCAGCTCCTCTCTTGAGTGGTGAACTGGCTCTTCCCAGTGAAGGTCACAACAAATTCACTGAGAGCAGGTTTTATCACTCCAAATGTTTCAGCTTCTCTGCATGTTTGGCACCATCCCAAACGCTGCCACTGCAGGCAGTGAGGTTAATCCAGAGGCTGAGTTTGTCGAGGCTTTGATACTTCTCTTACATCTTAGTGTTCAACTTGGTTTGCTCTCTAGAAGAACCATCAAGTATTTTCTAAAAAATAACTTTGCCATTTTAATGGCAAATCACTCAGACTTCTCATAATCTGTGTGTAAAGTATAAGGTGCAGATGTCTCTGGAAGCAGGGCTTGCGTGTAGTTTACCCTGCAAATTTAGTCCGTAAAGTACCTCAGTTTAAATTGCATGGGGAGGTTTCCAGGGCTGGGGCTTGTGATTATTGTTGGGTCAGTGGATGAATTCCTGGGGTGCAGAGTTGATGCCACTGTCCCCGTCAGTGTTACTGTTTGTTCTTTCTCCTTAAAGAATAAGCACAGATCTTGTCTTGTATGAAAGATAAGGGCAGAGCTGTAATGCTCTCCAAAGCCTGAGGGTTAAGGACATCAATTTCATGTGCAGAAAATGTCTCATTCTTGTTGAAGGTTCTTGGCCTTTAACTCTCTGATCCCCACAGATGTCTAAAGCACATTTTGACAATAACCCTCTGCTGGTAGGGGATTTTATTAAGGAACATAGAAATACTCAATGCAAAGGAAAGATGAAACTTGATTTGATACTTTTCTAAATGTTTATGGCTGACGACTGCATGTTGAGAGGCTACATAGATGATAAAGTGTTCTGCTGTGAACATCTTCATAGTCTGAGAACCATTTAGCTCCCGTGGAGGCAGGAAGGGTCTCTAAAAGGGACAAAAATTGGAGCCATGACTGTTGAAAAGCTGGACTTGAATCTTCACTGTTATTCTAAATGTAAGATAAAAGGATGAGCTTCTTGTTTAAACCCCTTTCTTTCTTCATAAAACCTTACCTGGAAATGGAAGGAGATCTGAAATAATTCTGTCTGGTGGCTTTCCACTTCTGATCACCCTTAATTTAAGCTAAAATAATGCCTTCCGTATTCAATATTCCACATTCAATACAGGCGATCACCAAATGCTAATGCTGCTTAATTCTACCTTGTCCTTCTGCTGAAAAAAAAGATGGTCACAAGAATGTTGAACTTGGAGAGAGATTTCTGATGTGCAGTTGGACATTAAAAATCTACTGTGCAGCTCTTCAGTACTTCTGGGGTTAAGTTCTCTTCCTCAGCTGTTAAAAAACCACTCCACACCTCAGTTAATTAACTGAGCTGGAAAGACACAGCTTAAAGGAGGTTTGGTTGTGAAGCTGCTCCTCTCTGAGCTGGAGTAGGGACAGACAAGGCTGCAGGTCAAAGGTGCAGAAATAACTCGATTGGAAAGTTTTGGCTGCAGGGGAAAATAAAGAATTGACTCATTCGTAAAATGATAAATGTAATAAGAATGAGATGTTTTTCAAACAGAATGAAGGCAGCCTTTCAGTTTTCTGTAATTTCTTTTTCTTGAAAGCTCTTGCAAATTTTAAGCAATTGAAGGGAAAGTAAGGAAAAGAGGTAAAATGGTTTTGAGAGCTCATAACCCAGAATATTTTACTCATATTTTACCACTTGAGATTGAGTTGGAAGTGACCATGCTGACTTTAAGACCACCCCTTGCTTGTCGAAGCGAAATATTTGCTTCCCTTCCATATGGCTCTTTGGCAGTGCTCTTACTGAGATCATCAGTTGGCTGCACTGTGCACTCTAATGGCTTCATCTCGTGAGGCAGGTGCTGGTGTGAGGCAGGGGAGGCTGCAGAGCCTGGTGCTGCAGGGATGTGTTCTCCTGGAGGCTCTCACTGCTCCAGACCCTCCATGTCCAACCTGCTGTGGGAAGGGGAACAGAGAATTGTGGAGAGCAAAGCTTCCTCCTGTGTGCTCTGCTTGGATGTGTTTTCATCCCATGGAGCATCTTCTGTGCTTCTCAGTGCACGAGAAGGGATTGTGTCCTGACTTGTGCAGGACAGAGCTGGCCAGAGTCAGTGATGCTGTTGTGGCACGTGCCAGGCCCCTCGCGGGGCACAGGACAGAGCGGCTGCTGGGCTCCTACTTCACCTTCCGGAGGTGACACCAAACACTCTGCACAGAAGCAAAATCTGTCTCAGCTTGTCCGTGTTCAGAGCACTGCTGCTCTGGGCTGCCCCACGTGTGTCAGTGCAATGGCACGTCGCTTCCCGCCCTGATCACCCGCACCACCGTGCACAAGGGATAGCAGCATTTCTCCAGTTAGGTACCAGTAGCACCATTTGAATGCTGAGTTTTCCATGTGTTTCGCTGCCAGTGCTGACTGCTCTGGGCTGGGAGGCTGTTCCAGGCTGCCCAGGTGGTGCTGGGATGCAGCACCTGCCGGCGTGTCCGTGGTCCCTGCTGGGGGAGGCTGCTCCCTGCTCCTGCCGAGCGCACAGATGGTCCCAATAACCTTGATGGGAAGCACAGTCTGCCTGCTTTGGAGCCTGTCCGTTGCTCCAAACTATTTTCAGGCATTAAGAAAACCCAGGTTACTAAAAAACCCATCCTGCTGAAGAATGTGAGCATGGGGAGGGCTGTGTTCCGCCCGAGTGCAGCCAGCCTGGAGCTCAGAGCATATGGCACAGAGCGGTGGCTGGGCAGTGACATCAGGCTGAGCTTCTGCAAATCCCTCCTCAGAGATCACTGAGAGTTTGGAAGGGACACTTCTTGGACAGTAGTGGCTGTGAGCAGTCCAGGAATAGATATAACAAGCTTGTTATGGAGACCATATGCCAGGAGCTGCATTTCCATGGTATTTATCATAGAATCACAGGATGGTTGGAGTTGGAAGTGACCACTGGAGGTCATCCAGTCCAACCTCCCCACTCAAGCAGGGCTCCCTAGAGCTCAGTGCTCAGGACTGTGTGCAGATGGCCAGGCTGGAGTAGAGAATACAGTGAGTTATCTGTGGGAGAGAAGTGTTTGCTGCCTCTTGTGGGTTGAGACCGTGGCTGCATGGGCTTAAAATGGAATCTATGCAAGTAGCTCCATTTCAGTGTTCCTGCCCAGGCCCAGGCTCACAATTAGAATTCACTTTAAAAGGTTAAAAACAAACAAACAAACAAGGCTATTTTCTCACTGGTAACTGTGTGTAACACTTTTGTAAGGACTGAAGAGCTTTTGGTAGCCACTGCCACACGAGCAGTGCATTCCGAGAGCTGGGATGGGAGGAGGCTTCTGAGGCTGGAGGTGCTCTGCACAAATTGGAGTGCACGCAAACTGTACAGAGTAAATCTGTATTAACAAGGGGCATATGCAATATTATAGTGTCACTTAAGATGGCTAAGAAGTCCATTTCTTTAATAGGAGTTGGAGAAAACAAGGACGAAGAGAATGTGATTAATGATGTGCTTGGTGAAATACTGTGCTGTGTCAGTGAACGTGGTTAATTGGTGGTTGTAGGTCTAAAATCCAGTCAATTTAGTAGACTTAGCAAACAGATCCTTTTTAAGCAGTCAGTCTTGTGCTGCTCTTTAACACGGAGCTCACCCCACACCCTTCTCCACAGCCCAGCAGAGCTCCTTGCCCTGTGTGGGTGCTCCTGGGGAGAGTGGCCCTACCTGGGAATCATCTGTTTTCAGGGGAAGCTCTGGGTGTCTCCCGGAGCAGCAGTTCCAGCAGTACCTGGTGATTACCCACAGCACACAGCAGGAATTGGGCACATGCTGTCTGGCTTTTGTTTCAAAATGGTGCCTGAAAATGCTTCTTATATAACTGCCCTTGGATTTTGCAGCGGGTGATTCACAGGTTTAGCTCACATTAACTTGTCTGCATGATGCCATTCCATGTGGGAGGTGGTGTCCTTTCATGCTTGAGCTGCCACCAGATCATGGTCCAAGTAGCAGCCCAAATTTAGCTTGTCTGTATTTCTGATTTGACTTTTAAATCTTATACTGTTTGGGTCCTGCTTGAAACTTCTTTTTCAGCTTGGTGGTGGGAAATCACGTCTAGACTCTTGCTGCTCTCTGCATTCAGAATGTATTTATGGCTTTTTTTGAGGGTGTGAGCAGTGGACTGGTGCCCAGTGAGCTGAAGTGTGTGGAACGTTGAGACAAATGAACCAGAAGGCTTTCAATACATCCATCATGACATCCAACCAGTGTTTAAAAACATGGAATATGGTCAGAGATACTGTTGTCCTGTGTCTTGAAGTGACCAAGTGTCCTGGGACCATAGTGTGAGGTTGCTACCGTTATAACTTAGTCGCAATCCCCTGGGAGGCTGTGGTGAGCTTTTCTAATTGTGTTGATGGAAAGGCGTAGGAAAACTGCAATAACACAAGAAACGGATGCATTTTGTTGGAAAAGAGCTGCTCACTTGGAGACAGGACAAAGCTGTGCACCTGCTCAGAATATCATGAGTAAAATATAAACTGACACTACTTGCAGTGCCAACATAAATGTATTTATAAACTTCTGAGTTACAGTTTCATCAAGTAATGTGGATGTCATTTTTACTGGTGCCTCTGGTTTGCTTCCCTCCTGTGACAGAATAGACTGTCCTGTTGTGAGTCCTGGCCTGGAGTAACTATGAGCCAGAATAGATGAGATTTAGTAATTAGAGGGACAGTTCTGCATTATTCACCTCTTGTTGCTGGCACAGTAGAATTCAGGATTTGTGTCTGATGTGGATTAAAAGAATTCATCCTTGCTAGAAATTAGCTGAAAAGGGATAAAAGAAAGATTTCTGGTACTAGAAATTGTAGGGGGCATTAAACTAGAAAATGGAACTGCCAATCTGGTTCCAATTTATCCTGTTTGCTGCACAATGTGAGAAGTGCACTTGTTGTTATTGTTGGTTACATACAACAAAACTTGTGTGTTAAACAATGCCTTGGGATCACACAGATTAGGAGCACTGACTCATCCCTTAGGGAGGCTTAGAAGAAAATGTTTTTCCTGGGATCTTTGCTGGCCCTCTCTGTGAGGGGCCTTTTCTGGGATGTTCCATGGGGCCATTTTTCACTGACTGCATTAGAGAGACACACATTCAATTTTGTCCTGCCAGAGGAAAAGCTGGGGGTACACCTGGGACACTGCTGGTCCTGGGACAGCATTCCAGGAGAGTTCCTGCCTGGTGTGATCCTACTGTCAGGAAGTGGAGGCAGCCAGACTCAAACCTACCAACTACGTGAGGGACTTGGTATTTTACTGCACTGCAGTTTTGTTCCATTACCCATTTTATTCTCACTAAAGGGATTTCTCAGACACGGCTGTTAATGGGGCAGCAGTGCCAGTCTGAAGGGGTTCAGGCAGCAAACTGTACAGGGTATCTGCAGTGCTTGAGGGGAAGCATCACAGCTCTCAGTCCCTCTGGGACTGAAAAAAGGGAAATCTCTCATAACTATTGACCCTGTGTTGTGTTTCAAATGGAGCTGGTGGTGTGGGCTGGGGGAGTCTCTTCATTCCAGACCCATGGGTGCTCCCAGGGATGGGGCAGCAGCTCCCAGCTGTGCTCCAGGCTGGCTGTGTGCTCCACGCTGCTCCAGGGGCTGCAGGGACACTGCTGGGGCTGGGGCAGGATGTGCCTGCAGGGCAGGAGCTGCTGGCACTGGGCTGCTGGCTCTGCTGTAAAGGTCTGGGTTGGTGTTGACTTGGTGGCTTCAGCTGCTTCCTTGGCATGGCCAGTTTGGGTTTGTGAGTGAGGGGAAGTTGGGGGGCACGAGAGCTGCTGCTTTATCTTTGTCACTCGTTCTTTGTAAGAGGTACAGCTCTCTCTGTTCCCTTCCTAAGCTCTGTGTGCTCCAAGGAGTCACTGCAATAGCCAGAGACTTCCAAAGGCAGGGATGCTGCAGAGGAGGGATCTGCTGCTGTTGGGATATAGGGCTGTATTTCTAAATGCACAGAATAAAACCATCACAAGGATTATTTGGCACGTCATTTCCGTGGTGCAGAAGCAGCTGTGATATTAAAAAGATGCTGTGCCTTTGCAGCACCACATTTTGCTGTTATTTCTCCTGTCTGTGGTGTTACACTTGAGTTTGAGCAGCAGGGGATGTTTGTAAGTTGAACCCTCCAGAGTTCCCTTTGGACTAAACTGGATCAAAGCACAGCTGGGATGGTGCAGGGTCAGAAGGAGAGGGACCGGCAAGGGGAGCAGTTCCTGCCCTCAGGCTGAACTGCAGCTTCCCTGGGGTGAAACTTTTGAGCTGTGACCCAGAGAGAGCAGTGGCTGCAGAGGACAGACAGCCCCAGCAGCCACTGGAACCCTGCTGGGGTGTCCAGTGCTCCCAGGACACTGCTGCTCACCATGGCACTGCCATCCTGCTCCTGCTGCTGGGCTCTGGAAGGTGGAAATTGCTGCTCTCCAGCTCCTGGCCAGTTCCTACAGGCTGGAGGGTGGAAGAGGTGGATGCAGACTTGCATGAACAACTTCAGTTGTCGGGTATTAAGAAATTGCCCTGGTAATGTGTCCCGTTGCTCTTTGGGAGGTGAAGGAATGATTGCAGAGACGTGGTGCCAGATTGGAAGGCTCTTCATTCCATATTAGTCCTTAGGGTTGCTAAATGCCATGAGGTCGGTCGCTCTATGGTCACTAAAATCAAACCCCACATCTTTATCATCCGCTAGGTGAATACTTTCTGGTTTGTGACATTGGGACACTCTATAGGAATTAAAACTTTTTGTGGTTCTCTTCCTGTTATCATTCTTCTTTTTCAAGGAAAACCTTTGGTATTCTTTTCCCACTTTTCAGTATGCAGAAGGTTTGATTTAACAAGAACACCTCTGAAGAGTGAGGTTGTGAGAAACCCTTGATAGCCACTGCAGTAGAAAAGTTGAGTTTAAATTTGTTTTTCTTTTGAAATCTTTGAGCTTACATTTGTCCTGACTTCACACTCCTCTTTCCAGAGAATGCTCGTTACTGGCAGCATCTTCTTTGTTCCTCCCCTAATATGCACCATGTGAGACTGTCAGATGGAACCTCCTGAAGGAAACCTCTTATTCATATAAGGTTGTTTGAGATCCTGTCTAGCAAGCTGCTGAATCAAAAGGAGGTGGGATATATGTGGCCTTTGGACTTTCTCAAATTATTTGGAGAAGAAGAAAAGACTGTTAGGATGTTGCTGTTCTCAAATAGTCCATGAAAACACCACTTTTCCTACTGTGCAAGAGAGGTTTTATCTCAGTATTAAAACAAAATGCAGAGCAAGAATTGTGCTTTTGGAATGGATCTATTCTGTTACTGCTGGGGTGGGCAGGCCAAGAGCTGGTTTTTGCAGTGAGTGCTCATTCCTTTACCCTGTTGTGCATAACGACAGATTCTTGCTGAAGGGGCTTAATTAGTGGTGAAATTCATCATTTTTCTCATCCCAAAACTTGCCTTGTTAAAATGCTACTGACTGGACAGGTCTTATTGGGGTTTTTACCACTGCTTTTAAGTCTTCAGCCCAGCAGAGACTTTTGACTCTGTGTAACACACAGAGTTTTGCTGGTAACACTAGTGCTTGGAAAGGAGAATCTCCATTGCCTGTGGCTGTTGGATGTAGGCTGGATTGGATGGGACTTGGAACAGCCTGGTCTGGTGGAAGATGTCCCTGCCCATGGCAGGAGTGAAATGAGATGGGCTTTAAGGTCCCTTCCAACCCAAATAATTCCAAGTTTTTATGTGCTCTGATGCTGATCCAGACCCTTGAAGCAGGGGAATAAGGGCAGGACAGGGAGTGTGTCTGAGCTGGGGAGGGTTTATTCCAACTTGACTCCATGCAGTTCATGAGGCTGCTCTTCCCAGACTCCTGGGAGGAGAGTGTTGCTTTCCTTGGCAGAGCTTTTCACATCTGCTGGGATCCACAGGGGCACAGAACATCATTCACACACAGCAGACTCAAATAAAAATCCTGGAAAGCTCTAATAGCCTTTAGATGGGGTTGGAGGTTTCCTGGCAACATCTGCCTTGTTTTGAATTGCTGCTTAGAAAATTCACCTACAGGAACCTCACTCTATTCCCTGCTCCTCATACAAGGAATATAATTTCTGTAGCCATCAATGAATTCTCCCTGGAGCTCTGTCTCTTGAAGGAAATCTGTTCCTCTGCATTACAGATGCTGGAAGATTTAATACACTACAAAAGAACAACCTGTGCTGGGTGCAGCTTTGTTTTTGAGGCACGTTCTGTGCTCAAAGCAATGCTTAATCAAATGCATTGATCCTTGTATTACTGTGTAAAGATTCGGTTCAATCTTTTCCCTTTGTAAAAAATGGAATTAGAATGCTCTTTAATACACGGTTACTGTATGCTCTAGTGATGTGCTGAGGCCTGAACCACAGGCCTCAGCCAGCGCTGAATTACATGATGGATCCTGGGCACTCTGTAACTAACACAATCAGTATTATTTAGTTAAAAATAGATGACAAAGACGCCTATGCTAGCTCTTTATAACCTTGTGTAGTTATCTGCAAGAAATGTATCATTTTAAGAAACTTTCTCAACTGACATGAATAGAGGCTTGTTTGTAGAGTGTTGAGGGGAAAGCCCTGTGAGCCAAGGCCTGGGCTCTGGCCAAGCCCTGGCCCTGGCTGGCTGGGAAGCGTGCCATCAAATCCAGGTGTTTCTGTGCTAAAAATAGAATCAAGTAACTTTAAGTTGCTGCTTTGGACCTATAAAAGCTGGACCCAGTTTCGGGGTAAGTTTGGAGACCTGACCTGTGGGTGGATGCACCACATGGGATTCTCCCAATCGCCAGGAAGGGTTCTCCAGGTCCTCGCTGTGAAACTGCGGACTCTGGATGACAGTAAAGTATTGAGGCACTTGGTGATGGATCTTTGCCAACCACTATCCTGTCTCTCGTATAGTAATGATTAGGTGCATTACCTCGCTTTTTTTTTGCTTGCTGCTAAAGCCACACACGTAGTTTTATTGGATGTATCATTTTGCTTTTGTGTTGCCTTAATATTCATAGCAAAATAAGACCATTCTTTCCATTGGTGTCTGTGTTCTTTAAACTGCCCCTGTCAACTGGCAGAACATCTACCTGTAGTCTCCTACAATAACATCATTTCTGGTGGCTTGTGAGAAGGTGCCTTTCAGATGGAGTCTGATAATTTAGTGTGGATGGTTGACATCCTGTTAGAAACCTTGGCTTTTCCCCAGTTCTTCTTATTCTGATGGAAGTGACAGCTCTAAGGAGGTGAGATCTGAGTGGGATTCCTACCACAGGGGTGGCTCTGTGAAGTGTTTAAAGCCCTGTCCACTTGTTGGTTCTTACAGCAAGATTTCAGTTCTATTTTTGGCTAGTTTTGTACCACATTTTGCATCCCCAAACATGAATCCTAGCAAAACAGTTTAAAAACTGTTGTTTCTACTTGCTGTATGATTTTATCGGAAGGACATTGCCAGAACTCTGCTCACTGCCCAAATATAGTACCTGCTAAGCTGGGAGTTGTCGCAGGGGTAATTGTGTATCTCAGTCTGTGCCATACACCTTCATGGTTCTCAGCAGAGTTTTATTTGGAAAATGATTACTTTAATGAGCAAGAGGGAAAGCTGGTCCTGAAGCTGCCTTTGGAAGCAGCTTTCCCTTGCTCTGTTCCACTTCTAAGAGCAGCTTTAGGAGTAAACAACAAATCAGATGCCGTAAGACTTTCAGCTTGTTTGTTATGGCTCTTAGGGGGAATAACGAGAATTGAACGTTTCCTGCTGGGGTGACCCAGAGACTTGCAAAAATCTTTGGAATGAGGAAAGGTTTTCAAATGAGTTCTGCTGCTGCTGGAATTTAAGGACCTTCTGTCACCTCAGTGAACAAAAGACCTGGGAATGGGAACCTCTCACATTCCCAGTTTGAAGGGGTTTTCCATCGTGTGCTTTTCTCAATGTTTTCTATGAAATTATGTTATTCCAGTAAACAGCTTCCAATTTTTAGGTGCTGACACCTCCCACCAAGGATGGTTTGTTGAAAAATTGCCAACCAAGTCAGCAACTGGAAGCCAAGATAGTTGGTTTGTTGTTCTCCTGCACGGGGTGTTTAGAGGAGGATTGTTGTGACAAAGACAAATCACCTTGGTAGCGTGAGTGGAGCTGTTTTCTGAAATATCCATATTTCGGATGTGGACTGGCAGAGAGTGATGGCAGTACTTAGTTAAACTCAAAAATCATTCAGGATGTTAATGGTTGCTTTGGTTTGCACATCTGTACATCATGTACATCCTGTACATCTCAAGTACTGGGGTTTTTTGTTTTTCTTTACATTTTGTTTTTGGTTCGAGTTTTGTTATGATGGTACCTGTTCCTCTTGGTCTCTGCTTGCAATGAAATTACAGTAATTACTACTGGTAGGAAAATAATTTCTGCTTCTCTTGGCTATAACAATCTCAAAAAGGATGTAATTTGCTGTATTTCCTACTGAGAATGAAATTCCTGGGGTCAGGAAGAAGACAAACTTGTACTTCAAGAGGCGTGTAATATTGCAATATTTAGTTCTACTCAAAATGAAATCTTGGAAGCCATCCAGGGCTGAGAGGAGAAATCTTGGGAATGTTGCCTGACATTTATCTCATCAGTGATACAGCTTAGATATCTAAATGGAATATGTGCTGTTCCAAGTACTACAGCACAGAATAAGTTCTATGTATTTGGGGCTTTTTTTTCCTTTAAGGTCTACTTTGAAATAAATAATGCAACATACTGCCAGAAGTCTTTTCACCTTTCTCCCTGTCTCAGCAGTGCCAGTATCATTTCTTTTGTCTGGGTCAAAAGGAAAAAACTAACCCAGAGCCCAGCACATGCTTCCCATGTAAGCAGAAACATTAAATATCGATCCCCAATCCCGCCTTTTAAAGAATGCTTAAAGAAAATCGAATGCTTTATTTCAAACTACAAGTAGTGGGTTCTTTCAGTGCTGTGTTCATTCAGCCCTGCTTATCAATTACTCATTCCCTGAGCAAAATTGACCAGCTCTGAACAACTCCTTGGAATTTATTCGAGTAAATCTTCGCCTTGAAAATGCAGATTTAGCAGTTGCAAAATTTCTCAGCTTTTCTGGGAATCCTGAAAATAAAGAAGGGGTGGTGGGCCCCCTTTGCTGCTTTGGTGTGCTGGCTGGGAGGTGATCAGCTGGAGATCACCCTGGCCTCACCTCATTGAAAATACTTCCTGAATTCTAGTGAGAGGAAAAATGTGTTGCTGGAATGGTGGTTTGGGATGGCTGGTGCTGCTTGCCGTGATACCAGAATGCTTTGAGCACTCGGAGATGTTTTCCCTGTTGGATGGGTTTGTTATTCCAGTCAAGAGGAAAGGCAGGAAATTAAGACATTAACAATGCAGCTTTCTGCTCTGTGTTTGAAAACTTGAAAGCACAAGCAATTACATGAACATCTTTTCCAACGTAAGGTGTGTGCTCTGCCAGATGGAATTTGCTGAGGGTGGAGTGTGGGAAGGTGTCACTTAAACAGTGGATTCATTAATTTTTTTCATTCCTCCTGGGGATGTAGGGTTGAGCTCAGCTCCATGGGACTTTCATGTTGAGAAAACTGCTTTGAAGTTGCTGTGTGTGTGTTAAACAACTGTGTTTGTATCTGGAAACTGAACAGCTCAAAATGACCAGGCAGGCTTTCCAAAGGGAGGAGCACAAGAGACTCAGGAATTATCATTGGGTCAGCTTTGAGACAGCTGGGGCTGCTCAGCCTGGGGCAGGAAAGCTCTGGGGAGACCTTGGAGCCCCTTCCAGTGGGGTGTGCGTAAAAGAGGGACTTTTTATAAGGGGAGACAGCGATAGGACAAAGGGGAATTGTTTTAAATTAAAAGAGGAGAGATTTAGATGGGATGTGAGAAGGACTTCTTCCCTGTGAGGGTGCTGAGGTCCTGGCACAGGGTGCCCAGAGAAGCTGTGGCTGCCCCTGGATCCCTGGAAGTGTCCAAGGCCAGGTTGGACAGGGCTTGGAGCAACCTGGGAGAGTGGAAGGTGTCCCTGCCCATGGCATGAGGTGGAACAGGATGGGCTTTAAGGTCCCTTCCAACCCAAACCCATTCTGTGACTTCATGAAGCTTGACTTGGTGCCAGAATTTAGCCCTGTCCCAGTCCTTTCCTCAGCCCTGCTCTCGTCCTCCTGGATGATGTTAGGAGGCGTGTAGGACATGGGGTGTCAGGGTCCCAGTGTCCCTGGGGCAGGGGGCAGTGGAGACACTTCTGAGGTCTTGCACATCTTTATATCTTAAAATGTTTGAATAAACCAAAGTAAGACATCTGGCAATAAATCCATTTGGTATCAGATCCTGTCTGCATTAGCAAGAACAGGCAAAGTGTGTTCTCTCAAATTTTTGTTGAAAAGTTCTTCTGGGTATGGATTTGGAGGGATTGGTTTCCCATTGCATGTTAATTTATAAAATCTTTCCAATGTGCAATAGAACTGAGAGGATTCTCTGTGTGGTTAGGGCTGTGTCGGGTGCACACAATGCCCTGAGGTCTCCAGGGGGACAGGTGTTGTCCAATGACAAGACTTCTCTGAGCTTGAAGAAAATAAAGATAATAGAACATTCAGTGAAGATGGGGAGGAAAAAAAAAAATCAATTTTTGGTACCTGTTTCTACAGTAATTCTGAAAATTAGGTTTTAGTACAATTTGCTTTCTGGCATTAGAGTTATGTAACTTTCAGTGGCCATAGCTTTTTCTACTGCCTGGAGCATAATGTGCAAGTTGTCATTGGAGATGGAAGTTGTTCTACTAAGAAATTCTTCTTTTTTTATGGTTTTTTTTTTTTTTTTTTTTTTTTTTTTTTTTTTTTTTTTTTTTTTTTTTAAACGAAGGAAGATTCTTTAGTTCCTAAAGAACTACCCTTGTCTTTAAGGAGGCAACTTTGGTGCCGGCTTGTTGTCACTGTGGTGCCAGAGTTTGCAAGTTCATACTGTCACTGTTTTATTTAAATGATGCCATGGAAAGGGTGTTTTGAGGCTTTGTTTTGCTCTGGAATCTCCTGCTCTGCTTTGTGTGTTTGATTCCTGGTTTGGCAGAGCCTCCGAATGTATCCAGAATTTCTGTGCCACTGAGGCTGTATTGATGGGAGTAAGGGAGGAAAGGAATTGGCAAATGGTTATGTTTTCTTCTGGATTTTTGTTTGTTCATGAAAATTGAATATTGTGTTCACATTTCTCTTTGGAGATGAAATAGTTTTCAGTGTGAATGATCCTGAGTTAACTTTCTTTCCTTAAAAAATATTGGGGAAAGAGGCAAGGCTTCGTTCCAAGTTTGACTGATGAAATTATCTCACCTTAAGAAAATCTCCCCTTCAGGAGCTTCTGTGACTTACTACATCTTCTCCCTCCTTTTTGCACATTTTGCATGACAATGTGACAAACTTGAGCCTTTAAATATTTTAAATTACCTCTCTTTGCCAACTTTGTCTCATTCTGAGTAGTGCCTGATAAGGCTGGGCATTGGGTTCTAGACCTATTTGCCTGTGACCTTTCCAGCTGAAGAGTGAAGAGAAGAAGGAAAAAAAAGGTACAAGCTAATCTGCCTCTAGAATAGTGCCAGAGTGTTGCTTTTCACTTGCAAGGATGGAACAGACATCTCTGTGCATGTTTGCAGAAGATCTTTATTAAGGGTTCACAGGGTGTCATGTGTTAATATTGCAATTATTGACTTCAGCCGTTAACTGGTTTTTAACTTCTAATAGATTTCGTCGAAGCCTATGTAGATGTGTTTCTTTTCAAAATGTCTTATTAGCAGAACAAGTACAGCAAGCCCTAGAGAAACTTACTGCAGTACAGAGGGAGAGAATGCTTGAGAAGGCGCATGGTTTTTTGAATTATAAATGCTGGAAATAACTATGTCCTAAGTATTTGTGTATTACTTTACAGGTCTGAAGGTGACAGCTCAAGAAGCCTCAGGTAGGTGTACATCGTCTTTGTTCTAAGAAAATAGTTTATTTAAAAGCATTAAGTAGAAATAGATTTTTTTTTTTCTTTTAATGTGGGCGTTATTGGTTGTGCTTAGCATGCCATTGGTATTTTGAGTAAAGGATCTCTTGCCCTGTATAAGCTACTGAATGATTCTATCTCTAGTGTGGTTTAAGGATGATGTATCTGTTTCGATCATTACAAAAGATTTATAGTTAGTTCCTGTTGCGCCCAAAGTTCCTGCTTGACCCCTGTGTACTGGGGAAGCTGTGAACCAGCTGCCTGCCAGTGTTTGGGGCACCATCTGTGCTGGGGGGAGGTCCATGGGCTTGTTCTGGCTTTCTTAGCAATCTCCTTTTTCCCTTGACAGGAGAACCTTCACTGACTCATTATTACAATGCTCATTATGCACTTGGAAGGTTCAGATAATGTGCAGAATTGAATGTAACGATCAGACACTTTACTTCCAGCTTACTCATTTGGTGTTTTACACTTGTTACCTCAGGGGTGGGTTTTATTCCTTCATCTCTGCAAATGGGTCAGAGTCAAAACGGTAGAGCTGGTAAAGGTGCTCTCAACAGAACTGAGATGTTAAAATTCCACCTTTGAATCCAAAAACGTTCCATATTCATTAGACGGTGGCCATTAAGCAGATGCCTTGATTCTCAAGCAGTGTGACTATTGATCAGTGATAACAAGGTTCATAATATTGACTGTGGCTTCACCATAATACTCTGCAATTTGTTTTGGGGACTGTCAGGACCTTGCATCTTAAGGCATTGTATTTATTTATTGTAAAACCCCAAAACAAAGGCAGGTCCTTCCCTTGCAGAATTAAAATCCAGTTCTTCCCCACAGGTATGCAGACTATCCCCAAGAACAGGTGAGCTGCAGAACAGTCAGATATCAGAAAACCAGAAATCTGTAGGAAGGGATTAAAGATCCTCTGAAATGCTTTTTTCTTATGACAGAATTCAAGATCACTGTGCTGTGGACCCGAGCTCGAGGCTGTGCAGGGCAAGCTGGGAATCTGTTTAATGCACAGCAACTGAGCTGGATCAAATCACAAGGCTGTAGTAAGATGCCTGTGGGCATCACTACATTTATTCCTTGAGTTTTTAGCTGCCAGCAGAGTTGCCAACGTGCTGGCAAGCTGTGGAAGGACTGATGTTGGTCAGCTGTTGCAAACTGAAAATAATGCCCCTGGCATGTGGATTTACACCAGTGTGGTCATGTTTCAGCCTCAGTGATCGCTCTTGTTTGCCCCTGAGCCTCCTGTGGGATTTGGCTGCTCCCATGGATGTGTATGGCATCACTGGATGCAGCTGGTGAGAGTGAGGCTCTTCTCTTGGAAAGGTGTTTTGAGGTGTTTAAATGGTGTTTAGGCACAGCTGAAAGCCACTTCATACCTGGTTTGGTGCTACCTGAAAGCTGACCCCTGCTCGGACTCCTGCCAGGCATTGCCATGGACTGGGATACTTCAGTCTGGGTGTGCTGTGGGACTGACAGGGTAAGGCAGGGATGGAATGTGTCTGGCCAGATCAGTTCCCACCCTGGAGGAGGGGTCTGCTCGGGTTTGGTGCCCCTTTGGAGTCTGGCAGTGCCACATGGGGCACATTCCACCTTGGCTGGGCTGTGGGGGTGGGAATCAGCACCACAGATCCTACAGAGACCTGTGGGAAATCAGGGTGAGCCCTGGGGTGCTGATACCATCTTGTGGTTTGAGGCTGTCCAGTGGATTAATTCTGTTATTTTAGTGTGAGCTTGAGCTACTCCAAGACAGTTCCAGACTTCTCTGGCAGCCTAATTTGAACGACTGTTGCAGCAGCAGGCAGTGCAAGCAGGAGGCAGAGCCACGCTCCTGAAGTGCTTTTTCACTGTAACTCCTCTATCCTCCCTCTTAAACTGCAGTTTCTCCAAGGTGCAATGTCACTGACGATGTGCTTTTGTGTTTCTGCCTGCACAACATCCGGGTCCGCTTTGGTCTTGTCTTGGGCAAAGCTCCCTTAGCTCTTTATCGAGGTGTAGGCAGCATCTTTATGTTGTGGTTAATTTCCTTCCTACTGTTCTCCTTTCTTTCTGGCAAATGAAGATGAAATGTAATTATCTGAAATGAAATGATCAGGGCAGTCTGGGGAATAGTACTTAATCTCTGAAGAGATCATCATTCCTGCTCACAGAAACACCAGCAAAGTAGCAGCAAATCCAAATGCTGACCTGCCAAATGGTTCCATGCATTTCCATGAAATCAAGGGGAACAAGGAGCCACAAGCAGGTGGGAAGCCAGGGATAAAATGTCCTGTCTCAGTATTAACTGGACAGACACCATGAGGACTGAAATTAGAAGGGCTTGCATTTGCGGTCAATAAGTGAAAGTATTGGTTGGGATTGACAGACTCACAGCCACTGACACTGAAGACAAAAGGATCGCTCCAAATAAACTGAGATTCAGCCATTCCTTTTTCCCCTCCTGAAGCTTGGTTGGGGATCACAGGGGTGACATCTTGGTGTGTCTGGCTGGGTCACAACAAGCCTCTGTCCTGGGGCAGTTCAGAGCCTGGCTGGACAGGAGTGAGGTGTTTCGTTCGTGTGCAGTGGTGCAGCTGCAGCAGTGCAGCAATGAACCTTTATCCTGGAGCTTTTAGCAGCAGCAGAGGGAGGAGCAGCTCAGGCTCCTGGCAGAGCTGCAGGGACACTGTGGGCATGGACTCCCAGAGTGGGGCTGCTCTGAGCCAGACCTGTCCTTCTCTTCCCTCTCTCCACCCTGACAAACTGACACCACTGTCATCCTCCTTGAACTTTATAACTCTTCCAGAAGGGTCTTTTGAGAAGTTTTCTCTGAGCAGTGAATAGAAAAAACAGAACTCAAAAGAACAGACAAATGCATATATCTTGTGGGAGATTTTTTTGGCTTGTTTTGTTTTTCTCCTTCCCACCCCCAGGCTTGGATACACAGCAGGGTTTGGCCCATGGGAGGGGGACACCAAACACATCCTTGGGAGACTGGGGCAGGGAATCCTTGGTCTCTCCCAGCTGGGTGAGGGTAATCAGACTCTTGACCAAGAGGTTGTTTTGGAATAGCTGGTGTTTTTCATATTGGAATGGAAGATCCAATACAAGTGATGCCCTGGAATTTTACGCTGTTGCTCAGTTGCAAAGGATATTGCCCTGGTGGATTTGTCTTCAGTAGCTTTATAGCTGCTTGTAACGAGGAAATTGCATACACAAGATGTTTTATAGTGGTGTGAAATGCAGAAAACACGGGGTCTGAGAAGAGACAAGGCTGACACAGCAAAGCAATGTGATTCCAAATAATACACTGAAACAATTAAAAATCAGCGTGACTTTGTTTTTTAAATTTGGTTTTCTCATTGTGACAAAAAATCATGATTAGCCCATTGCACAAGCCGTTAAAATTGTTTCTGCTTATGATACAGTGGTAGTGTAATAAACTCACTTTGGTTTCCTTTTGGTGAATGCCATGTGATTTCCAAGCCAAGGTATTTGTTAAATCTATTAAAACAGGTAGATTGCCTTGAACACTTTGCATTCTGAGGTGTAATGCACACACACAATACGGAGCTGTCAGTGTGATGGGCTGGTTTAATTAGCTGTCTTTGTTCGCATGTTTTCAGGAGAAAATGCAATTTGTTTTACAAGGCATTTTGATATTTAGTAGCGTGATGTGCCAGCCTGGATGAAGATGTCTGTGTGCAGTATATCCTGTCAAAGTTTGCAAAGATTGTCTCAAGGTTTAGCATAGATATTCCTTTTCCCTCTGCACAGACCTTGTGTGTTTAAAGATGACCAGAATGGAGGATTTGAGCAGTGTGTGAGGTGCAGAGGGCTTCAGGGAGCAGCTCCCACAAGCAAACCTGTGAAACCTGCCCAGAAACACCTTTAGGGTTTTTGTTTCTTTCTAGTTGTTCCTTCCTAGTTGTTCTAGTTGTGTGCTTTTCAAGGAGAAACAAAGTACAAAACTTCATAAAAGGAGAGGCTTCCATGGCTCCTGAGCTGAGAGGTGCCAAGGCTATTGTCAAAAAAGTGCAGTGTCCTGGGAATAGCCAATTTATGAAATAGGCAAAGAAAAAGTGAAGAGCCTGAAGGTTAATTTAAAAAGAGGAAGACAAAAAGAGAGCAGGTTAAGTACTAGTTATAGGGAAAACATCAGCTAAGTTATTTAGCTGAACTAAAAGAAAAGTGTGATTTTTCCAGTCTGTAATAGATGGAGGATGTGGAGAGTTGTGTCTGTGGAGGCTCATGCAGAAAGGCTGATTTCTTGTAAAGGTGCACATTAGATGAAGTGGAAAAGTAATTGTCTAATTTACTTCAGAGCAGGAGAGAATTGTGGAATATCAGCCTCGTTCAGTGCCGGGTGGAGTGGGAGGATTGGCTGTGAAACAGACCCTGACAAACTGCAGGGATGGAGCAGCACAGGAAGCCCAGCAGGAAGCAAAGTTTTGGCAACTTTTTGTTTTGTTTTACTCCAGGAAAACCTACTTGAACAGCGTGACTCAGCCTCCTCTCTCAGAACCTGTACAGTTTTGGGCAATTAAAGGCAGAGAGATTTGTAAAATTAATTTTCAAGAGGGAATGCATTGCTGTGCCATCTCAGTGACACAGTGACTGTATGTATAGATGGCTGGTTTTAATCCTTCCGTAATGACTCTTCTACAGCCAGTCCTTAAAATGTGCAAAATCATCGCTTGTTAGTAGTTTGAAATCCCCCAAAATATTCCTCCAGTAGATTTTTACATAAATGTCAGGCTGACCCTCTCCAGCAGAGTGGAATCTGATGAGTCTCCTGATGTTAGTTTAAATTAGTTTTATTGTTGCTAACAGAAATAAAACATACGGAAACATGTAGTTGAGACGGCTGTGGAGCTGCCAGCGGCTTTCAAATGATGAAGCTTTAATCTGAATTTTAAAATGAAAGGACAGTGATACATTCATCAAAATGTCCAAACTGCTTCTATGTCATCTTTAACAGTGATGATGCATTTATGATGTTAAAAAATACTTTTTTTCTCACAAAAAAAAATTGTATGAAACTTTGAGCCAGCTGTATTTTTGATTTCAGTCCCAGTGTCTTGCCTGTGGAACTCCACTTAACGGTGTCCTTTAACAACACTTCAGGAATGTGATATTTAGAACAGGGGAATGTGAAATTCTAGCCTTAGATAAAATCACAGGAGTGGTGAAGGGTAGGCATTCAAGGCAAGGGGTGGTGTTTGCAAACACTTGCCAGGCTGGCAGAGGAGGAGGTGATGCTGCCTCACACAGCCAGGTTAGACAGAGGTTTGCAGCACTGTCTCTAAAAATACTGATATTCCTGAAACCAGCACATCCTGCACCCTCCTTCCTGCTCCCCCTGCTGCCCTGAGCTGCTTTCATCCAGGATTTTGAATAGTTCCAGCAGCAGAACGTGGCCATGGATGCGCTTTGTTGGCAGTGAGTCATTCTTTGAGCTCTTTCAATGCAGTTTGCACACATTTTTCACTTCGTGTCCATTTTGCTTGAATGAGCTCAGGATAGCAAAGCCTTTCCCCAAGTGTAATTGCACCCCTGGAACAGAATTGCTTGTTTCTGTCAGCAGTGGCGTTTCAGGCACTTGATTTTTGGGAAAGGGGTTATGGAAATTGTTTGTAAGTGAAACTAGACTTCGAGTGTACCTTGTGTTACTGAGTGCCTTGTACTTCGTGTGTACCAAATTTCAGGCGTTTCCAAACTTTGTGATTTTCAAAAAGGGTTGAGTGTGCACCTGAGCAAGGAGCCTAATTGTGTCAAATGACATATCTGACTTGCCATCAGAATTATTAATACATTTCAAAGGAACTGAGCCTGTTTTGATGGGTAATCAGTGACATTTCAGCACTGAGCAGCTCCAATAATGGATGTTTTGCAAGTAAAATTTTGGAAGGTTAACAGTGTTAATGGGAGCAGCATGGACCTTATATTGGTTTTACACATCCTCTGTTGGAAAAAGGAAAACGAGGGTAGTGTTGTGCTTCTTTGAGGGAAGAACTGAGCTCTAGGTCTCAGGCAATGCAGCCAAAATCATTATTGCCTCAAAATTCAATGTGTAGCTGCATGTGCTGGTGAGCAGGAGGGATGTTTTTGTGGATTGAAGGTCTCCAAATGGTGCCTATCATTCTGTGCATCATGTGGATTTTTAATTTTCTGGATTTCTTACCCAGAATCTTCAGGCATCTCACGATGTTTCATGACTTCAGTTTCAGGTGCTGCAAGTGATTCTAAGTATCACAGCCACACCATACATCACTGTTTTGTACAAAAACGTCCTGCATGAACTCAAACTATTTTCCCTCCTTAATACTATTCCCTGAGACTCAATCTTCAAGGAAGTCCAACAGCATTGTGCTGATAGGTGAATTAAAGGGAAAAAGGGATTGATTTTTTGTTTTTTTTGTTTTTTTTTTTTTGGTTTTTTTTTTGTGTTTTTGTTTTTTTGCAGGAGTTGTGTAAACAAAGGTAGGCGCCTGTTTGCAAGCAGATGACATTTTTGTATCAGGCAATGTATTATATTAATAGTTTGACTTTTGAATTACTGCAATTCCGATTTTCCTACTGAAAAGTAGAATCAAGTCTTGTGAAATCTTGGATGCCATCCAGGTGGATAAAGTAGCATATGCAAGCATTTTGCCCAAAATGATTTCCACTGGAAATAGACATCTGTAATTTGTGGATCTGAGCACTGATTGTGCTCCATAGAACTCTCTCGACAGGCCGGCAGTTGTTGAATTTGCAATCTCAGAAAGACAAAGCCTTGTAAGTGGTTTCACATTAATTCAGCGCAGCTCATTTTCATACCCAGCTCTTGAAGGAGCTGCTCTGGTCCCTCTGGTTATCTGGCAGATAAGGCTGTTTAATGAGCAACAAGTGTGCACAACTCAATTCGGGGAGCGGAGGGCTTGCAGTGCCAGAGGATTTCTCTTTTGAATATAGAAAGTAGTTTGAGTTTCCTCATTATTTTGCCATTCTCTTTGGGTTGCTTTTGTTCTTTTCTATTAGAATTCAGAGGAAAAGCTGGGTGAATCTCGGGATGGAATGAGAGTATAAAGAAGGGGAAAATGTGGGGTGTTTTATACTTTCTGTGTGCTTTGTAATGTTCTTCAAGGGCTTTCCCTCTGGTCTGTGTTGTGGGCAAGAGAAATGTGCATTTCTCAATTCCTTCAGTCACCTGCAGCTGCCTGAGGGGTCCCAGTCCTGGAAAACAGAACTGAGACGCAGCGAGTCCAGCAGAACCCCTGAGAATCACAGAATATCCTGAGCTGGAAGGGACCCACAAGGATCTCACAGTCCAGCTGCATTCCTACTGTAGCTGTGGCAGAGCTCCAGAGAAGGACAGGGTATGGTCTAGCTTATGGAGTTAAAGTAGTTATTCTGTTTATTTATATGTAATGGAGATGCAGTGTTATTCACAGAGCCTGCTGAGCACAGGAATAAAACCTGACTTAGGAACAGAATTAACCAGCATGATTTTCTCTGCAGAACACTGAAAACAGTCTGCAGCAAGTATTGGAAATCCATGTGCAAACTGCTGGGATCATGAGTAGGAGACAGGCACCTTTGTTGAGGAGTTGCCTCTGTGTGCTGGTGTAAAAAAAGAGATCTCTGCTTCCTGGCACGTAATTTGTTTCTTTGAAAAGAATTCATATATGAGGCATTTATAGATAGGATTTGAAGCTAAAGCAATTTTCCTGTAGTATTCTGCACACTGACAACTTGAATAAAAGGCAGAACTTCCCCTGTTTTTCTTCTGGCTCTCATTGCTTTATGTAGGTGGTCATGGTAAGAATAATTCCATCCAACAGGAAAACATGCAGCAAAAATAGATCTGTGAAAATAATCTGATAACTTTCAAGGTGTTTGTTTATTTTTTGCTTTTCTAATCTGTATCTTAGGAAGTTTTATGCTTCCATGTAACTCAAGAATGATCCTTGGATTAGGAATTAACCATGATTCAGGTATCTGGTTCCTTATCTGAGCTGGTCTAATGATGCTTTTGGAAGTGTTCCAGTCGGTCCAATTGTCAATGGATGGAAGATGAAGTGAGCAAACTGTATGTTGGGGAAACTGAGAACAGAATGTGTTAATAAAAACATAAAGACAAAAAGAAAATTTCAGGTTGCCACAAATACGCATTATAAATACTTGGAGACAAAACTGAAGCTTCATTTGTATTTGTAACTGTAGCAGCCAAAGATTGTATTGATTTCAAATCATGCTGATGTTGTTGTCACTTGGTTTATAAGTGGTTTTGCCTCCTCCCAAAGATGAACAAATGGCAGGAAAAGAAAGGCTTTGCTGCAGAATCCTGGTTATTAAAGCTTAGGGAAGGCTGTAAACTGTGACTTCTTTACTAAAACTTCCTGAGTAGAAGCTGAAACCTTTAGTGACTCCTTGCTTTGCCTGTCATGAGCTGTCTTCTCTTGAGGAGAGGAGCAGAAAGTGAAGCTCTTTCCCTTGTCTCCATAATGGATGCCCTCACTGCTCAAATTCCATATTGATTCTGCAGTCTCAGGAGCTGAACAGATCTTTAAATCCCTGTCAGCTTAGTCTTGCCTAACTTCTGCATCAATTTGGCCTCATTAACTTTTTGTTGATTAAATCAAACACATTACTTGGGGTACCCCTGTAATTTATTTATAATAATTAACTGTACCAGGGGAATCAGATTTCCTCCTTTGAATTTTAATGCAAGAAGCAGTATCTGTACACAAAAGTGGAGATTGGAGCTAAGATTAATAGAGCTGCACTAAATATTATGTGCATTTACCATACAACAAGTAGGGAAAGTTTTTAGAAGGTAAGTAGGAACTGACTTGCTCCTAGTCAAGTTTTATTTAACCTGTTTTGTGTATGGTGCAGTAATGATGAATCACACACTCAAGAGTCGTGTTTTGAAGTGTTCCAGGAGCACAGTTACCAAATGTTCCCTGGGTATCTTCAGGCTTTCAGTTTCTTCACTTATTTTTGTTTATTGCACAGTCAAAGTGTATTTGATCTTTAGAAATGGTAAAGATTGGAGCGCAGTGCTTGCTAAAATGAACTTTGAACTCAAATCAATCACATTCTTCCTTTCTGGATACTGCAAACCCACCATGTGCATGAATTAAGATGACTTACCATTATTCTGTTTTGGGAAAAAACCATCCCTTTGTGCTCAAGCAAATATCAGAAATCCAGCAAGAATTCATTTCAGCCGCTGGCCTTCTCATAACCCTTCTGCTTTGATGCATAAATTGAGGGAAGTTTCCACTCTGCAATGAAGATGAGGATTGCAGCTCACCCATTGTCATTTATTATGTGTTCCGAGTGTACCGCGATAAGCCTGGCTTGCCTGGGATGTTACAGCTCTTGATTTTTTGTCATTATCTCTTTCTGCTGCCTTTGGTTTTGAAAGGAGCCGCTTTGAAAAGCGCTGCTGGTAAATCACCCCCTGCCCAATGTGTGCCACCGCAGAGGGGCCAGCAGCCTTTCAGAGGCACAGCTACAGAGGGTAAAGAGCACCCAGGACATGACAGGAGGGTGTTTGAGCCTTGCTTTGATGGTGCACTTCATCTATTGTAAATAAGCCTTTGTCTTGCAGGAACTGTGGCTGTGCACTGCGATGGAATTTGTAATCCTGTGGCTCTCAAACGTGCTGCACTTGACAAATAATTGTGAGCTAGTTGGCACTGCTGGATTTAGGGATCAGAGCCATTTAACTGCCTGGCTTACAGACCTTGGAGAAACACAGAGGAGTATCTGGAAAAAGGTGTCATCACTGAGGGATGGGCACGCTGTAGGGGAGGGAAATACTGTGTGCGTTGTTTTGGGATGCTGATGAGAAAGCAGGCAAAGGCCACTTAAAAGTCAGAGCACAAATACAGCTCCCTTTCTAAACCAACCCATACCTGCTTTTTGAGATTCACCTTCATTTGAAGTAAAAGCAAAAGTCACTCTTCCAAATCCTGATCAGTAAGAAACAGTTGGCTTCTGTCCTAGTGGTTGTCTTGGACTCTCTTAGGAAGGAGTAATTTTGCTCTTTAGGGCTCAGCATAGTGAAGTTCATGTGGAAGGAGCTTATTTCAACCAAAAGCAGAGCTGCTGAATGAACCAAGAACTCAGAGCCACTTGGTCTTCAGTTGTAGCTGGTTTTTTTGTTTTTTTGGTTTTTTTTTGTTTGTTTGGGGTTTTTTTGGTTTGTTTTTTCTTTTTTTTTTTTTTTTTTTTTTTGTTCTTATGGAATAAAGAAATCTGAGCGAACTGTACAAACCAGCTGAAGATGCTCATGGTTGCTTGATGGAGCTTGTAAATATCACTGAGTCACCCATGAACCAGTTGCCAGCTTTTTCTATTATTCTTGCATTTTCTTTGAAAAAACAAAGAATGCTCTGCCCAAGTTTTTTAAATGAATGCAAAACGTATTTTAAAGTTTGAAGGCTGAGAGACTGAACACTTCAGTAACTTCTGTCTTCACTACCAGCCTAAATTGCTTCATTATAGTAATAACTGCCAGAGGGCAGGGTTGGATGCAATATTGGTAAGGAATTCCTCCCTGTGAAGGTGATGGGGCCCTGGCACAGGGTGCCCAGAGCAGCTGTGGCTGCCCCTGGATCCCTGGAAGTGCCCAAGGCCAGGTTCAACAGGGCTTGGAGCAGCCTGGGACAGTGGAAGGTGTCCCTGCCCATGGCAGGGGTGGCACTGGATGAACTTTAAGGTCCCTTCCAACCCAAATCATTCCGGAATTCTGTTATAATCCCTCTTCTGTGGAGCTAGAGGAGTTTTTCTTGGATGTGTTCATGAACTGATTAAAATGAGGAGGCCTGGAGGGGTTAAGCTGCTGCTGTGATTTCAGACACCACAACTTTTTTCTCCTACAATGTAATGCAGAATAAGTTGAGGGATCGTTTCAGGGCCAGCCAAGGTGTCCTGTGCCCTGGTTTGCCACTGCTTTTTAGTTACTGCTAAAACCTCTGGCATCTGCCACTATGTCCAGCTTGTGACTGGAAGGTTTTCCGAGCATGAGAGTGACTCCCTGGAGCAGCTCTGTCCCTGGAAGCACTCACTGTTCCCTGTGGTTCCATGCGGGGACAGAGGCTCTGCAGGGAAGGTCTTGCTCTCAGCTTGGTCCATCCTGTGTAGGGCTGAGTGTCTTGGGTGCAGCTCCAGCCCCACCATGACCAGGATCCCTCTACCTCTGCCTCCCCTTGCCGGAGACAACCTTTACTTTATGTCACTCCCTTCTCTGTGTATAAAGCCTGAGCATGTGGGAAAGAATTCTTTCAGATCTTCAGCAGAAGAGTCGTTTCCCAGTGCTGCAGGGCAGTGAAAGGATCTGTGCTTGTGATACAACCCCTGCAGTGCCTGACCAGGATTAATGTGAGGCCAGTGCCACTTCCATCTGTCTGTCAGTCTCTGCAGTCCCACCGGGAATAACGCCGGGCACGTTTTCAGCAGTCTGGGTGTCCAGAAGAAGGGAATATGCTCTTTTGATAGCACAAACCAGGCTGTGTGTGCTCAGGATCTGCCCTCTGCCTCTGCACTGCTGTTTCACTATGTTAAAGGATTTGTGTGATCATGGATTTTGTCTTTGTTCCCTCCTAGGAAATGCTTGATAATGACTATACATGTTCCTAAAAGATCCTAAAGTAAATTTCAATAGCATTCATTTCTCCTCTATAGAACATATGGTTTCTACTCTCTGAGGACCAAACCCTTCACTGGTCTTGTAGAAGCACATTCCAATAGCATGGATGTTCTGAGACAATAAAATGTGTTGTGTAGGGCTGAGTGTTAAACATTCAGGATTTAAGCCGATTTGAAGAAAATGGAATTTGCATTTGTGTGTAAATGTATCTGAATAGAGATTGAAACTAGTCTGTGAGAAGCAGTCCTGTTCTATGTCAGTGATAAATATAGGTAACAATTTAAGGATTTAAAGGACTCCAAGAAGTTTTCGAAAATTCTTAAGGCATTTAAATGCATATTAGTCCATGTGTCTTAATCACACTGAAAAGAATATTCTTTGAATTTCCTGTCTCAGCTCCACAGCAGATGCAGACATATGCATGTCTTTGTTGGTGGAACTGTGTAGGTAAAAAGAGTGGGAACTTCAGGTATTTTTCTTTCCTTTTTATTTGAATTCATTTTGTAGGGAAAGTATTATCAACATATGCTGAGCAAAGAAGACTGGACAAGCCAGAGGTAAAGTTCAGGGGTTACTCTTCACCCCACTGTGTCTGTGTTTTGGAGAGGTTGTGGACAGACAGACTTACAGACCTAATGAGAGAGGTGCAGAACTGTCCTCCTCACCCTCAGCCTCTTGGATGGCAGTGTTTGAATGCAGATATTTCCTCGATGTGTTCACATTTTAGTGCTGCTGAGCCCTGAACACTTTTCTCAGACCCTGCTCAGTGAGTCCTTCTTTACCTTATGCCCTCTAAGAGTGACCCCACTTCTCAATTACATTAGACCATTGAAATATAACCTGAAATAAACCCCCAAATCCCACAGCCCATCCTGCAAGGTTGGGTGGGATCAGCTTCCTCATCTACAAAAATAAACAGGGCAGTGCTCCCACACGAACACGAGTGGCAGTCGGTGCTTGAGTCCTCCCCAGCCCTGCCCACCTCTCACCTCTCACCACTCACCTCAGCCATTCCCAGGCTGAGGCTTTTATGGAGGTCTTTAATGGGCTCAGTAACAAGCTTTTTAATTATCACTTGGAGGCCAAACATCCTGGCGCTGTTTCTGACCCAGAACAGGTCAATCCTAAAGGTGTAGGATTAGAT
The DNA here is from genome assembly GCA_013397935.1 of Dasyornis broadbenti. Lineage (NCBI taxonomy): Eukaryota > Metazoa > Chordata > Aves > Passeriformes > Dasyornithidae > Dasyornis > Dasyornis broadbenti. The sequence goes on from VZRN01000005.1 coordinate 219,925, forward strand.
GAGAATCATAAAAGCTGGTTATTTCTTAATTTATTTTTTTTTTTTTTTTTTTTTTTTTTTTTTTTGCACTTAGCCAGTGGCAAAATTGATATCTACTTCTTGAAAGGATGTAGGAGGCTATTAGGCAGTGGATAATTAACAATAGAAGGAGGGTGGAAAGGTACAATAAGACGGTAAATTAATTACTGGTTCTTTATTCAGGAAGGACAATGTGGTTCCTGAAGCTTGTCCTTTCTCAGTGCCAGTTACAAGTGGGCAATATTAGTGAATAAAATTATGCAAGTAGAAAATGAGTGTCCTTAACCAGATCTCCAAACAAAGAGTTTTAATTTCTGTCTCCTACGAGATAAACCCTGAGCTCTTGCTTTGTCCTCCTTTCTCCTAACAGAAGTGCAGAGTGTGGTGGGCAGGAAATTTTCTCTTAAATGTCAGAACTAAGCAGTGGACAGTCAGCACTGATCTCCACGGGCTATTTCCAAGTAAACTCATCCTTCCTTCTGTAAATTCTCCAAGTGATATGGGAACTCTGGCTGGAACATCTTTGTTTTCTTGTAGCATTGGAAAAGCAAAAGAACTCCTGCCTGTCTGATGAAGGTCAAACATCTGTCCAAGCCACATGGATCCCATGCAGCTGTAAATAATTCTCATTAGGAAACAGAAGCTTGTCATTCATGTTCATTTTTGGGGAGGCACAAGTTTTAAAAATGGAGTTGTGGAGCTATTACCCTTCAGCTGCTGTGCAGCAGATGGAGCACACACAGCACCTCTCACATTAAAAGTTAATGTGCACTTAAGTGATGCTGAAATGAGCTGCTGGTAAAACTCCAGATGAAAACTGGTGTGTTGAAAGGTGCTGTAATGTGGATTTGCTTTTTGGAACACCAGGAAACGAAAGCAGAAGACTTTGAATGGCTGAGCCTTTTCAGAGCGGAGAGATATTTTTAGGTTTCCAGATTTAGAATATTTCTTTAAAGTGTCGCTGTACCACCTTATTCAGTAATTTCTTTTGAAAACAGAATGTTTTTTCTGTTGGACTTTGTTCACTTTGTCTTGCATGCAAGCACTTGCAAATGCGCTTATTGTGAGTCAGAGGGAAAAGAACTGACAGTAACCATCAGCCAGACACTCAGAAATGCTCTGCTCAAGAGAACCACCTTACAGGCAGGCAGAGCTGAACACTCACACTTATAACAGCTGTTTTCCTTGAGAGGAAGTATTGATTCTAAAAGTTGTAGAAATGGAAAGGAGGGGGGAAAAAAAAACCAGCCCAAGAAATTGGTTTTCTGTGTCTTTATTATTGCAAAAAGCTTAAGGAAGAACTTGGAGTAGCAGTAATGGAGTTGGAATTATCTGCTTGGTGTCACAGCGGTTGGAGATCTCATGGAGATGGGTCTGGATTAAAAATGGCTTGTACCACCTTGAGGCAGCAATATTAACCCAGGGAGTCCATAATAGCTGGAAATACCAGTTATTTGGGTTTCTCTTGGTCCTGCGGCTCCCTGGAGGTTTGGGGCACTGTGTGAGGGGAAGACTCTCCCTGGAGATCTGTTAGGGCAGATTTGTGCTTCTTGTTTGGGGATTGATTTGTGATTGGTTTCAGGTTTGTTTTTTCAATTAGAACAAAAGCTTTAGCACCATAGTTGGGATAATCTCTTGCTATCAGAACCAAAGTATCTTGAGGCTCCTTATTTCTTTGGGCAATTGGGATGAACTGGATGTGGGAGAAGAGTGGAGGTGATTTTTAGGACAGTGATTTTGAAACAGTAGGTGACTGTAGCCTTCCCTCTCTCCTCCTCCTAAGCGTAATTGCTTCAGAGCCACAGAATTGGCAATAATCTGAAAACATTTTTCCATATCCTCTGGGCTTTGGTAGGTTAGAGAGGGTGGGGTTGCAAAAAAGAGGTGGCAGAGCAGTGTGAAGGGCAGGGAGGGATAAGCTCTTCCACACCTTCACTAAAACTGCAACGGGGTAAGAATTCCAATATCTTTTCAATTTATTTTTTCTCTGTCCCTGAACTCATAGCTGAATCCAAAAAGCTATTAACAAATCACTTGAAGATATGCTCTGCCCTGGAGTACTGGGAATATCCTATTGGAGGGTCCTCCTGTGCTGCAAAATATCTGTGATTCAGCTGATTGATAAATAATTTAACCAAGTGATTGAATTGAGGCCACAGTGAGCAGAAAAGCTGATTAGACAAAACAGAAAATATTTTGAATCAGGAGTAAAAGGTGGACACTGATTTTTCTTGTGTGCTTATGCACATTAAATTAATAGGATTTTAAAACTGTGTCTCCAGAACAGGTATTTTACTGGGCTAATATTTGAAAAGAAGATAGCACAGAATATCAGCATTCTATTACCTTGATATCTATGATAATGAAAGATGCCTGTACTTACAGGGGTAAGTAGAGCATGAAATAGTGCAGGGTGTCCATGGTGGGAAGATGGAAAAATGTTTAGAAAAAAGCAAATTGCCAGGAAATGATAAACTTGGCATTGATGGCTATTGATAACCAGATGACCTCAGGTAACTTCCACATCAGCTCCATTACACTGAGGACCACAGAATATGTTTAGGACAAGAGGGGATGGCTTTAAGCTGAAAGAGGAGAGATTTAGATGGGATATTGGGAAGAAATTCTCCCCTGTGAGGGTGGGGAGGCCCTGGCACAGGGTGCCCAGAGAGGCTGTGGCTGCCCCTGGATCCCTGGAAGTGTCCAAGGTCAGGTGGGATGGGGCTTGGAGCAGCCTGGGATAGTGGAAGGTGTCCCTGCCCATGGAACAAAATGAGCTTTAAGGTCCCTCCCAACCCAAACCATTCTGGGATTCAAAGTTTTGGTGAGCTGGTTTTAACTAAGCTTGTCTGAGCTTAACTAGGAATTTTGTCCTGGGATTCCTGAGGATGCAGGGGCTGTGTGAGTCTGTGACCCAGGCTCTGCTCATGGCAGGAGGTGCTGGAGGTAACCAAGCACAGGGAGGGAGAGAGGGAAAGTGGGATTTAACCTGTCAGTTGTTGGGGTAAGACCTGTGGCCCCACGGAGCCCTGGTTCAGCCACAATCCCTTTGAGTCTCTCCCCTGGAAGCTGCCTAGGAGCCAATTAACTGCAAACAGTAATTAAAAAGAAGTGACGGTGACTTCAAACAGCCTCCTAAGTGCCATTTCCTGTACAAAACAATGACAAATACCTGGAGATAAGAGAAGGGTTAGTGCATTTTAATATCTTTACAATGAATAAATCATCTCCTGTGTAAGGTTAATGAAAGCAGATGGATGTGAAAGCTGGAATGCGGTTGCTCATTAGGAATTCCCTTCCAAAGTGTGTCCCTCGACAGTCCTGACCAAAGAGTCTCTGAGGAGCTCCGGTGTGAAGTGGTGATGTTTAATGCATCTCACAGCCTCACTCCCCAGGAAATGCAGCCTGTTGCCAAATATTTACTGAACTGCACTTAAGTCCCATTGCCATCTCACCTTTCCTCTCGTCACAGGAAGGACGGGCTGCCGTGTCACAAGCACTGCAAAAGAGCACACAATTAAGAGACTTTGCTATTAGTGAGACTTGCTATTGAAATAAGGGCGAGTATTCCTAACACAGAGCAAAATTCTGCTTTTGTAGACACTTTTGTGTGTTATGCTGACACTAAGTGGGTATTTTGATATGTCAAGTGATGAGATAAACACAGCACAGTTTGCTACTGCTGCTTTTTTTAGTTTCATAATGGATGTTCTTCACTCTTAAAAAGGCACTGTGCAGCAAAAATTCATTTGCTGCCACTTTGTGTGCTTTAAGCTGGTTTAGAAACAACTTCAGAAACTGTCTGAAAACCAAGCCAGAATTTATTTCTTTGTAGTGTCTTATTCTTTCTAGTCTTACTTTTCCCTATTTCTCATTAGATGTAAACATTAAGTAAAAATTAAGCAACTTCCAAGTGTCTGTGGAAGCTCAGATGCCTCTTACAAGCAGCAGGCAGCTCTGCATGTCTGCAGCCAGGAGGGAGGTGGCATTAGCCTAAAAATGAAGGGATTTGTAGGTCCCTAAGAAAATCTCTGCAAAAACAAATCCCTGGGATCTTCATACAAATACCTAGGAGTGTACAGCTTTAGCTGGGTTAAATATGCTTAACATATATATGTAAAGTGTGTTCCATATGTTATTAGATAACAAAATAATGCCTATTTATTACTGAAATGTAATACAATTTTATAAAATGCCTCTTCCTCCTCGCTGTCCCTTGGCTGGAAGCTCATTGTCTCTTTTCAGTCCTTATTCCTGTGATTAGTTATGAGGGATCATCTGGATATCCAGGCTGAAAACCTGCCCTGACTGCTCCTTTCTGGGTTTGAAATGGTCTCTGATTTTTCTGCTGGTTTGTTACTAAAATACACAGCACCTGTGCTGGGGCAGGAGCCCAGCTTGTCCTTGTTCATCAGGCTTTGTCATGTCTCCCTGTTTAGGACTCTTGTGTTAAAACCACTCCTGGCTGCTCACTGTGAGCTCCCCTTGGGTGACTGGGGGTGGTTTTCTGGGGTGATTTGGAGGTACAGCAAGATGATTTGTCAGCAGCATTGTGCTGGGTTTTCTATTTATTTTGAGAAATGAGCTGGAGTACGATGTAAGCCCACCTTTGTCTCTGACTTGGCTTGAGTTACTGTGGTAATATTGCTTTGAGGATTTCAGAAACCTGTCTCAGAGGCCTGAAAGAGCTGCTGGCAGACAACAGATCTTTTCTGGTCGCTGCCTGATTTCCTTCTGGTCTTACTTAAGGCTGCAGGTACAACTTTTCCACCTCTTTTCCAGCTCCTATCCACACCTTCAGTGTTGCCTTTACTTGGGAATCAATTTCTCTCGTGTGCCTTCACTAAGTGGCATCCCAAAATGCTGTCACAAAACACACAACGGTGACTCTTCAGACTCCTAATTAGATTAAAATACCTCCAGAAACTAATGCAGTCCTTTTCAGCCTGCCAGCTCACATTTTCAAAGTGATGCTTGAAAAGAGGCTCAGCCCAGGCTATCGAGTGCCCCTATTGATCTGCTGGGAGGAAGCTGTGGCTCAGGTATATCCTGGTGTTGAACTAATGCCCTAATTAGTGATGGGGTTCTTGGGATGGGCTAGGAGTGGGACTCAGTGCTCCTTGTGGGTCCTTTCCAGAGATCCTATGCTCCATAATTCCATCCTTTTGCTGCGGATGGGCCTTCCAGGGCCTGATGAGCCGTGGGAAGGGAGAACATCAGTGAGGGTGGTGGTGGGCACCGATGGGGCAGGGAATCTCACTTTATTCTTTTCCTAGGGAATGTGTTTGAGTAAAGAGTTAGTTTCCCTACTTAACGGATTTCTGCAACATAAATGATTGTGCTGAGCTTTTTCTTCTGTGGCATGTTTATGACACCGGCTGCAGGCTTGTGTTGCACCTTGCCATACAAGTGGTTTATGCAGAGGAAAAAATAGAAACAAGTTCCCAATAAATAGAACTGAAAATATTTTTAGAAGCTTGCTGCTTGATCAAATATCACACCCTGTGTTCTTCAGCACCTTCTGATGAATAATGAAACAATGCTGGCTCTCGGTGCCACGGAAAGGGGGTTATCCAATCCTGGGATCTGCCCCTCTTTCTGCATGCTTTGTGGAATAGTTGCTAATTAATAACAGCAAATTTTGGAGCTGGCAGTTGTGAGATATTGGAGATTTAGAATGAATATTAACCATTTATATTCAGAAATCATAAAATAAACATTTCTTGCTGGGGAACTATTTCCTGAGCCATCATGCCAGACTGGTTTGGGTTTGAAGGGACCTCAAAGCTCATCTCATTCCAGCCCCTGCCATGGGCAGGGACACCTTCCCTAGACCAGGTTCTAGGGCACAAAGGTGCATTGCAGATCTTTGTAAATTGTTGTTCATGGAGAGAGCTCGTTCTGATTTTCCATTGAGTGAGAAATCCTTGTGGGTTGGGTTGGGGAAAACCTCTCTGAATGTGTGTCCTGCCAGGAGCTGGGCTGGGCTGGTTCTGGAAGCAGCTCTCAGAGTTGAGCTATCTCAGAGGAAATTTCCATTTGCATTGCTTACACTGCTTGTTAAACCACAGCTCTCCAGTGGAAGTGGGTAATAATGGCTTTAGTTAACGAGGACTTGTTTGTGAATAATTAATTCTCATCTCAAAATCCCAGAGATCTCTGTTAAGTCAGTAAGACTGATGAGGCTGCTGGTTGTTGTCCTCTTACATAACTGGATTTGGGAGGGGAAAATATATTTATACCTTGGTAAAGAACTTGGTTCAGTGCACCAGCTGTGCAAGCTCCTGCTTGTAAAAACACTGCTCTGGTGCTTTGAAAAGTGCAGTCTGAAAACATCAGAGCAGAGCAGCTCCTGCTTTGAAATGCTGAGGAGATGGTGGAAGGCTGATGCTGGAATATGTGAAGTGGCTTTTTAGTGGCATTTTGTGCAAGGGCTGTACCAGCTCCTTCCCACTGCTTTGTCCCATTTTCTGCAGAGTGGAAGGAATTGCTGCTGTAGCAATGGGAGGTGGGCTGGGATTTGGGAATTATATGGGTGGGATGTCCTGTCAGCAGAGGGTCGGATGGTTTGGGTGCTTTAGGCAGTTCCTTACAGAAGTGGATGAATAACATACTTTTATTGCTATTCATTAATATTCCTAATCTGTCTCGAGTTCTTTTTTTCTTTAATATTCACGTGGTGGGAATATTGATGGGTTGGGGATTTTTTTTGAGCACCATTTATTTTATTTTTCTTTCCAAGAAATCATGTTCATGATACTGAAGCTGAACTTTGTGCATGAAAAGCCCAAAAGTGCTTTATGTAGAAAATAGAATAGGAGCTATTAGTCATTTACAGCTAGTAAACAGTAGAATGAAAATATAAAATCTTAATGTTATCAGTTTCATTATGAATAAAATAAGGCTAGTTATAATGTTTTAAGTTATATCTATTTTTATAAGTTATACCTTTATAAATAAGTTTATTTAAGTTATACCCTATTTTTGAAGTGAAGGAACAGCTGTAATTCCATAGGAAAAGCTGTTATCTGAAATGTGTTTACTGTACTTTCAATAAGATTAAGAAAATGAAAGTATGCCAGAAATTGTGTAAGAAAACTAATACTCAAGACTCAGATGTCTTCAATAACCTTTCAATTTTCTCTGTAGCTTTTGTTTAAATCATATTTTTAAGCAATAAAGACTGGGTAAACACTTCTAATATGATTTGCAGGAGTCTTTTCATAGTACGTAACAGTGGAAAATGTGCCCAACACCTAAATCTACACTATGTTTAAGAAATAAGCTTAGAAGTAATTTTCTTTCTGATGTGGATGCAATTTCCAGGTACATTCACAGGCTGCTGTCTGCTGAAATTCCCTTTTTTCTCTGGGAATACAAGAAAATCAGAGTTGCCCTTAGCAAATGTCTCCCTCATTTGCTGGTTTTCACCTGTCCACGGGAGTCAGGTGGGCCTGCTCTGCCTCCTGCGTTTTACAGAGCTGTTCAGACATGTGCAGCGAACTTGAATTGACAGCAAAATATCCAGTACTTCGTGCTGACTTTCCATGTAGGCATTCTGCACACAAATTGAGCTGTGGATTTAACCCCAGGCCTTGCAGAGGTGGTCAGAGACCACTTGTCTGGGCTTCTGTCCAGTTTGGAGGAGTTCCTGGGGTCTGGAGGAGCTGATTTAACTGTTCCAGACCCCCTGCTCACAGTCCTGGCTGGGATGAGCTCTCCTGCAAGGAAGAAGCTGCTCCACTGAGGAATCCTTGTGTGAGTGTGGGGATTTGAGGCTGATGGATAACTCCATTTAATGCAGCCCTGATTACTTGAAATGCATTTATCTTTAAAAACACTGTATCTTCACAGAAGTGAGCTCGATGAGATATCTGAGCCTGTAGTTGGATTTGTGAGGTGGAAATACACCGAGAGGTGGCAGGGAGGACTTGTTGCTCGTTTTGGAAATGAGGAGTTAATTGCTAGCACGGCATAAACTTCACTTGCTTTCAGTCAAGCCGTGAGGCGAAAAGGGTTTCGTCTTCCACTTTAATACGCAAATTAATATGTGAAACACTGCGTATCTTTTTCTTTGATGGAATTTTTCAAGCACTGCTGAGAGCTTGTGCAAATGAGATGTGGGATGGAATGGTATAAAAGTGGAATTAGGCCAAGCATCTCCTCCTGCTTCACGAGACTTATGCTGGAGGAGGGCAGAGCTGACATGCTCCTGAAGGATTTGATTCCCTTGGGCTTTCGAGAAACCCAGATCCAAGAAGGTATTGAAATATCGGAGGGGTCTGAGGGCTGATTTGCTCAAGCAGGTGTGGACTGACACTGAGATTATTCCATAGATGGATCTGAGATGGCCCTTTATGATAGAAGTCCCAACCCGGCAGTGGTTGTTAAAAGCAAGTACCTGGGAGTCCTTGCCAGTGAAACAGGGCTGGTGTCTCCAGCAAGAAAAGTGGCATAAGTGGCATTTTCTCCTTTTTGAGCCTTTAAAATACGTTATCAAAGCTGTCTGCTCTGCAGGAAGCCTGGTCTGTCAAATTGGCTGAGTCCTGGCCAACATTAGAGTTCAAGGCAGGATCTGAGAGTGCAGGGGCAGCACTGAGTGCCTGGGCAGTGCACTGGGAATGCAGAACTTTGCTTGGCAGAAAAGAGCCGCTTTAAAGGTTCCTGCACTGGCTTAAAACAAAAGGGAGCTCAAACTTAACTTCCCCATCCCTGGAAGTGTCCAAAGCCAGGTTGGATGGGGTTTGGAGTAACCTGGGGTAGTGGAAGGTATCCCTGCGAATGGCAGGGGGTGGTACTGGAGATGTTTCAAGGTCCCTCCCCACCCAAACCGTTCTGGGATTCTGTGAACTGCAAACTAAAATGTTTAGAAAGAATAATTTGATTTTGTAGCATGTGATTGCAAATGGCAGGAGAGAGCAGCAGAGGAAAGACATGAAAGAATTTGTGACTAAGATCCATGGAAGAGAAAGCAGCTCAACCAGAAAGGTTCATGCCCCAAGTTTTGCTGGGTTTTGGAAATTTCCTTATGTATCCCATATCACCCACACTGTTATTAGTACCTGATAGCCACAGAACCTTCCTGCTGACTTAGCCAAGATCTGTGGATGTGCTCAGCTGCTGGGAACTGGGACTGCCCTCTGGGCCAGTGTCAAACTGGAGGAAGCCCCAGCTGGGGCTAAATATTCTGTTCATGATAGTGTGACATTTTCAGCTTCACGAAGACACTTTGTGCCTTGTTCTCAATTTTCTAGTGCTTTACCTGTTTAAGTTTTAACTATTTGGGTTCTTATCACCCCACAAATGGCTTTGACTGCTCAGTATCGGCAGGTGCTTCAAAAATATTTGCTAGGAAATTGTTCTGCTCCCCTTCCTCCTTCTTCCCCTCCTTGAAATTAATACTGTAACGGGGGTAAAAAAGCTTCTAACTTAGGTTTTCTTTTTGCTCTTTTTTTTCTTGGTTGGTGGGTTGGTTTTGTGGTTTGTTTTTTTTTAAATTAGAAAAAGTAACCAAACCTTGAAGGCTGAGGCTATGTTCAGTGTGATCTGGGTGGCACGAGCAACTCTGCCTTTTTGACAGATTCCCTGGAGAAGCTCAGTCCTGTGCCAGCAGCATCCCTGCATGAAGCATCCCTATTCAGCCATGCCAGTGCTGCCCTCCAGAAGCCCTGCAAAGCCATAAAAATACCTTCAGTCACTTAAAACACAAACCGGTCATCCTTGGAAGCAATTTTTATGTTTACTCTGCAGAATGGTTTGCTTTAATTTTTATTTTTTGCTGCTTTTGCTTTAAATGTGTAGCTCAGGTAGCTCCGCTCCTCTTGCCAGGCCCCTCTTGCCCCCAGCACCAGCTGGTCCCTGTGGCACCGTTCACCTGACATTAAGGTTTGCAGGAGATTTCTCACTGACTTGCTGGAAACTGGATGAGGCTCTTAACTGATGCGTGAGCAGTCTGCCGCCTGCCTGAGTGAGGGATTCTTCACCTGGTGAGGATGGAGGGGATGTTTGAAAGGCTCTTGTTGCAGTTTGCAGCCAGGCACTACAAATAGCCCTGTTCAGCTGCACACAATCCCGTTGGGGCATTGGAGTTTGCTGTGCCCAGAGTGACTGACAGCAGCCTGAGGGCTGGGCAGTCAGTTCCCATGGTCATGGGGAGGATGCTCTTGCATGGGACCCTAATAAAGCCCCCTGAGAAGGAAATGATCCTTCAGCCGTGTGGTTCCCAAGTCACACCTCCCAACAGCCAGCAGTCGTACTCCAGCTGTTCCATCCACGTGTACTTCCAGAAAGGGGCTAAGCCTCAGGAAGGCATCATTTTGGCATCACATCTCTTGGAATCGCTGCAAAACTCCATCAGCCTTGTAGGTTTCGTGCCTGAGGCAGAGACATCGTGCAGGATGTGAGCCAGCCTTTCCCCGGATTGAAGGGCAGCTCAGGAGCTCTCCTCACACGCTGCTCTGTCCGTTGCAGCAAACCCCCTCTCATGGATGTTCCCATCCTCCCCAGTGCTGTCTCACCTGTTTCTGAAGATGCCCAGTCTCTCAGAACTCCCCTGGGATGTGCCCTTTGGTGGCTGGTTGGTGTGGCAGCTCCCAGGGCAGCGTTCCCCAGAGGAAAGTCATGGAATGGGAGTGGCTGGGCTGCAGCTGCAGGGCTGGGGGAGTGTGTTCTGACCCTGGGCTGAGGTGGAGGAGAGGTGACCATTAAAGGGGTTCATCTCCCACGGGGACTGGGCCAAACCCAGCTAAAGAGCAGGGTAGAGATGGGAGCTGGGCCTGGGAACTGGGGGCGGTGTCCATGGAATGGTTTGTGTGAGAAGGGACCTTAAAGCTCATCCAGGTCCACCCCTGCATGGGCAGGGACACCTTCCACTGTCCCAGGCTGCTCCAAGCCCCATGCAGCCTGGCCTTGGACACTGCCAGCGATCCAGCGGCAGCCACAGCTTCTCTGGAAATCTGTGCCAGGGCCTCCCCACCCTTGGGTTGGTGCATTCTTGGCTGCAGATCCTGCAATAGAGTAGTAATAAACTATGTTTTGCTGGGTTTTTTTTTTTCAAATTGGCAGAATGAATTAAAAACTTGTCAGCTACACAAGGCTACAGAATCTCTGTAAAGGAGCAGGAGCTGATTGCAGCAATGCTGGGTTTGTACCCTGTGGTTTGTAGCACTGTTCCCTGCTCTGCTCAAAATGATGATTATAAAGTACAGCTCTTGAAATTACACCATTCTGTTCTGTTAGTCATCATTTTTCCCACTGAATATCTTTCAAATATTTGCTCTCTTCAGCTGAGACTTTCCTCTGAGAAGTTTAATTGTCTAGAAAACAACCTAAGTACATATTTAAGGAAAACAGTCTGTATTTATGCGTTAAGGTTTCAGCTGCTGCAGCACTATTTCTCACATTTAGGCATGTTAGGAGGAAAAATGGTCTCTATATCTAAAAAATAAGTCTACAGCAAATTAACTCAGTGATGTTGAATGGTGGCACAAGTGCAATTTTTTTGTCTTAAATGAACCTCTGCATACTGAGATATTTCATGTGCAGTTTGTGGGGCACGTGCCTGAAAAGCTGCTTCAGACAGAGTTAATGCCTCGGGCTGCTCTTATTAGCACAGGGCTGAGGGGTGGGGGGTAGTAATGGGTGACCTGCTGTGTGTGGAGCACAATGTGGACATTGCCACATGCTCATAGCATTAAAATGAGGCTTGACCTTTATTATAATACAGATTTTAATAGTAGAACATTGAAACTGTTCTGAGTTCCAAGTAATTCTGCAGAGAACATGTTCCCCCTCCCTGAGACACAGCTTTAATAGGCTTCAGAACTCCAGCAAGAGAGAGACCTTGCAACCAAATTATTTCCCCGTCTCACATCCAGCCACTGGGAAGGTTGTGCAGAATAACCCAACAGCCCTGGAAGCTGCTGTTGTACAGCTGAGAATGTAAAGGATGTGACTGAAAGAAGTTGTTTGTAAAAGCAGCTCAGGTGAAGGTTTTATGGAGACGGTATTTGGATGTAGGCAGGGCAAAACCATTGGGAGGGTTCATGGTAGGGTTGGTAGGACGTGCCTTTTGTTGGTTCTCCAGTGCAAAATAGATTTCATTCCTGGGTAGCTCAATCTTCATGCACAAAAATAATGCTCCTATAACTATATAAAACGGGTAACATTTGGGACTGAATGTAGAAATTATGAAAAAAAAAAAAAAATTCTCTCCTAGTTAAATTTATTCCTGCTCTTTGCAAAAGCCACGTTGTTCTTTACAGGAGATGAGATACAAAATTCACCATTGATCTTCTGGGATTGTGCAATTCTCAACTGCCTGGGTGGTTCTTAATTAAATACAGAAATTGTCTTTAATTCTCTTAAATGGTTCTGTGCTGCTACTGTCAGGTGTTGAGCTGCTCCTAAATGTCTCTTATGGTGAATAAATGGCCTGATATCAAGGAGCCAAGCGTTGTAAATCCCACTGCCATAAATCTTCCATACATCCAGAGTAGGAGCTGCCGAGCTCAGAGGTTCTGAAGGATTTTGAGAAGCTCTGGCACTGGGAATGAGTCATTTTAAGATTACAGGGGCTTGGAGCTCTGGAGTCCTTCAGTGTCACTGTTTTTCTTTAGTCCTGTGCACCACTGCCCAAACTCAGTACACTGAAATATTCATTTTGAAGCTGAAAAAAATGGGTAGAAAAAAGCCCAGCAATCTAAACTGTGGTGCAAAAAAATCAGTAGGGTAATTTTAGGATGAAGAAAAACATTTAGGTACCAAACTCCTGGAAGGTATGAGAAGCATTTTTTACTGTTTTTGGCTGATAGCAAATACAGCAAAAATCTCTAAGGATTTTTCCTGCAGCTCTTGTCCAGCAACATGCAGCCTCATCTACCTGCTGCTTGTAACTGGGATTAGCTTTGCAGTAACCTGGAATGTTACTGGGAGGAGTCTCCCTCTTTCCCATCCTTCTGCAAATGCAAAACAAGTAAAATCATTTAATTGTTTTTTTTTCTTGCTGTTGTAACATACGGATTAAAAGAAAAACGATGTACAAAAATCAATGACATTTTCCCAAGAATGCTTTTTTTACAAATTCACACACATTTACAATATGAGGGTCCAAGTTTCGCTTGTGGGAAATGTTCCAGGTGTTGTTGGGGAAAAGCTGTGTTTCTCCTGTCCCTGTCTTATCTTCGTGTCTTTTCTCAGAGCCACCTGAGCACTGTGAACCTGGGTTTGTAGATAGTCTAGCACTGCACTAAGGAAAACATTCCTCCCTCTGGACCCAGCAAGCTGTAGTGCTGGGAAGTGGAAGCCTTGTGCTGGAGAAACCAGCCAGGATGTTTTCCTTAGTGAGTGAGGATGGTTTCATGGAGTCCCTGTGCCCTGGAGTGTCTGTATTCAATTAAAGGATGTTCGGCTGCAGTTTTGCCACTGTTAGGTAGGATCGGCTTTGTGGACCTGCATGGACATTGCCACATCTATCAAAATACGGTGAGTGGGGTTTGAATGGCTTTACTGAATTCATTCTACTTTCACGGAAGCAATTCCTGAGTCCCTGGGACCGGGATGTAGCCTCTGTGCTAAACACTTCATGGTTTTATGGCAGCAGCTTGATGCTCATCTGCCTGGATGTGATTTTGAGATAGCAAGTCTCAGTCCCTTAGCAGCAAAGGTGTTCTGAGACCACTGGAAGCCACTGGGATCACTTGGATCTGTTTTGGGCCTACTCTGCATAGCATTGACAGCTAACATTGGTCATGGTCCAGGTAAAGCCTTGAACCTTCTCCTTTTCAGCTTCAAAATTAATATTTCAATATATAAAGTTTGGGCAGTGGTGCCACAGCTTGCCTGTGTGTGAGACAGAAATGGGGCTGTGATTCCAAGTAACTCCTGCATTCCTGGTGGGATCTGCAAGGAAAATGCACGTGGTGCTGTGAAATCAGTGGGGAGTCGGGACTCCTTGGCTCAGCTGATTGGAATAAGGGTTTGTGTTCAAGGATCAGCGAGCCCTGCTGGTGTCTGAGCTGTTTGTGAAAGGCTGCTGAGAAAAACCTTGAGCTTGGAACAAAATATTTGTCTCTCCGGGATACAACGGAAGCACACATGGGAAAGCAGAACAAACAACAGCAATCATATTCCCAAGGAATGCTCTCTCCCAGCCGAGGGATGTGCGGAAAAGCATGCCTGGCATTCTGCTCCCTGATGGGAGAGTTTCGTGGGAAGCTGGGGAGAAGGAGCTGGGATTGCTGCAGGATGGGAAGGGGATTCCCTCAGCAGTGTTGTGTCAAACTGAGTGTCTGCAGGACAGGGCAGGAGCTGCTGTGTCTCCGGTGCTTCCAGGGCTTTTCTTCCCTGTGTCTGAAGGATTTGAGGCTGGATGTGGGCACAGGGGCTGGCACTGTGATGGTTCAACATTAAAAACCGCTGCCTCAGCTCAGAGGGACTTTAAACCCTCCCCTCCCCGTTTTACTCAAAGAGGAAGATGCGGCTCCTGCGTTTTGCCTGAATTACCCCAAAAATCCCCTTTCCCAGGCTGCCTTTTGTGAATGTCTCATGAGCACTTCCCACTGGTGACCAAACCCTTGGCTCCTGGGAATGTGCTGAAGTTGGAACGGCCTTTGCTTTGTTGGCAGAGAGCTGTCTGATGAACACCTTTGCCACTTGTATCCTCCCAATTCCTCTGAAACACCAGAGAGCCAGGAACCCCTTCAGTGTTGCTCTCTAAAAAAGCTCTTTAAAGGAGATGTCTTCCCCCAGCCTGGCTTTCTGCTGGCAGTCCTTTCCAAATGGGAACAACCTGGCCTCTGGGGGAGGAAGGCCAACTGCTTCTTCAGGGAAACCCATGAGGAATATTTAGTCTTCCTGAGAGGGAACAGATGGAATATTTTGTCTGCCTGGTCTGGTTTCCCTGGGCTGTGGATCAGCAATGCTCAATGGGGTCTGGGGGAGCCCTGCTCACCTCCCTCTTGGTCAAGCCTTGGGTAACTTTTCCGAAGCCCCTGCTCTCAAACCAGTTGAGCTGGGAATTTAGGGAATCCTGTTGGCAACACTTGCCAAATTCTCTGGTTCAGAGAATTCAAGATGTTGCACTTAGACCTGGTTCAGTGTTTAAAAAAAACACAGTTCCATATTTTAAAAATACATCAATTCTGTGTGTATAGTTGAATTACAACCCGTGTATGTAGTTCTATTGCATCCCATTGTTATTCCTTTTTAAGTATTAAGGAGGTTTTTCTCCAAACAAAGCTTTCTACAGTGACAGCTTCAAATGTTCCCTAAATGTAAGTCTTCACTGAGCAGTTTCAGAGCTAGATTTTTTTTATATTTAAGACTTAAGTATTACTTTTGGGAGGTTAAAAATCAGTATTTTCTGTAAAGCTGTCTTCTGTAAAGGTTATATAAAAATGTTAGGAACCATTTGAAGAGATAAGAAATACTCACTGAAATCCTTGGAGGAAATTTTCCTTCCCTCTTTCCACCACAGACCAAGATGTGAGAGCAAGAAGAGAAGGAATGAAGAGAACTGATGTGATTTCAGCTGGTACATTGCTAAACACTTCTGGCTTGGGAACTTAGGGTTGGAATTTCTCTGTTGTTCCACTGCTGCTGGATACAGCTTTTTTTTTCTGGCAAAGCACTCTATTACTTTTTTCCATTTTTCTGTAAGACATTTCTTATGTTCTGCCTGTTATTTGGTCAGAAGCCAGGTGTGCATCATGTACCAGACATGGTTAGAAGCCATAAATATGCACATAGGATGCCTCAAGTTACTTTGGGGCAGGAAGAAATGCTAAATTTAGGGAGATGCCCCTGGATCCCTGAAAGTGTCCAAGGCCAGGTTGGACAGGGCTTGGAGCAACCTGGGATGGTGGAAGGTGTCCCTGCACAGGGCAGGGGTGGCACTGCATGAGCTTTAAGGTCCTGTCCAACCCGTGCTGTTCAGTGATTCTATGACTTGTAGATTTATCAAATGGTTGTAAAGCCAGTAAATCTTCAGTAACAAAACCCCGAGGATTCAATACATTATTTTACCTATTTTTGTCCCAAAGTGGTCTTTGAAACTGGATTGTGACTAGGTTTGAAATTTTTTCAATGGCTCTAAAATCCTGCAAAAACTTACGTGGCAACAGTGGGAAGAGTAAGTGGGGTTTCCATGTGCTCTGGGAAGCAGCAGCAGCAGCCTGGTGTTTATCAGGGTGAATATGGTCAGGGAGCAGGGACACAGCAGTCGCTTTAACCTGTATGTGCTGCTTTGAGAGGAGAAATTCATGGTGGATGAAGAAAAGATGAGTTGTTCTGATTTAGTGCCTGGAATTCCCTCACTCGCTGAGCTTCCAGCACAGAGAGGCTGAAAGGAGTGTGGGGAGATCAGTGCTGTGGGAAGTTTTTAAAAATGATGGGTGTGTAAGAACTGCAAAAGTTGCACTCAGCCTTCACAAACACCAAAGCTTTTAAAACTGTTTTCTTACTCTGGTGATTTCAATCCCCAAAATCAGGAAGAGCAGCTGGGGGTTGCACAGGCAGGGAGCTGAGCCAGGCTGGATCTCCTGCCCCTCATCACACTGTACTTCCCTCTGTGAAACCAAGAGCCCTCAGTCCTCTGCCCTCCTAGTGCTGGAAATAGGTCCCTGGTTTTAAAGCCTGGAGATGAGATCCAGGATCAAGCTTCTTAATCAGCTTGTCCTTGACAAATGGAAAAGGGATGTAGTTGATAGCAGTTCAGTGCACTTTGTGCTTTCCAGCTATTTCTATTGTTATTATTCTTTCTATTGCTGCTCCTTAAAAATGAGTGAGCCAGTTACAACAGCAGGACTGCTGGGTATTGATTTCTTTTTCTTTTCTTTTTTTTTTTTTTTTCCCTTCTCCCTATTTAGTTTAAGGAAAAATAAAATAGACAACTCAAGAAAATTAAATCATAGAACCATAAAATATGCTGAACTGGAAGGGACCCACAAGGATCATCGAGTCCAGCTCCTGGCCCTGCACAGACACCCCAACAACCCTAACCTGTGCATTTCTGGGAGTGTTGTCCCAACGCTTCTGGAGCTCTGGTAGCCTCGGGGCTGTGCCCATTCCCTGGGGAGCCTGTTCAGTGTCCGATCACCCTCTGCAGGAAGAATCTTTACCTGATCTCCACCCTAACCCTCCCTGACACAGCTCCAGCCATTCCCTGGGTCCTGTCCCTGTCACAGAGAGCAGAGATCAGCACTAACTCCTTGTGCAATTTGTGGTCGTGGAAACATTTCTGCTGCACTTTATGTGAAGGGTCAATTAAATCACCCAGGCTTAAAGCTTCCTGAAGTGATGAGGACTCAGAGGAATGTTTCAGAGGAATGTTATTCCATATTTGTGGTAGGAAGTCTGTGCAATGTCAGCTTCTCCTGGTTATCTGTCCCAGAGATGTGTTGTCATCTTTTTAAATTACTGTCTATTTAAGTAAAATAACACGTTGAAGTCCTGGGTGGGAAAAGCAGTGCCCCTCCAAACCAGCCTGCTATTGTAGAGAGGGGTGGGGGAATGTGGCCCAAATCCCACAGGTGGACCCCTGGAAGCTGTGGGAGAATCTATGCAGGGAAAAGCTGCTGGAACATTTCTGCTCCACTTGTTGGGTGCAGGGCTGGTTCTGCCCCTTTGCCCACAGCTTCTGTGCAAGAAATTTCAGTTTTTAGCAGTGGAAGATACCAGTCTGTGTTGTTCTGCTGGTTTGTGTTAACTCTGCCCAGAGCAGCTGGGAGGCTCTGGGGTGACTTCCCCCAGTCCTTAAGGTCAGTTTTCCAAGGAGCTGCCGGTGGTTCCTGTGCTGGGCTGAGCTCCTGTGGCAGAGCACGAGGAGGCTGTGCCTGAGGTTCCCGGTCATTAATTTCCAGCTTTAGGAATGAAAAAGAGCCGACCCAGAAGTCATTAGACTCTAAGCACGAGTGCATGGGAGGCTTAATGGATTAAGAGCGTGCAGGAGGAAGAGCTCAGTGAGCTGAATCCAGCTGGGAGAGGAGAGCTGGCCCTGGGGTACTCGGGATCAGCAGAGCTGCCCCTGGGCTGGGTCCAGGCTGTCAGCACCTGGAGTTGGGAACAGCCTGGGACAAGGATCCTGGCTTCCCGATGGGCCGAGTCCTGGTGCCATCCCAGAGTCCAGCTACAGCAGATGCTTTAATGATGCTGGCTCAGATTCTTCACCACTGAGGATTCTTCACTGGACATTAAATATCACAGAATCACAGAATATCCTGAGCTGGAAGGGACACACAAGGATCAGCAGTCCAACCCCTGCCTCTGTACAGACCCCCCAACAATCCTTGAGGGCATTGTCCAAACCTTCCTTGAGCTCTGGCAGCTTTGGGGCTGTGACTGTGCCCTATATTTATTTATATATATATATATGTGTGTCTATTTCTTTGCTAATACCATAAAGCTCTATCTATAGAGCTAAAAAACAGCCTAATTTGCAGAAAATCTCTACCTCTGTTTTATTGCTGGTGTCACTGCCGTCCTGTCTGTGTCTGTACCTGCTGCTGCTCATGTGTGACAGAGCAATGGTTTCACTGAATTCAGTTGTTAAAAAACAAGTTAAGAAGTCCAGGGTCTGAAGTGGAGGATTCTATGTTTAAATACCTGCTTTATTTCAGCCCTGTGATGCATATGCTGATTACTTCTAGCAGCATGTTTAACTCTCTATATAATTTATTTCGTGTATTTCTTGTTCCCCTTGCAGTTTGTGGGAAGGGTTTCTTACACAGCAGATACTAATGGTGTCTCATGCCCCTGGGGGTTCTCACTTGCTATTTTCCTTTTGATTGGTTCCAAGAAGCCAGGTATTATATTTTGTCTGTGCCCCTAAAGACACCTCCCTTCTTGTGCAGTGCTGAATTTGCTGGATAAGCCTCGTTTGAGGTGAGCAGGGGGGGCTGCAGAGGACAGTAAAGAGGGCAGAAGGGTTGAGGGCACATCGAGAGGTGTGGCAGTGTTTGTCCCGTGTGTTTGTAGTGCCAGGCACTCGTAGCCTGTGGGGTCAGAGCTACAGCAGGTGCAAACCCATGGAAATTTTATCTTGGCTTCAAAGAAATGGGACAGCTCCACCAGGGAATTCTGTTCACCATGTGTTTTTCACATTGCAGCTGAAGCTCCTTGGCTCAGGAACTTGGTGCTTCTGCAAGGCCAATGCCCGTGATGTGATCCAGCAGGAAGGACTGGTTTGGAGTGCCTGGGATTTCAGTTTCTAGCACTGAACCCCAGGGAAAGGGAAGTGTATTGGTGCAGTATCCTGGCGTGGATTCTCTTGGATAGGTGACCCTGCAGAGGGCACTTTGTCAGAGCTCACAAACAAACACCAGCTAGAGGAAAAGCAGAATCACAGAGGGCTTTCCCAGCCTTAATGGCTCCAAGATCATTGAGCCCAACCATTCCCCCAGCACTGCCATGGCCACCACTGACCTTTGTCCCCAAGTGCCACATCCCAGGGGCTTTGGACACTCCCAGGGCCACTGATCCCAGCCCTGCCCTGGCAGCCTGCTCCAGCAGGGTGCTGAGTGCTCAGCTGGTACTGCCTTTGCAGCCTGTTGTCACCACACCTGTGTCACCTGTGCTGCTGCACCCACCGCCCTTTGTCCCCTGCCGCCAGGGCTGCATCTCTGCCTGTGCTTCTGGCTTTCAGAGATTTTTTAAATAGGGTCACTGTTTCTTTGCTGCAGTGTCTGCACACACTTCTGCCTTTTGCCAAGCAGTTTTAGCTTTAGAGGCCTGAAAATGGGTCAGCTCACAGCTGTACCACCAAGTATCTAAAGCCTCTGGTATTACAGTATGGTCACAGTATTTATTTACTTTTCAGCAATGCTGGCAAAAATACAGATATTTTCTGCAAAATTAGGTACGTGAGGATTTCATGCAAACACATAATTCCTGTGCATGTCCAAATCACTTGGAGAGTTGGGACCCTCACCCTGGCTTAGTCCTGCTCCAGGGGATGCCACAGTCCCAAATTCTGCTGCTCATTTCAAAACCAGGAGGGATTTAGTGGAATGAGACATTCCCTGTCTGCATGGTCCATTGCATAAAACCAGGCCTTGGAGATGGTTCAGCAAAGACCCAGATCCACTGGGCTGAAATTGTCTGAGAACTTCCATCCAGGGAACATTGAATATTGTTAAAAATGCTTTCTTTAAGATAGCACCTTAAAATAATCCTGCGAGTTGTTTGCTGCCAGCACTGTGGGACCTCTCTCTGTGCATGGTTCGTGGCTTTACAAACACTGCCTGTCAGCTGAGGGGATTTTCCCCCATCTTAGCAAGAAGCAGGAATCTCTGAGGGAACATCCCTGGGATCCTTTATGGCACACAGGGAAGCAGGTGTCAGTTCAGGATGCCCAAGTTCCAACCTAGGAAAAACGTGCTTGGCTCTGGAAGCTCTCTTGTTCCCTGAGTCTTCCTGCCTGGTCTTCTTTGCTAAACCTCTATTTAATCTCCAAATCACAGCAATCTGCATTTTTCCCGTCAAGACCTGTGCCAGAACATCCCCACCAGGTAAGGATAAGGAGCACAGGTTACACTGCAAAGTGCAGTTTTACCTAAAAGCAGCATAAATTGAAATACCTCAATTTAGACTTTTAAAACTGTGGCCCAGCATCATCCTCACCCCTTTTTACTTGCAAGAGTAAATTTGGAAAGAAGGAGACTTTGAGCATTGCTGGGTAATTTTTGTCTGAAATAAACTGCTTCAAATAAAGCTGTTGTCCTTTTGCAGAAGGATCACATCTCTGTTGACAAAATCCTGCCCCTGATTCATTTTATTCTGTCACCCGTGTGTTTGTTAACCCTGCTCACCTCCATCTCTCTCATGGCATGAAATGCTGTTGTTTCTCAGAAAACAGGAGGGATTGAATGTTCTTCAGTTTACAAGAGGCTGCAAGCAAGTTCAAAGAAAATGTCTTGCCTGGTGTTCAGGAGGAAGGTTTTTATCCCATAAATAGCTAAATCAGAGAGAGGGTGACGCAGTGGTGGCAGGTTGGAGAGGAAGGCTTGATTTCCACTTTAATGAGACCTGCCTGGGCAACCTCCCATAAAGGTAAAGCTTATAATAGCTCAGCATGCAGGGATTTAAAAGCATATTAATTAGAGCATTTATTAATTTGCAGGTGTTTCTGTTTTGATTATACTTTGGAAGCAAAGGCTCTTCTTTACAACACTGAAGGCAATGTCCTCCTTATGCTGCCAGGAGAATGCAGCATGGGGGAACTTGCCCATGGATCTGCCTGGATAAAGAAGATAATCACATTTTTTAGGTAGAATTCAGCAAGCTTACATGATTGAGTCTTGCAGATCATACACTGGAAGCAAGGGAAGTGATGGTGGCTTTCAGCTGCTGAGAAGCAGAAACATGTAAACATCAGCCTGGTGCTGAAAGGGGAAGGAAGCAACACGAATCTGAGCTTTGAAGTGGAAGTGACAGAGCAAAACTATGTGTATTGAATGCCTTTTTTTAAAAAAAAAAAAAGTAAACCACAACTTTTTGTAGGCTCTAAGAGGCAGAAAAGCCTTTTAGGAATATTTCTGTAGCAGTTGCAGTGTTTGACACCAAGGCTGGAATTTAAATACCTCTCCTAAGTTATTCCTGGTTATATAGTCAGTAAGCAGCTTTGGTTTTGGAGGATATATTCTTATAAATACTTATAAATACGTGCTTAGATTGTGCTCTGATGAGGAGGTAAGTATTAATTTTTTATGTATCATTCCTTTAAAAAAAATGCATAATAATTTACGAGGGGCAGGGTAATGCTCTGTAGGGAAACACAGACCCTGTGGGGATGTTTCACCACATTTAGGTAAACATTTCAGCAGGTTTTCTGTGGCAGCGTTTATAAAAAAAAAAGGTAAAAAATTCAGCTGCTGAAAAACATGTGGATATTTTGACCTCTACTTTTGAAATCTTCTCAATACCCTGTGGCTGGTTTGTATTAAATACCTCCCTCTTTAGAGGAGGTTCTCTTTAGAAGCTGAATGAAATAATTTCCTGTCACAAAATCATAAGGTTTTGGAGCATCTGCAAACCTTTCGACATCTTTCAGCCAATTTTATTTTCAATAACAAATGTTCAGCCCAAGGGCTCAGCTCCTCAAAGAGGTCTACACCGGGGCAGAACTTTTACCTTGAAAGCCTGCCCAGGACTCTGGGAACTACACAGATTGACATCAACACACAGTGATGGCTTTTTGGAGCTGAAATTTGTTGCTACTTTTTAGTTATCAAAATCTTGCTCATCTGACTGCTCAGCTCCAGATGTGAGCACAAACAGTGGTCAAAACTCCAGGATTTCCAGTGGAATCCAGAATTTCCCAGTAATCCAGTCTTAATTCTGTGAGTAATGACATATTTCTGAGATTGCTCAAATATAACAGAATCTGCTCTGGGTAGGTTAGAAAATGTGATGCTTTGGGAATATCCACCCTAAGTCCCACTTGTACGGAAAAGTGATGAAATTCCTTGACATTATACCTTCTATATGGAACTTTTGGTGATTAAGGCCAGTAAATGCTTTTTGCTGTGATGGTTATAAAGGGAAAACCCGAAGAAATCCCAGTCCCCAACAGATGATTTAGTGGCAATTTGGATTGTTATCAGTAGAGCTATGGCTCAAAAGGCAAATGGGAACAAAGTGGTTAAAAATGAATCATTAATATTCCAGTACCCAGGGTGGAAGTAGAGGAATGTGCTGTCCTTTAACAGAACTAATGATAATTTAGGGCATCAGCTGCCTTAGAACCTGCTTTGCCCCCATCCAACTTTTCCCTTTTCCTGGGGAAGTAATTTGGCTACAAAGAATTTTCATTCCCTGCCTTTATGGGTTTCTTTTCCTGCAGCTCTCTTTCAACTCTTCTGTTCTACAGGAAAATCAGCTTCTAGTTTTAGTGATGAATGAAAACTTGCTCAGAAGGGATTTCACCCAAAATACTGAAACTGCAGAGAAGTGTGTAAGACTGGGGGAGGGCTGAAATGTGAGTGACGGAAGGAGGGGCAGGGAATATCCCAGCTCTACACTTTGGTTCAGTTAACATGCTGAATTTACTCAGTGCCAACCCCTGAATGGGCAAAGGTGGTGAGAACCTCTGGTAAAACACTTGGCATTTTACATCAGAAGGATTTGCCACTGCAATGTGTCCATGAACACGAGTCTGACAGCCCAGGACTGGGTGAATTGGTCTCAGCCCTGGCTGTCCCTGGCTGCAGGGAGGGCTCCGAGCAGGGCCCGGGCTCTGCTCTGGGGGCCCAGCAATGGCACCAGAGGAACAGGCAGGGACTGAGCCCAGGGCGCTCCCCCTGCACAGGAGGCAGAACTTCTTCCCCGGGCAGGGACCGAGCCCTGAACAGAGACCAGAGAGGCTGTGGAGTCTCCTCCCTGGGGATATTCCAGAACTGCCTGGACACAATCCTGTGCTCTGGGATGACCCTGCTGGAGCAAGGATGTGGCACCAAATGCCCCCCTGGGGTCCCCTCCAGCCTGACCCATGCAGAAATTCTGTGAAGTGGCTTATCTCTGTGAAATTCCTTTGTTCCAGATGCATAGGGAGGAGCAGGGTACCTTTCAGCTCCCCTGGAAGATTCTCAGAGCTGGAACCAAGCTTAGGAGTGTGTGTGCACACTGACCACCCAATTCATGTCATCTGCTCAGGACAGCACGGGGTGGTGAACTGAACTAAAGCCTTCCTGTGCCAAATCCCTTCTTGCAAATCCTGTACCAATTATCAGCAGTGTTTTTCACCCCTGTCCTTGTCCCATGCTGATATTTTGGACGGAAAAGACAAAATGGAGAAAGATTCATGTTCATCATTATGAGTGTCAGGCATGACAAGTTCAACAGCTGCTCTGGAATGTGCAGCTCAAAAAAAGAGGGGTTTGTAGCGTCAGATCTTTTGGGTTTTCATTTAAAGTAGGTAAGGTAGGGCCTGAGCACAATAAATAATTAAGCTTTTCTCATATAAATATAACAGCTCTGAGTGTTTGTTTGAAAAATCATAGACAGCTACAGAATATATATCAGAGGGAGAGAATCCTCAGTGGGATTAATCAAAATTCTGTTTATAGAGTAGTGACTTAGGTTGGAAATGTGTGTAAGTGGGACAAGTATCATGCACTAAGTCTGTCTTAAGTGTTTAATACAATTATACTTTTACTGTGCTTTGTGTTATTACTGTATTATCCAGCTTCCTCTGCTTCTGAGATACCAGAGAGCATCCTTCCTCTGCCCTGGAGAATTCCATCTGCACCAGGGGAGCAGGAGAGGCTGGGACCCCCCTGCTGTCCCCTGGGGCAGGGACACAGGGCTGTGCAGCCTTAGGTGAGTTGAGCATGACAAGTGCTTGCTGTTTGAAGTGGGCTGAGCTCCCCCACTCAGACCCAGTTATTTATTGGTTTGTATTTCAAATCAGTGCAAGAATTCTCTGCCTGACTCTAACTGGAAGGTGCCTGAGGATATGGAAGCTGAAACCATATCAGCTTGGTCTGACACCAGCTGTAACAATTTCCTCAGGAACAGCCCCCAGTTTCAGGTAGGTGCTGCCTACTAGGAAAGCAGCAGGTAATAACTGTCATCACAGAAGGATTCAGAGCAAGGCATAGTTTAGGCTACACAGATCTGTTATTTGAATTAAATAAAATTCATATTTTTGGCAGCTCTTTGAAATACAATTAGATTAGAGAACATCTGTGGAATAGTTGGACAACAGCCTGCAGACTAATAAAACAATCTTTCTGTATTACTTATCTCTGAAAGGCTCCAAAGAAGGAAAGAAGGAGTGTTTAGCTATTAGAATTAAAAATTTGTCTTGGTATAAAAGCCACATAAGGAGTGAGTGCAGGATTTTCAGCGAATGTGATTTTGAAGCAGAACTGCCATTTGCAGTGGCTGATCGCTTGAAGAGCTTCAGCTCGTGGCAATGACACCCAGCTCGTGTTCCATCTGCACACAGAGCCATTTCCAAACCAAATGCCATTGCTGGGCGGCACTGCTGCAGTTCCAGGAAGGGAATTGCAGCTGGAATTGCCATCCCACAGGCTTTACCTAACCCTAAAGCACACAGGTAGATTTTTTTTTTCATCTGCCAAGCGTATTGAGGCTACTGCCAGCTGGGGTGGAGGTACAGAAATGGTTTTAAAATGCCAAATTCTGTCAAGCTGGAACATATCCCAGCTCTAGATCACAAAGCAACATGGATTTATTGGTGGTCAAAGGAGGTGGAACTAAAATTAGAATTAATTACCATGGATGCAGTTCAATAGTGAGCTTTGGCGTCAGTGCTGGAGAAGTTACTGGGAGAGAAGTGCTGGGATGAAAACTGGGCACAGACACCTCCTCAGCTCCAAAATATGAGCAGAGTCCAGTCCTGTGCTGGTTGCCAAGGGAAGAAAGTGACCTGCCACACTCAGTTACAGAACCAATTTCATAAAAGTGAGGGAAATAAGTAAGAAAATAACATGTAAAAGAAAAAGAAAATTAAACTGCACTGTCCTAGTGATTTGTTAGAGCTGAAAAAAGTCAGCCATCCAAGAAACCTGAATAAATTTGAAGCAGCCTTTCAAATCCAGCTCATTTCAGCCCATCTTCTTTCCTAGAAGAATTTCTCTAATGGAAACAGTTTTCCTGCCATTAGACTAATTTTCACTTTCTGGTTGGCCTGTGCCTCATCTCATTCAAAGAATAATGGGCTCCTCTATTATTGGAATCCCAGCACTGATCTTTAGCCCTGCCCAAGGCAAATCTGCTTTGGGAATCTGCTCTGTCTGTTCCTCGGCAGTAGTGAGGTGGGGCCCCAGATTGGGCTGTGCTGTCCAAAGCCATCTGAGCTCCAGGACCCTTCCCATGGAGAGCCCTGCCCTGGCTGCCACCAGCACAGGTGGTGAAAAACTCAGAAAAACTTAATCCCAGATTTAATTCTGTCACACATTTGCTAAAAATATGTATGTTGGTGTTGGAGAAGTTGGGGTTTTTTATGACAGGCTTCACAGCTTGCTGATCCCATGCTTTCAGGGCTGTCCTGGTGGGAGGAGGGACTGCTGGAATTGTAGTGTCCCGCCATTCCCACTGCCAGGGATCCCGGGACAGTAAATGGAGCCATGTCTGGAACAATAACATGAACTGAGGTGGAGCACATTTCAGCTGAGATCCCTGTACTCTGCGTCACCTGTGCAGGCTGACATCCCCGCTGGGGCTGGTACCCCCTCAGTCTCTTAAAGACACGTGCACGTGGAGCCCTTGGAAGGGAGGAGGTGGCTGGTGTTGCCTTTCCTGCATCCAAGGAAAACGAAACCAAGGGCAGAAGCTACTCGGCTAGAGGAGTGTCAGTGTGCCCCAGATTCCAACAGGAATTTGGTAAATCCAGACCTGGTCACGTTCTGGGGCTGAGCCATATCTCAGACCCGAGGCTTGGCCCCTCCTGCTGGGATGTTTTCATGGGTTACTCCCACTCCATTCATGCTTAACAGGGTTCAAGCATGAACCATCGTACTGAACTCTGCTCTTTTGAGATGGATCATCGCTGTTTCTCTTTCCTAATGGCTCAGTTTGAGAATTGGGTGCCTCACCTTGAAAGACCATCATTCCTCTGTCTCTGACTCTCCCCGTTTGTCACCTCCGCAGTGGTACCTGCACTGCTGCCTCACATCCAGGGGTGCTTCCCACAGGGCACGTCACTCCTTGGCCCTGCAAAATCAAGTGATTGAAGCTGGTCTGGGTTTTTTCCCCTTTGGTTTTCAGTATCTACCCAAGAATTGTCCCTGTGAAGTCTGCTTTTCACACGGTGGCAGCGTTGGTGGGTTTACAAGGCCGGATGAGGCTCCTCCCTGTGGGGTGATTCCATGGGAATACAGGGATGGAGACAGGGATGCCAGTGCAGCCCTGATCCTGAATCAAAATAACCCTGCTGCTTGTGTCCCAGATACAATCCTGCCTGTTCCAGCAGCTCGAGGTGTGGTGAGGCTGGATTTCTCACTTGCTGGAAAAGCTGACAGGCTTCCCTGCGAGGGGGGACTGTGTCAGTCTTTCATGGGGTCACTGAAGTTCCTCAATTCTGCTATTGATGCCTTCCTAGAAAGGCCTAAGTTTAAAGTAACCTGCTACAAAGACACACAACACATGAAAGACCTGCTCTTTTTGACACAAAATTGCTTCCCCCTCATTCATAGAAGCTTATTTTCCAGTGAATCTCTTTTGCTGATCTTTTTTCTCTTCTTCTTCTTAAGGCTGCTGTAGTCAGTGATTTTAGTCTAACGCTTAGATTACTTCTGAGAGTAGCTCAGTAACAGTGTGATTCATCACATTAGAATATTGAAAGGCTGGAAGTCTCTCCCACTGTGTATAATGTGACAAGTACAAGTTTTAGATATGAAAAGGGCCTGGTAAACTCTGAATTTTGCTTTAGTGTTATCAATGTAGTGATTCAAACATGGAGGGGTTTTGCCTTCCTGTTGATGCCATGGTGAATGTGCAGCTGCCAAAGGCAAAGGGCCCTTGTAGCTGTGGAGGAGCATCAAATGCTGATCCCAGGCTGCCCCACTGGTAGATGGTCCAAGTGCACAGACTGGTTTTAGTCTACACTGCTGGAGTCAGTGTGGAGACCCTGTGTGCCACTAAATAATGGCATGAGACTGAGGCAGCAGCGTCCAAGTGACCTGGCTTCGCTCTGAGATCTGCTTTGCCTGCCCTGGATTTGGCAAAATGGATGAACCAGAGCTTCCAAACCAGCTGGGTAATCCCTGCCCAGCACCAGGGAATGGATTGGTGGCATCTGGTGACTGTAATTCAGTGTGGCACAGCAGTGGTGGCAGCTGACACCTGTCCCCTGTGTCACTGTCCCAAGCAAATCCCTGCTTTCCCTAAGCACTGCCTTGCAGCATTTCATCAGGGCAAACATGGAGTTGTGCTGCTGTCTGGATCTCCTCCTAAAGATCCAAGGCACCAGCTGGAAATGAACAGCCAGTTGTGGTTCTGGGTTTCATGTGGGGATGGAGAAGGAGGAAGACATCAAACTTGTTTTATAAGAACTGATGTGGTTTTGCCTCTCGGAGGCTTGAACAAGTACATTTGAACATAAGAGCAAACTTCACTTTCCTAGAATACTTTAAAATGCATTTTGTCTGTATAAAAATAGTATTCTTTGAAAACATCATGTTTTTTAACTTTATAAAAGGACAGGGAAAACTCAGTGCAGTTTGACCTGTACCATCTCTTGAAAATTCCCTTGAATATTTCCAGATTGCTGAAGGTGTCTGTTAGCCTCTGAAGCCTTCCAGGGACTCAAACTCCTGCTTCTCCCTTTTGCTGTCTCTTAGTCAAAGATGATGTGCTTCTAATTTCCTGTCTGCTATTGTACCAAGCAGCTCTGACTCTTTTTCCTTTCCTCGGAAAATGCACGGTTCTGTTTTCCTCTTGCTAATTTGCGTGCAGTGGTTTTATCTGCTTGGGTTCTTCTCACCATGGCTTTCCCTGGGCAGGATCTGTCTTTCTCTTTATCACCAGGCTGCATTCTTGTCTATTCTGGAGATGGTGTAAGCACAAAGCATTGCTCACCACTTTGCTCTTTTCCTGCCCTTTCCCACCCTGACTGACAGCTTGCTGTTTCACTGACTCTGCATAAGGTTAGGCAGAGATGACTCCACTTAATCTTGCCTCTGGAGATCAGTGGGGCCTTATAGTGTATATGTCTGAGTGCAAATCTATGAATAAATCATGTCAGATCACTCTTACTTGTATTTTTTTTTCTGCTTTTCTCAAGAATGCACCTTTTGAGCCCTGTGGTTAATGCTTTAGGTGAGTAGTAGAACTCAATAAATAGTTTGTGCCAGCTGTGTATCAAACCAATGAAAAGACTGCAGTCACAGGTGTCTAAAACTTATCAGTGATTGTAAGACTGCCATTTTCTGAAAAGCAATCAACATTTGAAATTGCTCTAAACTGGAAATGGTTGGCAGCTGAGGGTGAGGGATGCCTGGATGTTTTTACCATTAATTGCTCAAAGACTCTTCAGCAGTGGGATGTGTTTGGGAAGCACACCTTGGTCCTGTTCACCTGCCTTCATTCATCACTATTGACAGGACACAGATAACAGCAAATGATTAAACTTCCAGTGGCTTTCCATTGATTATTTCCCATCTCAAGCCTTCCTGCTACGTGCTCCTCAGTTAATTTTCAGTGTAACTCCAAGACAAACACTCAAGTGGTTGTTTCACCTGTGCCTGTGAAAATGGAAGGAATTATTGTACTGCTTCCAGGAATTTCTAAGCTGTTGAAAGAGAAGTTGCTGGGAGAAAAAATTGACTGGAGGATGCTATAGATTCCCTTAATGGAGAGCTGATAACACTGATGGAAAGCAGAGAGGGAGGCAGGAAATACTTACAGACGCTTTCTACAGAGAGGTTGGGACACTGAGATTTATGTTACTTTGTACGCTTCACGGAGAGTTTATTAAAGCTGAATTATTCAATTACAACAGACTCGACTGAATGAACTGCTTTTTAAAGTGCAAATAACACCTTTGTTTTACATGAAGTATAAAATCAACAGCATTAATATTTATAGGAACACGTTTTGTCTGAACGAAACTGGTTTCAAGTACCACTGGTTGACTCCTTCTAAAATTAAAAAAAAAAAAAAAAAAAAAAAAAAAAAAAAAAAAAAATTTAAACTCACCAGCATCACTTGAAGAGGAAAAAATTTAGTTATCTGTGCAAGTGAGGTAACCTGGTTTAGGGCTGATGGGAACAGTTCCCACCTGCCTTCTGTTTTGGGGTGTCTGTAACAGGGCTGGGTAATATTGTCCCGTAAATTAATAAATGCTTGTTCTTGACATTGATCAGTTCAATAACTGAATGTTGTAGCTGAGCGTAGGAATCTGGTTTTATTACAAATCACTGGAGCTGGGGTGATTTGGAGTCAATATGTGATAATAACAGGGAACTCTTGATCAATATCCAAAAAGTCACAACCAGTGAGTGGGGTTTTCTTGCTTGGATTACAAGAGATATTTGGAAATCAAGAATATTTTTAGAATTCCCTTTGCTTGGTTTTCAGTTGATTTTGTATTTATAGCAGGAATTCTAATCTATATGCCTTTCTCTGTAATTAATTAATTGCAAATGTATTTAGCCAAAAGTTCTGTGAGTGTACAGTGCCTAATGGCAGTGTCAGCTTTGCGTCATGGTGTGGAAAACTCCAGAGGGTTTGAAGCATTTCAAGCCAATGACCAGGGATTGTTCCTCTCCCACCCCAGAGGAATTCCTGCTCCTGATTTCCAGCTGTCCTGGGAAGCTGTATCCTCCAGGCTTTGTCAGAGTTCTGAGTTCCCATCACTGCTGAGAGCCTGGCTGCTTTCCCTCGGAGAACAAGGAAAAACTGCCTTCCAGTCCTGCCACTTCTGTGGCTACTTTGGGGTTATTAAGTGTGCTTTTATTTTTAAAGCAGGATGTTGGATTTTGTAGAGCACCTGGGATGTTTGCCCAGCAATTTTGCCTCCAGTTTTGATGTGTAAAATTTCTTAGTTTTCCTAGTCAGAATGGAAAATGAGCTGGTTTGGTTGGCTCTGGACAGAGTTGATTTTATTTTGTGACGTTTTGAAAATCTCAGTTTTGGAGCAGTTGCAAAGCGACTTGTTGCTGTTGTGATTGCAGAATCATGGAATGGATTGGGTTGGGAGGGACCTTAAAGCTCATCCTGTTCCACCCCCTGCCATGGGCAGGGACATCTTTCACTGTCCCAGGTTGCTCCAAGCCCCATCCAGCCTGGCTTTGGACACTTTCAGGGATCCAGGGGCAGCCACAGCTTCTCTGGGCACCCTGTGCCAGGGCCTCTCCACCCTCATAGGGAAGAATTTCTCCCTAATATCCAAACTCCCTGTCACTTTGAAGCCATTCTCCCTTGTCCTGTCCCTCCAGGCCATCACCCCAAGTCTCAGCCCATTTTCTTGTTGGCTCCTTCAGGTACCAGAAGACCACAACCAGCTCACCCCAAACAAACCGAACCAGCCCCTTCCAGGCCCTCAGTCAGCAGTGCAAAGGCCTTTCTGAACTCCTGGATTTGCAGACCTCTCAGCCCTGACCTCTGAAAGGAATGTCCTTCCCAGGTCCCTTCCTAGGCTGTGCTCTCCAGTGCTAGCAAAGGGACCTGAGCATTTTCCCCAAGTTTAGCTAATGAGGGGCAAATTTCTGTCTAATTTCCTGCAGAGCTCCCCATCCCCACCACTGCCGTGTCTTTCCCATGGATGTTTCCCTCTGCTATGTGTCAGGGGAGGATTAAGAGCTAAAGAAACCTGCTAATTACTTAGTGGGATCAGCATCTGCTAATGAGCTGGGGTGCAACAGTCCAGCACTGGTCTGTAACAAATCTGCCTGCAGATAATTTGCTCAGAGCAGATTTTTGTCTGGGTGAGCTGGATCCATGTTTCACTTGAAGCAGTTACCTAATTAATGGCATTAACAGGGAGGGGTTTCACTTCCAGCAGAGAAAACCCCTCAGGCACTGGCTCCTGTTCCCTGGCACAGGGCAGTGACTGCAGCCCACCCCTGGACCAGTCTTAAAAGGTTTGGGGCTTATCCGGAGAGGGAAGCAAATAAAACGTGCTGATGTGAAGGTGATAATTTGAACACTTTTGTTGGTACCTTTTCACACTGACTGCAGGTGGAGTGTGGGTCAACACCTCCCGGTTCTGGACCTTGATTATGCCAATGTGGGCCAAAGAAAGAATCTGGAAAAATGTTTATCTCATGTTCATTTTAAAAATTGGCTTGTCAGCTTGATGCTTAAATATCAGCTTCTCAATGGCATGGCCAAAAACTGATGGGGGGGGGGTCATGTCTGCCACACCTCCTGAGCACTGCTGGATTCCCAGTACACTTGGATGATGGAAGCTGGGCTAAAAGAGAAGTAGGAGGCCCACATGCTGTCCAGGTATTGTGAGAGCTATTATCCAACTAGCTCGTTACCAGCCAGTTCCAGAGAGAAGGCAGTAAAACCCCTATTTATAAGGAATATTCCTGGAGAAAAGTGTAATTTGTCGCACTACATGAGCTAATTACCATCATTGAAAATCCAAACAATGAAGGAACACTTGGCTTAAGAAAAGAAGCATTAAGAGCTTAACACTTCCAAGCTGTCAGAGTAGTGACCCAGGCTAAGCAGGGAAGACAGTCGGAGTTTGGTCCTTATGGATTGTGAGCCACAGGCCATAAAGTGGTGCGGCCTTAGCCATCTGCAGTGGGGATTTCTGTCCTGTGAAGAAATGCCTGGATAATAAAGGAGCCCATCATGGCTCTTTAGTGAGTCTGAAAATCTGATTTCAGTGCTTTCTTAAATATGTGTATGTGGGGAAATCACTTTATAACAGAATTATAGTCCCAGTGGCCATTATTGCCTTGTGTTCCATGCTCTGGGGTGCAGAGGTGCTGTTGTGACAGGACAGTGGGAGACTCGGTGTGAAACAGATGTGAGGGTTGTAATGTTTGTGATTGTTTTGTAATTTTAGTGTAAAACACAGTTACAGTGGAAGCTTCCTTCCCGAGCACCTGCTTTTTTGAGACAGCAAGAAAAGGGGGGTTCTGCCCCTCTACCCTGCTCAGGTGAGACCCCACCTGCAAAGCTGCCTCCAGCCCAGCACAGGAAGGACGTGGAGATGCTGGAATGAGTCCAAAGGAGGCACCAGGATGATCAGAGGGATGGAGCAGCTTTGCTGGGAGGAAAGGCTGAGAGAGCTGGGATTGTTCAGCCTGGGGAGCAGAAGCTTTGGGGTGACCTCATTGTGGCCTTGCAGTGCCTGAAGGAGCTGACAAGAAACATGGAGAGAGACTGTTTATAATGGATGGAGTGACAGGACAAGGGGGAATGGCTTCAAACTAACAGGGAGTAGGTTTAGATTGGATATGTGGAAGAAATTCTTCCCTGTGAGGGTGGAGAGGCCCTGGCACAGGGTGCCCAGAGCAGCTGTGGCTGCTCCTGGATCCCTGAAAGTGTCCAAGGCCAGGCTGGATGGGGCTTGGAGCAGCCAGGGATAGTGGAAGACGTCCCTGCCCATGGCAGGGGTGGCACTGGATGAGCTTTAAGGTCCCTCCCAATCCAGCCCATTCCATGATTGTGTCACCATTTCTGTTTTAAATCCATTTACATGTGGAATAGTTAAAGAAACACATGGAGACTACACTTCACTTTTAGAGCTTCCTTCCAACTTTACCACAGCTGTAGGGCTTTAAATTTTGCAAACCACTGTGTTCCCAGCTACCAAATGGTTCCTTCTGGGGGCAGAGATCAACATTCTCATCAAAGGAGTGGGTAACATTGGCTAATTTAGGGCAGCAGTGGTGTTCTCTGGTGGCGGGTCCCAGAGGAATGGCCATGTCCTTGTAGTGTGTTGATAAATCAGGAATGATCAAGCCCAAACCAAACAGTGGCTTCTCCTTCATCACCCAAGGACAAGCCCCCGTGGGTGTGCAGGGACCAGCTGCACAGGGAGAGGAGGAACCCAAACTGCTGGAGCAGGAAGAAAAAGGGTTGGCAATGGGATTTAGCAACCAGGAGGTGAAGGCTTGGAAAGCAAAGATGAAGGCAGGACAGCAAGGATTGAAGAACAGCTCCAGTGTTAATGAAGACTGAGGGGGAATTGCTGCCAAGAACAAAATTCAGCTACACTCGGGAGAGGATGATAAACCTGAAAGATGGGCCTTGACAGGTGTGTTAGAGATGAGGCCTGCAAGGAAGGACAATCATCCCGCTGGAGAATGGCAGCTTCCATCATGCATCAGAGAGAGAATGACAAGGTGTGGGCCATTTATTGGCCTTTAGTTGAAGTAAATCTAAGAGCTTGATAACTGTGAATGTGAAATTTTCACATATTAGAGAAAAACTGGAGCTTCATGGCTGTGCTTTGAGTCTCTGCCCTTCATTCTCAGGCACAGGGCACCAATTTTGCAACTGGCCCACCCAGGGCTGCATGCTTTAAAGGTCTTCTAGTAACAATCTTTCAGTTATTACTTTCCATATTCAAGGATGTAATAGGCAGTCAGAATGTCAGGAGAATTGTAAACCATTTGTATTTATCTTTATAAAAAGAGTTCTGGAGGATTTATGGGGCTGTTTGTATGACTAAGATTAAATCTGTTGCTAAGAATTTAGTTCCTGCCTTGCTAGATCTGAAGAATGGGTCCTGGGTGATAGAAAATGAGAGGAGATAGGAAAGGGAATTCAATTCAAAAGCAATTCAATTTGCCTTTTGTTTTTTCCCCTTTTCCTTGCCCTGGGTCTGTTGGTAGCTTTGGTTATTTCCAAATGTAAAGTGTCGGTCTCATCAAGGATTTTTGCCAGTACAAAGATGGGGAAAAATCTTGCCTGGGGAAAAGTCACTTTATTTCCCTTTACACATCTGTTTCTTAGAGGTTCTTGGGTTATTTCAGGCTGGATAAAAAGGACAGGGGAGTTTGGCTGCCTTAGCCCAGGCTGCCCCTTTTCCTCAGTGCTCTATGCCCTGCTTCCCTGCACAGGGAGTGGGGCTGGGCATCCATGGTCTTTCCTTTAACCACAAGACAGGGAATAAAGGAAAAAAGCTCTTTTGAAAGTCAAAAATATTGCTCTGGCACTATCAGACTTTTTCTGATTTTTCACAAAGTACTCAAATTTCCAAAGATTTTTGTTTTCATAATATTCTCAAGGAGGAAAAAATCCTAATGTTTTCTCTTCCCTCTGTATATATATTTTCTCCATTTCCTACTCTATCTTTTCTCCATTTCCAATCTCCCCGCCCTTGTTTTGCTCTTGATGGATTTATTTCAGTGTTCATTCATCTACTTTCAAGTCATAAAGCCAAATGGATTTGCCTGGCTCCTGATGCTTTCTTTCATGCTCCTCACGCATTGTGCCTTGGCAAACACAACAGTTGATTGCCCGTTTCCCACATCTGTAACTTTTATGCCAGTTGATACATAAAAAATAGATGTTATCCAGACTTCATAAGGATAAAAGTTTACTTGAAAAGATGTTTGGATCTTAAAGTTTAATTGCTGTAACAACTGGAGAACCCATTGCAAACCCTTGTGAAGGCAGCAAAAATTAGCACATGTGGAAAGAACATAACGTAAATATTTAAAACATAAAATTAAACGCCCCTGATGCTTTGTTGTTTTGTGCCTAGTTAGGCTGAACTTGTCATAACCTCTAAGAAAGCTTTTGATTTCTAATGCTAAATAGAAATTCAGGTACTTGTATAGCCATTATTTATCATATACTATCTTTTGTATGGAGTTCATTGTTACATAAATTGGTATAAAAAAATGATAATGCAAGAGGTGAGTAATTAAAAGCTCAGATCTATACTTTTCTTACCCACGGAAATTATTGCCAGAGGCAAGATTAGTATTTCAAGTCATTCACCTGTCCCAGCAGCATGTCTGGAGAGCTGAGGATGCACTGAGCTGAACCCTTCTATTTCTTAGTACACGGAGATGTCCACACTCCAAAGGAATTGGCTGAAAAAAAGCAGCATAAAAGAACTTCTTCCTATTTTTAGGTGAATTTTTCCCCCAGTGGGCCATATCCAGCATGGTTTGGGGAAAAACTTAAAACTGGAGAAGAACCTTGTGGTGTCAGCCACGCTTCTCCCAGCACTTTTTAGTGTGTGATGTAAGAACACACAGGTCAGTGATCCCACACCGCTCCGACCTTTTCCAAGCAATTTGTAATCTTGTGTATAAAACATATCTCTTTCTGGGCAGAAACACTTCTTACTGGCGGGTTCACACTGCCTTTGAAAGGTTCTGTGGGAGCGGTGATCCGACCTTGCTCACACGCCGGTATCTCTTTTTTCCCCTTGTGTATCAGCTGGTGAGATGAAATTCTGAGTTCCTAGAGATGAGTAAAACCAGAAAACCCCTGTTAGGGCTGGCAGGGGCTTTGAGACACTGTGATGCTTTTGGTAAAAGATGATATAAAATCCGTTTCTTTTTGATGTTAATTTATCCTTTGCTGTCTCATTTTGATGGATGTTGAGCTAGGTCAAAAGCCCAAACTTCCAACAACTGTACCCAATGGAGTGGTGAAGATTTCTATCAAATTAAATTCCTTGTTCTTTCCCTTTGCTTATTGCTCCTCTAAATGTCATTCCAGGAAGCTCTACATACTTGAGGCATGTCAAAAACACATGTTCAAGTTTCGTGCACCATAGGTCAGTTCTTGTTCAGTTTGCTCTCAATCTTATATCTCCCTGCACAGAAAGCCCTCTAAGGAATATTCATATTGTCTACTTGGCATTAAAACAAACACTTCAGCTTCATTACTTTCACACAGTTGATTTAAATACTTGAAGTGACTGATAAATTCTGAATTACATTCAGTTGCATGAAAGCTTTACTGAGATTTTACAGAGGTGGAGTTTAGGCTGATGGCACTAAACGAAAGCCATTTATTGTTCAAGGAATGGTGTGGTATGCAAAACATTAATATAAAAAGGAACCGATATCTTTAGATGATCCAGCACCTTTGGCTGGCTGCCTTGAGTTCTTGCACATATGGTAAAAAGGAGATTATTTATATTTTTAGTTAGCAACCTAGGTCATGAGCGTGAGCAGGACAAGGAGGGTGCAGGATTTTGTGTGCTGGGCAGAGATGCCTTCCAGGATTCTCATTGATCCATCAATGTTCAGAGCCCTAGACCCTGAGAAAAGACATCTTGTGAAGGCTCAAATGATGGGTTTGGTGCTCTTTGTGCTGGATTTTGTGTCTTGAGTTAAACTCCTCAGATGTACAAATATCAGCTGAAGTCATCTGTGAACTGGAGACATCCCAGAACCATCTGGGCACAGTCCTGTGCTCTGTGCTCTGGAATGACCCTGCTGTAGCAGGGAGGCTGGACCAGATGGGCCCTGTGGTCCCTTCCAGCCTGATCCATTCCATGACTTGTGACCCTGCCTGTTTTCCTGCCTGCAGGGGTGGTGGCACTTCCTGCAGGGTGTTTGTGGTCAGCAGCCCTCCGTGTGAGCCCTCCATGGACACTGCTGCTGAGGCAGCCTCCATTCCCTTCTCCTGCCTCGCCTCGGACAGTCCTGCTGCTCACCTGTCCAGCTGATCCTGTGGCACAGGGGAGGAGGATCCTGCATAGTTTGTCTGAAATGGAATTGGTTCTGTCCACAACCAAGAGGACGTTTATTCCCTGTATTGAGCTGTAGGTGCTCTCATCCTCCTCTGTGTTAGTGTTGCACCCTGTGGATGTGCAGTAATTCTGCTGGAGCTCAATCCCAAATCCAGGAAGGTGCACAGACCTGCCTAAACCAACTGAGAAAGAGCCAACCCAAGCCCTAGATCTGGAGGTGTGATCTCAATAATCCCAATTTAAGTGATAGGAAAGTGGCACCTTCAGAACTGTTGATGTAATTGACTATACCAGAGCAGCCCTGAAAGTGTCCAAGGCCAGGTTGGACAGGGCTTGGAGCAACCTGGGATAGTGGGAGTCATCCTGGCCCATGGCAAGGGTGGGACTGGATGATCTTTGAGGTCCCTTCCCACCCAAACCACTCTGGAATTCCATGACCCCAGTGCTCCCATGTGCGCAGTGCCAGCAGGGCTGTCTGGAGCACCGACCACAGCTGTGGTGTGGGACCACCAGGGTGGGATATGGATATGGATCCAGAGCTATCCAAGGTCAAACACCTACACAGGCATGTGTGTTCGCTTCTGTTCGTAAATGCCAAATCCAGATGTGATCTTTCTGCTCTATTTTTGTTTTTAGAAACTTGTAAGGTGTTAGGAAAGCACTGGCCTAGTGAAACTTTAAATGGTGTGAGCTTACCTAAAAGGAGAGCAGTGCCCAGCGTGCTGCTGTGCCGCTCTGATCCAGCATTGGACTGGCATGTTACCCAGGAACTCACAGGCTGTGGAGAGCCTTGTGTGTGCTGGCTGGGAGAAAGGGAGTGCAGGCTGCTGTCTGTCAGTCTGCCTTCCTCTCCAAATGCTGTTCCTGGAATCTTTGGCACATCAGTTGAACACACATTGGCGAAGCCAGAATTGGCGATGGGATCAGATTTCCCCAGATTTCGGTCACTGCCATCAAGCAATTACAAGTGGGTATTTATGGAAGAGATGTGGCTCCCAAACACTGCTAGGAGACAGCAGGTAGGTTAATAAGGACTTAGGCAATCACAGCAGGGTCTGGGTTGGAGGGACCTTATGCCTCACTTTATTCCACAGCTAGGGACACCTTCCACCAGAGCAGTTCCTCAGATTTCCAGCCCTATGGCGTAAACACGGCAGAAGGGAAAACAGCATCTTCTTTTGCTTTGCATGAGTGGAAAATCTGATCAGGCCCAATAAAATGGTAAGGACCTAATAAAATCCCAGTATCCTTGTGGAACCTGAATTGTGGCACACATATTCCCGTGGCAGAAGCCTGGGAGGTCCTGCTGCCAAAACGGGAGTGAATGCTCCTTGTAAATGTCAGTGAATGCGAGTTTTCTGCTGGGTCTTTCTGCTGGCTCACCACAGCTGCAGAGTGTCTGCAGGCAATTCTGAGGCTGTTCATGGATTAAGGCTCCTTTTCCAAAGAAAGGAAACGAGGTATGGCTTACTCAGATTGTTTCATATCCATTAAGTCAAGCTAAGGACTAAGTGTGAAGTCCCATTTCCCTGTTCTCTGCTCCTGGCTGGAGCTCACAAGGATTGTTCCCTGTGCCAAGACTGTCTTAGAACTTCAAACTGCTCCATTTCCATCTAGTCCTTACTTACCTTTGCCAATTCATACCTATTTTTTTTCTAATGCAATGATGCTTTTCCACTGCAATAGCCTTTCTCTGCCCTGGGAAACAAATTTTTAAGAATAACACTGATGTATTTTATGTCATTACAAATAAGTGAGCGAAAATGAAGATGGACACTTCATATATGTGTAGCTGACACATTTGAAACATGAAGTTTTGCTGCATTTTAGGAGATTGTAGCTGCATTCAACAACATATTACCTCAAGGAGTTGAAGTTCATCACTCTTTACAACACTTTTTTCAGCCTCTGAAATGCATCAAGGGCACCACAGTGGTGGTTTATTGTGCTGTGGAAAGGGATCGATTTTTATAATGCGGTTACAGCAACTGGGGTGTCTCAAGGCAGCTCTCAGCACTCTGTTGCAGTCACACATTGGAGAATTTGGGTTTCTGGTGCTTTACAAAACAAAACAAAAAAAAAAAANAACAATTGGAAAATTTGGTTTTTGGTTTTTTTAAAAAAAAAAAAAAAAAAAAAAAAAAAAAAAAAAACAAAACCCCAACCCAACAGCAACCAAAAAAACACCTACAAAACAATAAAAAACCACCTCAACCCAAATAAAAACCCCAAACAAGCCATCCTAGCTGACAAGATCTGGTGGTCTCATAAGGAAAAGGCATAAGGGTTGATTTGCAGAGCTTAATCAGGAATTGGACCAACACTGCAGCTCTTGGCATCCATCACGTCAAAACTGGGCCTGCTGCTCTTCTTTATTTTAATAAAAGTTTGGACAGTTTTCTTTGGATCTCTCACAGCTAGTTCTGATCTTATATTTACTGATGGAATTCTGTAGTAGTGTGAAGTTTGAAAATATATTCATCTTTAAACCTCAAAAACTTCCTAAATATCTAGATTTTTTCATAAATACTTGAGAAGTTTCCCTTAATTTCCTCAG
Source organism: Dasyornis broadbenti (assembly GCA_013397935.1). Taxonomy (NCBI): domain Eukaryota; kingdom Metazoa; phylum Chordata; class Aves; order Passeriformes; family Dasyornithidae; genus Dasyornis; species Dasyornis broadbenti. Next base: position 259,590 of record VZRN01000005.1, read on the forward strand.
TGTTTTTTTTCTCATGGCACTTTCAAGCAGAATTTTCTGAATGGACTTAAGTTTCCCAACCCTGGTTAATAAAATCACCACTCAGATCTTACTGTTTCTTAAACAAGTGTTTTCATGTACCCACTTTTTCCATGCTAAAAACATTTCCGGGTATCTGAGAAGGCCCAGACTGGTCCTGGAAAATGGTGAGAGATGAATGAACGTGCTGAATTCACTGGTGTGGAATTTCTGGGTCTGTCCTACCTGACCATGAGGAGCTTATAGGATGTGCTGCTTTAAAAGATTTGAGTTTTAATGCAGATGCTGTTGATCATTCCCTATTGGTTTCTGATGAACAGAAGAATAATTTCCTTGTGTTTCTCAGGGCATTGGTGAGAGCCTCAAACTACCGAAAGGGTTCGGTGGAATGCTGGGATAGCGACTTGGGATAACTTCCAGAAGGTTTTGGCTTCAAGTTCACTAATGTTTGGATTTGGAAATTGTTGGTAGATGGTCTCTGGTCATCTGGTCAGGAGAAATGATGAGGTGCTGCCCTGCTGGGTGAATTTTGTCATTTGTCTCGTGCCATGGGACGTTCAAATTCTGTAGCTCCAGCTCGCTCCGGTGCCGGCTGGAAATGAGCAGAAGGAACTGAATGAATCTCTCCCCCAGCTTCCGTTGGGAGGGATGGGTTGTGATTTTCCTAATAGCGCTGCTATTTATTCCCACTGCACACGGCTCCCGTGGCAGAGCAGGAATCTCTTCTGAAGGCAGACATTGCCCCCTCCTGGATCCTGCACGAACCAGGGAAACCGCGATCCCCGGCCCGGGGAGCGTCAGTCTCCCGAAATCCATCCCTTTGTCTGCCATGATTCCGTCACTTTTATGCTGTGATGAACTACTGAAATTTAATGGAACGTGTCTGGTGAGAAAACAGCGTTCTGGGGGGACAAAATGATTCAATTCGAAGTGTTGTCTTAGCAAAACTCCTCAAACAAGGGACTCATCTGCTGACTCACCAACAGGGCTATTTATAATGGAGTGGTGCTTCAAGCAACATTGTTTTTAGCAGAAAACAATCTGTTCATCTGCCTCCCTTCAGCAGATGCTCCGTGAAAGAGAATATTCAACTTATAAAAAGTTTAATAGGATCCTTGGGATCGTGGAGCATATGCACACTATAAATACCCTTCAGTTGAACAGGCTGGGCTTTGAAACTTCACATTTGGATGTTTCACTGAATATCTAGCTTTCTTTTTCAGAATGACCCTTAACTAGTGGACTGAAATATTTGCTATAGACCGAGTTAAGATCTCTTTCTGTAGAGGGAAAAAACCCACCTGCTATAGGTAAGTGTAGTGCTTAAAAAATGATGACAGCATTCCTCTGAAACATCTATTATTGAAACCTGCCAGGTTGTTTAACTTCTGAAGAACATGGGCTTGGTGAATAGCCTTCAATCAGCTGCTGAACAAAACAACTGCTTTAACAGCAGCTTTTTATACTGAAAAGGGGAAAAAATAGCACTTCAGCAGTTCCCTGACTCTCCTGAGAAACTGCGTCTGTTTTGCTCAGAATCTCTGGTACCAGGGATAGATGTTTCTTCCGATACAGTGGGATTTCATTGGTATGCTCCGTTCTGGTTTGAAAATATCTGACATTTTCGTACTCTCTTAAGCAGTGCGAAGTAAGTACTTGTAAAAACCTCCACAGGCACTTTGGTACGGGAATTGCTTCTGTTAGAACAAAATGCTTGCATATCTGGTCCTGTTCCAAGCAGCAGGAGAAGGGTGGGTGGGAGTAGAGTGGAAGGAAAAACCCCTTCATAACCACATTTCTAATTTTGAGACCACCATGCTGAGGACATAGGGAAACAGTCTTTGTACTGGACACCGCAGAGCTATATTAAAAAAAAAAGCAACACAGAAAACAACAAAATGAAACAAAGCCAAAGCTGGACTCCAAAACCTTCTCCCTTTGCATCCAGACATGTTTTATGTGTTTATTTGCTGTAGATCTCTCTCCTTGCACCATCCATCTGCAGGGACTGCACTTCTTCAAAGCAGTATTTTTGGCCAGCCGGTTGCAGTATCATCATGCTGAATTTCTCTGTCTCTAGACAATTTGTTCACCTCTTAATCTCTGAGGTTCCATAGGTTTATGTATAGCAATTCTTTCTAAAATGGAGTCATAGATTTTTATTAACCTCTTGCAGCAAGGATCATCATGAATGAATGCTCCTGCGTTATATGAGCTGAGTTATTGCCACTGAAAACTTCGAAACCTTGCCCTAAATTCTAAGTTATCTAATACATTAGCTGAACACTTCAGATTTAGACAGACACACATTATTTTTATTTAGGAGCAAATTTTTAAACTGCATTTTTGCCACTTACAGGTGGTACTTTAATCCAGGAAGTGATCCCAAACAAGTTATAACAGGTTCCACTTTTTGCTTGTTTGTTTATCAGAATGCTTTGTAATGCTGTGCAGGGAAATACTGTGTTACCATCACCTTTTTAAATCAGTCTGGGCTGTGATATTTCAGGGTAGAAAATTCTGAAAGAACAATCAGCTCCCGCCTAAGGCTTGCTGCTTCTCATCCTTTTATATTTGTTTAAAAATTCCCATTTTAGTCATTTTGGTTTTTCACCTTTCCTGTCTTCAAGAAGACAGGATAGAGGTTGATCCTAAACCGGGTCTGGTGTTAATTGTATTCCTATAATAAAGCTTCCAGGCAATAGCTGGTTGAAGAGTAATGACAAATAGTGAAAGCTCTAAAGTTTTATCTAAAGTCATCCAAAGATCAAAAGATGTGGCCTTGAGGAAGGGAAGCCACATCTCATTAATAAGAAGTGCTGAATAAGTTCTGTGTCATGTGTGTGGATTGGGATGTGACTGAGAGCTGCTCCCAGTGCCTGTGGAGCACCGAGCTGGAATCCTGTGCATGGCCTTCATAACAAATATTTAATTTGAGCAAGGCAGCTCTCATTAGTCAGTGAGTCAGGCTGCTATAAATAAATACCCCTCAGATCAGGCAGACTTGTGCCATATTGTATCAGTGTCTGAGCAGCGAGCGGGTGAGAACTGACTCATTGGTGTGACTCACGGCAGAGCTGGCGCTGCGCTTCACAGTGGCAGATCTGCTGGGGATGGGGCTGGGCAGGGCAGGGGAGCAGGGGATGCTGTGGTGGGGCAGGAGCAGGGGATGCTGTGTTTGTAGGGAACAGGGGATGCTGTGGTTCAGGAGCAGGGGATGCTGTGGTTTTTCATGAGCAGGGGATGATGTGGTTTGAGAGCAGGGGATGCTGTGGTTTGTAGGGAGCAGGGGATGCTGTGGTT